>CM076576.1:725332622-725932622 GCA_034641835.2 Pinus albicaulis
TTGCTTCTCTATCTGACTCACGTATTCGGCCCTTTTCTGTGAAGTTTTACAATGACTACTCCCAGCTTATCGACCAACTCTTCGCTGAATAGATTATCCCAAGAATTAGCTGCCAGAATACCTGCATAGTTTTCCCTGGTGTCTTTAAAGGCCTCACATTCTAGAATGAAATGTTTTTCTATTTCCACTTTTCCAGAGGAGCAAAAAACACATACTCTTTCTTCCCACATCTCTTTTGGCCTTTTCCATCGCCCTGTTTCACAACGGAGTTGATGAGAATTGAGCAATAAGAATTTTAGATCTCCAAGAAATGTTAGCCCCTATGTACGCCTTTTGTTGATGGTTAAGCGTGGGGTTAAACTCTTCCATGTAGTACTTCTTCTTTCTCTCTAGCTCTTTCTTCCAAGTATGCTTGTGGAATTTATCCATAACAAAAGTTTTTATCTCTTTACTGTTTGTAGGACACATGCTCAAGAAAATACCCCATTTACTAAACCATTTGTTATTTTGCTGCATCCAAGTCTTCTGTCTTTTACACAATCTGTCACTAAACACAACCTTAGGCCATCTATCCTCTTCCATTTGCTCAATTTTTTTCAGATACCTTATGACTCGCACCATAGCAATTGCTTCAATAGGAGCAGCTCCTGTTTCACTTAACAGGATAGCATAAGGAACTGCACTTTTAATTTTGAATTTGTTTGTAATCAAACGTTTCTGAATTTTCTCAATTTGTTTCCACTGCATCTTGGTTGTGCTGCTGGCCCATAGTTCACAACCGTAGAGAATCACCGAGATCACTAGAAGCCCAAAAAGAGTTAGAGTGGTTTTCCAGTCCCACAGCTCTGCCTCTCTACACCTGTTTTGAAGAGCATAAAATGCTTTCCAACCCCCTAAAGTTCTTTTCTTTCTACAGCCATCCCAACTTAAATTTCTATTGAAGTCAATTTTGAGGTATTTGTAGTCTGCAACTTCTTCCAGAATGCTGCCTTCAAAATAGAACTTATGTTGGTTATGCTTTCTTTTGTTAGAGAAAACCACTACTTTCGTTTTGCTAATATTGACTTGCATCCCAACCCTTCTACAAAAATGCTCAAGGGAACATAAATGCTCTTGCAAACCAAGAGCCGATTTAGCAATCAATATAAGGTCATCTGCGTACAAAAGAAGCCTGATAACGAACTTGCCCAAATGGATACCGTCACCCCCTTGCGCATTTAGCCACTCTTCAAGCTTGTCAATATATAACCCAAAAAGGGTAGGAGACAATGGGCAACCTTGCTTGACCGCGATATCGCTTCTAAAACTTTCAGAAATGCCAGCTGAAGTTGTGATTTTGACTTTCACCTCTTCATATAACCTATGCACAACTGCTCTCAAATGTTTGGGAACCCCGAGTTCCTCCATTCTGCCCCAAAGCTTATCCCTAGGAACCGTGTCAAAGGCTTTTCTGAAATCAACAAAGCAACAGAAAACTTCTTCCTTTTTTTCCCAAACTTTTTCAATGATGTGCCTTAAAGTTATACAATGATCAATTGTGGAATGTTTAGGTCTAAAACCTGCTTGCCCTTTAGCACATTTATCTCTTTCTTCTGCCCACTTGCTGATTTTCTTTTCTAACATGCTTCCAAATAACTTTGCAAACAAGGGGTTTATCATTATGGTTCTATAGTTGGAGGGATTATTGACGTCACCACTCTTGAAAAGAGGTATTGCCATACTAGTTGTCCAATCTGTGGGGAACCCCTGCTGCAAGATGTTGTTGAAAATTTTTGTGATGTGAGGTGAAAGAATTTTAAGCCCCACTTTAGATACTCTGCTTGGAGTTCATCTAAGTCTTTTGCTTTTCCAGCGCCCAACTTCTTGATACCCATCTCTACCTCTTGCACCATGAAGAGTTTTGTGTCTGTGTTGACCAAGGGAGGAGGGTCAACCTTGGGATCTTGCTCATAGAGTTGTCTTGCATAGTCAAACCATTTAGAAGCTATAATGTTGTTTTCAGTTTGCACCTTTTTCGATTGGAGCTCCTTCCAAAATAATTTGGGGTTATTTTTCCCGAGGAAGATTAGTTCTTCTCTCCTTGAAACCATGAAATCAGTTTTTTTCTTTTTTACTATCTGCTTGTAAGATTTGAGCTTCATGTTATCCGTGTCTGATTCCTTCCACTTTCTCCTTGCCTTTTCGCATTCCTCGTCAAACCAAGCATTAACCGGAAAGCAATTTGTTTCAGACTTCTTAATTTTTTCTCTTTTGCACTCCGCAAGTGCGCTTTGAATTAAATGTGTTAATATATGACTATGAAGGCCATGAGATGGAATTTCCTCCTTCTTGAAGAGCCCCTTTAGCATTATTTTGAAGGTATTACAATCCTCTGGATTCAAAAGAATTCTGCCCTTTGGGGGATTTTGTTGAACACACTGATTTTTTGACCCTAATTGCTCCTTTTCGGTCCAAGAGAAACTTAAATAGATTGGCTTGTGATATGATTTTAAGTCCCAAATTTGATCTCCAATCAACACTTCCTCCATTTTCTCACACAAACTATGCGAGCAAATAACATAATCTACTACACTTGCTCCATTGTAAGTATTGCAAGTGAAATTACCGGACTTTTCCCATCTAGTCAAACCATTAAAAATGACTAAATCGAAAGCCCCACATAGCGTAAGCAGTTGTTCTCCAAAGAGATTGCAGCCTTTATCCTCTGAAATTCGTTCCCACTGATGATTACTCTCTTTTGTAAGCCAGATAGGGTCACTGTCTTCTTTACAACAAAGAATGCTAGCTTGTTCACTTGCAGTTCTAGCATTGAAATCCCCCACTATAAGGACTTCACCTAGCTGAGAATATATTGCAATATCTGTTTTTAGGGCTGCAAAGGGATCTTTATGGTCAAGCCCTCTACTTTTGTAGATTTTTGAAACTTGCGGCGCAAAATAGCATGCTGCAATTCTAATGTGATTTCCATTTTCTGATATTTTAAGCCAAACAAATTGCTTATTTGGGTCTTCTTTTTCTAGCTGAATGAAACGACCTTCTTTTTCTCTTACTAATACCATGATACCCCCGTGCCCTTTGCCATTCCCCGCTGCCTTGTTCCACACTGCTATCTTCCAGTACCCTTCAAACAAAGGTGTCTTACACCCTTCATGCTCATGTGTTTCTATGAGGCAAATTATGTCTCTACCTTCCGCAATAGGCCCTAACCCAGGTCCTCGTCTCCATGGGTAACCCCTGCAGTTCCAACAAACTAATCTTAAGGAAACCTGGGTAAGACTTGATTGCTATTTGTTTTGACATGCAAGACTCACAGTTGAGTCTTTGTCCCTGCTTGCCCCTAATGATCTTGCCTTCTCATTTCTTGCTAAAGAGTTTGCTGCCTCTTCTTTGTTATCATTTTGCTGCCTTGTTTTGGAAGGAGGTCCAAATTGCGCAATCACGGCTTTACCTTTATAAATCCATGCTCTTTTTCCCGCATTCCTTGCTGCCCTAACTTTTGTCATTTCATCCCTCCTTTCCTCTTGTTGTCTTACAGTTAAATCTTCTTCTAGAAAAAACCGAGAACCCCTAAAGAGTTGCTTCTTGCTTAAAATGATATCTTTATCACGCAAGTTGGGCATGATGACTTTTATGGGCCTGGCCCTTTCACCGTTAAGCTTACCTGCTCTCCATGCTTGACATATTTGTCCTTGCCATTGGAGCTTGTCTTTCAAGAAGTCTCTTGCAAGGTGAAGAGTACATTCCTTTTTCCCATACTCTTTCACCCCTTTAATAATTATGTTTGTTGCTCTATCCAGTCTTTCCTTGCTTTATCTATCTTGCATGTTGTTAACCTAAATGTTTGTTTCTCCTTCCCTCTTAGAAGAGTTGTTAATCATTTGAGCCCAAGTTTTGGAAAGTTTTGTGGGATATTCTTTCCTCCCTTCTCTTGATGTTTCTTCATTGTTGTCTATTTGAGCAACTGCTTTCCCCTTATCCTGGGATGGCTTCACATTCATCACCTCTGTATTCTCTACTACAAATTTCTTCATGTTTTTCACCTCTGCTTTCATGCGTTGCCATTCTGTTTTCCCTATTCGGAGAGCTTCCTGCAGTAATGACACTTGTTCCTTCAGAACTTTGTTTCTTTCTGCTAAAGCCTAATTTTCAGCTGTTATTATATGGATTGTACAATCTCTTTCCAGCTCTTTAGCTTCTACTGCTTCCAACCTTTCTTTTACATTTAAGAGTTCTTTCACATAAAGATCAGATGACCAAGTGAGAGGTGTGGATGTGGGACTATATAAAGCATAATCATCACTAACTTTTTCTTTTCCTTTGGACTTGTTGCCACATGTTTGTGAAGAAGACTTGTTTGAGTGTTGTTTCTTGTGAACAATACTTTCCCTTTGAGACCTTTTTTTCCTTTTCTGCTCCAATTTTAGACGAGCTAGTCTCCTTTTTAAAATGCCCTGATATTGTTTGGCATTGACCCAAACCCACTTCCCAGTTTTCGCTGATGAAGCAATTTTCACTTGTCCTATATCATTTGTTTCCACGGGTTCTAAAGTTTCTTGTCCCATTATCATGATGATATTAAGGGAAATCAAAATCTCTGCCCACAACTGACCCTTTGTTTTATGCTTAACTCTTCAATATCTGTTGGTCTGACCACTGAAAACTTGCTGCTTTGTCCTTGCTACTCTGCCCACTGTCCACTGAAAACTAGCTGCTCTGCCCTTGCTGCTCTACCCACTGTCCCTGTCCTATGTGCTGCTCTTTCCACTGTCCACTACTGTCCTATGTGCTGATTTTCTGGTGCTCTGAAGAACCTCTCTCTCAAACTGTCTCTTGAGAGAAATTCCCATTACTTACAATTGCCACTTGTGGAAATCCCTGGAGCATTCCGAGGGTATCTAAATTGTCCATAATGTCATTCATATAAATTTAACTTCAATTTCAATCAAATATCCAGGTGCAATTTGATTTTAATGAAATTTCATAAGTATATGAGGGAATTGCAGCGCAGTAATTTTGCATTAAATTCTGCCCAACAGGTCCTCGTTAGTCTATTAGCAGAAACGCGAATGCCCTGTGTGCTGTTCGATGGTTTGATTCCTAATTTGCCCTAATTTGGTCGATTGGAATATAGACTGTAAGCAAGCCTGGTCTCTTCAAAATGTTCAACACGCGAAATATCTAAATACCCAATTCAAACCTGCTAAATCCCAGTTGAAATTTTGGATACGCAAATGAATATACACAGGAACAGTGTAAGGTCATGCGCGTAGGCTTAGGGTCACGAACCTCTAGAGCGCCATAGAAGAATAAGCGAGCCACCACAAAATTAAGAAAACCAATCAAATTACATACGGAATCGAGTACTTTTCACACTAGCAAAACCTTGGACCAACAAACAAAATAGTGACCCATGTCTGAACGCATTCCCAATATTTTAAAAGAATGATCAGAAACCAACTTGCAGCGATAAAATATTTCTACTTGACTAACAGAATCTCAATGAGTCCCATCAATCCACCAGTCACGGCCCCTCGAATATTGAACTTGAAATTCGCCAGCATCCATAATCTTGTGCACTCACCCCTGGGATGGTCATCAAGCTGAGAGAGCCAAATTCCTCACATCTGGCAACATCTAGATTCCTGGAGATTTCTCACATGATGCTTATTGGGAACAAAGAAAATAGGCTTATTGCAAAGTTACTCTTCGTTTGGAGTAAATTTTTATATAATATATATTTTTATATATTTTGATGTATATATGTTAATGTAGAATGATGAATTAGATATCAAAAGTATAAAAATATGGATTAACTATTAATCATGTGGAAGTTATAATATAGAAGTTAATATTAATAGTAACAATATTTATTCTATTAATAATAATACTTTTAATAACAATATTAATAGTAATTATAATGATAGCTATAATAATAATAATAATAATAATAATAGCAATTATAATAATAATAATATCGAAAATTATAATAAACGTAACATTAATAATAATAATAATAATAATAATAATAATAATAACCATAACAATAATAAAAAATCTTTCTTCTCTCTCAAATAGGATTGTTATTAATCTTTTTAGTTGTTTTTTTATTGTCATGTCTATAGTTTGTTGGAGAAGGGTCTCAATTTTGTTCTTGCTCCTAAGAAAATCTCTATTCCAGACATAATTTGTGATATAGAATACGGGATTAGAGATTTACTTGATGCTACTAAAGACAATATTAGACAATATTGTGCCATGATCTTTAGAAAAGCTAAGCCCCCTAAGAGAAACATTAGCAAACTTGAGTTTGAGGCTCTTAAATCCTTAAACAGTAACCATGACATTATTGTTCTTAAGGCATATAAAGGAGGTGCTACGTTTATTTTAAACAAAGAGGATTATCGTAATCAGATGTTGGATCACCTTCTTAATAGCGGGAGATATAAGAAGCTCAACAAGAATCTCCTTAAAAAGTTTCAAAAGTAGTTGCTTTGGCTATAAAATCAAGTAGCACTATTGGTTTCTTGAGTAAAAATCTTATTAAGAGTAACCCCATCACTCCGAGGATTTATGGTCTTCCTAAGATTCATCAGGATGGAGCTCCCCTTCACCCCATTGTCAACACCATAGGTGGTCTGACTTTTCTTCTCACTAAATTTTTAGCGAGTAAGTTTAAACTTCTTGTGGGATGTACCGAATCCTTTGTCAAAGACTCATCCTCTTTTATTAATGAATTGAAAGAAATCAAATTGGATCCCGATGATAGCCTTGTAAGCTTTGATGTTGTCTCATTATACACTTTCATTCCCATTAGGGAAGCTATCCATGTCATTTCTCAGGTCACAGATCCTAATACTGTTCATCTGGTTGAGATATGTCTAACCTCAAACTTCTTTAGTTTCGAGGGTGAATTCTTTGAAAAAACTTGTTGTGTGGCCATGGGTCCCCCCCTATCCTCTATTGTGGCCAATATTTTCATGGAAGACTTCGAATCAGCGGCCCTTTCCTCCTCCCTTTTTCAACCTAGGCTTTGGAAAATGTTTGTTGATGAAACCTGTGTGGGTTGACCCCATGGAAAAGAGAAATTGGACCTTTTCTTCCAGCATCTTAATGACCAAGCTGACTTCATTAAGTTCACCATGGAATTCGAAGTGGATGGTAGCCTCCCCTTTCTTGATGTCCTTATTTCTAGGAATGAAGAAGGTTCTTTCTCTCTTCAAGTCTTTAGAAATAAGACGCACACTGAGCAATATTTACATGCTTGTTCTCATCATTTATCTGCTCAGAAGCTAGGGGTTCTTAGTACCCTAGCCATGAGAGCCTTTAGAATCTCTGATGAACACCACTTTGAAGGTGAAAAATATCATCACCTTAAAGTTTTCAATAAGAACGGTTATAGCAAGGTTCAATGTCCTAAAGATTTTCAAAAAGCTTAAAAAGGTCCTAGGGATAAGAAAGATCCTTGTGATTGGTTATATGGAGTTCATCTTCTGTTTATCCAAGGTACTATTGATAAAATCGCTAGGATCCTAAGAAGACATAATGTTTCCTCAACCTTCAAGCCCCTCTGCAGCATTAGGAGTTCTCTTAGATTGGTTAAGGACACGATTTGACCTAAGGATGGTAAGGGTTTTTACTTGATTTCTGTTGGAATATTGAAAATTCCAGAACAAACAGTGGAGAGAGTAACACAGATAAATTAAAATTTCACTCACAGGAGACAGAGTTTCAACTCAGAAAAACATACATCTATTTCATAAAAAAAATTGTTACAAATTCTTCCTCACACAGAGGGATTTACAAAATAGTGACTGCTGCTAAAACACAGTGCACGCACAATACTTCACTGTCTTAATAAAACTCTCTGTCTGTCTGAAAAAATACATTGCTTTGTATTTTAATTCGCACTGCTGTGCATATACAAAACCATAAAAACATTTCAATTTGCCTCACGGGCCTTTACTTTATATATGCACCGCGCATATAATAAAAACATAAAACATATTAAAATAAACTTAAATCTTCCATATAGAAGGATCGGGTCCGGTCTTTAAACGTAACTCACGACCCTTTTAAAAATCCCGATCGCGATTGAAAACCGGATGCCATTTAACACATACAATATGCCATATAAAATGGCATCGGGTCCGCAACTTAATACATTACGCGCGACCAACCAAAAGTTCCAATTGCGATTGGCTATCGGATGCGATCCCACATTAAAATCTGCCATAATAAAAATACTTTAGGTTCGTGTTATAATATAACACACAACCAACAGAAAATTCCGATTGCGATTTGAAAACGGACGCGATGGTCCATATTTAAATCTGCCATAGAACATGGTCGGGTCCGCCATTGCAATGTCAATCGGGCCAAATACAATAAAGCCTCCGATTGCGATGTTGTGATCGGGCCCAAAACAAAAGAGTCCCGATTCACACTTGCGATTCAATTTAAAACAACGCTGCGTGGTCTGTGGGACCACCCGCGGGCCTCGGCTCAAAGTGGAGGGCGATTTATAATATGAAACAGTTGCGATTGCGTTCATCGCATCGCAATGTTTCAACACTGCGATTTTAATTGCGGTGATATCATTTGGAACTACTGATTGCGATGATCACATCGGTCCATCACCACATCAACAAGACACTTGAACTTTAAAATATTTCTGCTATAGAATATATATGTGAGCCGTTCCGTAAGCGGAACTCACCACATCAACAAGACACTTGCAAGTAAAAACTTGCGATTACCGCCACTTCCATTTACTCCGTTGATTTTATTGGTAAGGCTTGAAAGCCTGTTCCAATCCTATAATCAAAGCTCTGCCTGCTGGCGAGTCTTTGAGTCTTGGCATTAAACTCTGCTGTTTAAGAAATCAGCTACCGCCTTGATAAAATATCAAAGGGGTCTAATCCCATCTGTTCTCTACTGCACCTGTGCAGCTTTCCAATCCTTTTGCAATTTCTTTAAGACAGCGGAAACTGCCTTTGCTAAGGCTTCAATGTGCCGTAGTACAGTCACTTCTGCACTTATTGTTGATTGACTTCAGCAGTTGGAATTAATTTCCAACACTCCCCCTTAATTTCAACTGCTGGGTTTTTCTGCATACCCAGGCATTTCTTGAAATGTTCAAAGCTTTTCTGCACAAGTGGCTTTGTGAGGATATCTGCAAATTGATCCTCTATTCTGCAATGTTGCAAAACTATCTCACCATTGTTAACCAATTCACGTATGAAGTGAAACTCGGTGTCAATGTGCTTTGTCCTTTTATGAAAAACTGAATTTTTAGACAATGCAATATGTTAGAGTCGGTCCTTACAGCCCTCCGTTAGAGATCATTTCGCTTTTTGCATATCATTTTTAGGTGGCTCGCTCTTTCCACTTCGTTGCATTTCGCTAGGGGCATTCCATTGACTGACGAGAGGGTCTGGTTGTCTTGTGTTTCCTCATGCTTGTACCTGCAGGGCTAATTAAAATTCCTCAAAAAATCACTGAAGTTCAGGTCACTTCATTCATGGTCATAAATGATTATTTTTGTCAACAAGAGTCATTAGTCCTAGAGTCTAGGGTTTTCAGTCTTTTGGTACATGTAATAAAAGCCCACAGGCCTTGAGGTTGGTTTCAAAAGGTTCCTATTTCACGTTTTTATTCTCAAAAACATTTGAAGACATTTCTAGTCCAAAACTCTGTTTTGGAACTAGAAATTGTCAAATTTCATTTTTGTAATAAGTGTGTATTTGTTCCACCATAAGAAGTTCAAAAGCAGCCTCTGGTCTTTGCCAAAGCCAAAATGCCAAATCCCTGCAAAAACAACCAAGCTTTATCAGTCCAAGACTCAGAAAAACAGTGAAAAGCCAAAGATAGAGTTGCATTAAAATGATAAAGTGCCAAAAAGCCAAACATTACAAAAGTGGGTTATGGAGAAAATTAAAATCAAATCTGATTTTTATGAGATATTTTACAACCCATATAAAGCATTGAAAACAAATCATTCTCACAAATTTCCCAAAGCAAAACTGAGTTGGAGTGTTGAAGTCAAGTTTGAAGTGTTTTCAAAGCCGTGGACTGGAGGTGGAAGTGCGCGCGGCGCATAGAGGAGGCGCGCTACGCACAAGAGGCGCGCGACGCACTGGGCTTCACAGGCACGTGCAAATTAGCACGCGCGCGACGCACATGCTGCGTGCAGTGCACTGGGTGAGCACGCGACGCGTAGAATCTAAGAGCCAAAAAAATTTCGCTCCTTCGTCCAGATTCATGCCAAATTGCCTCCGACTGCTTGCAAGTAGGTTCTTCACGTTTGCTCAGTGAATTTTGGACATGATTATGGTGTTTTGAAAGTGGAGAAACAAGTGTTTAATGTGGAGAAACGTAAACCCTATGTTTATTTCCAAATTCACTTCTTAGGGTTTTGAAACGAATGTTAGTGATTGTGTGGGGGTTTGCAAACTTGTGTTTTTGATATATATGCTCATGCATCTACTGTCAGTGGTGTCCCTGCTCATTATTTACCTTAGCCTCACACTCTCTCTTTTCCATTACGTCACTGCTGTCATTATTATTGCCATTGTCATTTTCACACTATTTATCATTCATGTTATGACATAGTCCCATTTTCACTTGTCCACATCCTCCATTGACATTGTCAAACGCTGCAAGGGCTATTGTCACTTTGTTTCTAACAGTTATTTCCCCCACATTATACTCTCTTCTACTCACTTTTCAAATCCCCTTATAATCAAAGCAGTGACTGTTTTTCATGCAAACTCATTTGACAGAGCCATTACCACCATGGCTTTCCTATAACACTTTGATACACATGTGACATATTTGGGTTTTGAGCATACACTAAACTCTTGTTTTCACTATACCTATATCAGCATATATTTTGCAAACATCTTGATTTCAGCACCATGTCAGAGACGGATTCAGTTTATGAGCAGGAGTATGACAGTGATTCCACAGCAGAGGGTAATGTGCCATGGAGGTCTCACAAAAGTGGCAAAAGTGGTAGGCATGTCAGGGAGGAGCCTACTTCTTTGGCTCAATTGCAGGCATGCCCGCTTGCAATGGATTGTTTTCAGCATCAGTCATGTTTCCAGTACTGTGAGATGATTTCACAAACCTAGCATCATCATGAGCTAGCTCGTCTATTTGTTCTACATTTACATGATGGCCGTGTAAACCTTGCCGGAGTAGATTTCGTTCTGTCACCAGAGACCATTGCTCAGGCCACCGGAATACCAAACATAGGAGAGGAATGGAACAAACGACAGCAGCTAGAGAGATCCTACTATGAGCCATACATCAAACCTGGGTTTATGAGGCAGTTGAGCAGGGTATTTCCTTTCATATTTCTGAAGGATGAGTTTGCACCATTGATGAAACTCATCATTCGATATTTTAGTTGCGAGGGTAGATTCTCGCGTCTCTATGTGTACCATGTCCGTTTGTTGATGCATTTCACGAGGGTACGTATGATGAGAATTCCATACTTCATGTATCACAACATAGAGAGGATGACATTTTTTTTACAGAAGAATATCCCAACACAGCAGCATAGCAGTATATATCATTACGCGCTGATCAAAATCATGGTGGTACATCAGTTGTCACAGCAGGGCATTACTTGGGAGGATTTCATCTCCCGTGACTTCTTCGCAGCGCCACAGCCACCTCCCGAGGTAGTTCATGATGAGGGAGAGCCTTCACATCAGCTAGACATTCCTAAGATCGAGCATATCAGTGCTCCATTGTATGTGACATACCAGCGAGGCCACAGGGTTTTATTTGCAGCTACACGACGAGTACTATCTCCACCAAGGGTGGAAGGGGTCTCGTTGACTTCATCAGCAGCGTGAGTATTATCTCCACCCAGGGTGGAAGGGGTCTCGCCTTCTTCTTCAGCACAGGTACAGATTCAGGACAGAGGCAAGAGGCTTATGCACGATGAGGTCCCATCAGGCGGTCGAGACACTGATTTCACATTCATCGATGTTGATGCGAGCTCTCCTAGCTCGAAGCTGAAAGAGATCATCCAGGAGCAAAAGGTCGAGAATGACACGCTGAAAGAGAAATTGCAGAGGGCTCAGTGGGTGATAAACTACCTGGAGCAGCGTAACAAATAGCTAGAGGATCAGCACACACTTGTAGAGCTGCGGCGAATCCGTGAAGATCGACAATTGGCCCGGAAGAGACCTGGTAACATGACACCAATTGAGCGAGAGACATGCCTCAGACATGTTAACATTCATCTGGAGAAGTTTTTGGCAAAGGTCAATAGAGACAAATACATGCTTCATCACATGAAAGGTCATTATTGGGCCCGCATGCACGTCTGCAAGGCAAAAATGAAGATTCTGAAAAGGAGGTTGAGCAGAGCACTAAAACGTCGAAAGAGGCCTGATCCACTCTGGATTTTGGCCAAGGCTTCATTGGCTAGGCATGATACATGATGGAGGGTCTTCGTTCCGAATTTGAGCAAATTTGAAGAAGTTTTTGTCATTTTGGAAAATTTTGGTCTCAAAACAGGTTTTTCAGCCCAACGCGTAGCGCGTCGACGCGCGCGCTTATGATTGGGACACTTGCTGGAGGAAAAATTTATATTTTTGGATTTTTCATGGTAATTTATGCATGCTCCAGTATGGCCAAAGCATTTCACCAAGTTCTGGATGATCAAAAGGGCCAAAAACACCATGAAAATCACCTTTCTGCCACCTTTTGCACCAACAGGAAGTACTTGTGGGAGAATGAAGTTTTGGAGGGGAAAATGAGCTCCAAATTGAGAAATTCCACTTGGGTTGGATAGCAGACATCCAGGGCTTTCCAAAAAGCTATCATGAGCTTGATTTGATGCCGGTAAGTGCCCCAAAAATAGGCTGAAAGGCGCGCGACGCATAGAGCTTAGGCGCGCGACGCATAGAGAAAATTGGCTAATTTTTCATCTTCCAGCTCAGAATTTCGGCCAGTTGGACCAGTTTTGATTGTGGATGTAATTTTTGAGTTATCTTGATGTAATTTTGTGGTTTTAATGTAACTTTGACTCACTTTTACCTATTCTAGATGATTCACTCACAAAAAAGTAAAAATCAAGTGAATGAATCAGTTTCCTTCCTTTTAGAGGCAAGTTGTTTGGCTGCCTAGATTTTAGCTCCTTGTTTAGAATTGGTTGAAACTGCTCCTAGAAGGAGGAATTCGACCCCTAGAGGCATGGGAAGGGGTTAGGATGGTCTATATGATGTATTTTCTCAATCATTTTCAAAGGTTGGACAGGTTGGACTCTTGGGAAAAGTTTGGCACACTATTGTACATATTTTTCACATTTTGGCTAAGGAAAGATCAGAGGTTTTGCAGCACCTGTTGGGATTCTTGTGGCTTTCAGTTCTTGATGGTGTTTTCTCTCAGTTTATTGTAAGTTATTTCATTTTTAATGTATGCCATTCCTTTCTTATGCTTCTGAAACTAAATGAATGAGTAAATGAGGTTGAATCCATTGTTTCCAGTGCTCTGCCTTTAAATTTGTTTAGTTTTACATGTTTTCGCCAGTTTGGAGAGGATCCATGTTCTCCCTTGCCCTCTTCAGCTCCTTGTCATTCTGATCCATCCATACACCTGATAAAAAGCATCAAGACTACTGCCTACCTTGCCCCAACTCGAATTCTGCAAAGATCTGGCCTTATCCCCGGACCCAAAATTGTTTTTCCCATTTTTTCAACAAAAACCCAAAAAATCAAAATCAAACTTTCCTATCTCTTTACTAGCCTAAAATAAGTATTCATTATAAGTCATCTCAGCCCCTTTGAAGACCTTTTGCCAAGATAGACCCGGAGAGAGCCCTCTCCTGTCCTCGTAGGGCTAGCTACGAGGCTGAGCGTGGTTTGATGTAGCCTTGAGTTTTACCTTATTTCAGCCTAAGGTAGATTTGAGCGCTAACATAGTGGCGACCATACTGGGGAAGAATTGGTTTGCTTGTTGATGTCATTTGTTTTATAAGCTACAAACGGAGTCTGAAGTCACGCCAGGTAGCCTTCGAACTGCTCTTGCTCTGCGAGTGCATAGTAGATAAAAGCTGCTTCAGTCGATCTCCGGTTTAGCTTGTGAATGTGTCCCTTGATTTGCGAATTCCCCCAGTACATGTATCGAGTTCAGATCTGATGGTTGATGGTGGACAACGATCAGACATAAGAAGGCTGAAATCATTCACCTGGTGACTCCTGTAGAGACTCCACTGGAGGACTAACTCTTTCTCTGCGAAAATGGAAGGATCTTACACAAAGTTCAGGTATCTAAAGTGGAATGGTATTCAGGATCTAGTCTGCTTTCTTGTAAATTACTTCTTTGCTGTTCTTGAACCTGTCCTGAAGGTTATTCCGAATTTGTTGTATGATAAAGGTGATCAAAATCTTCACTCGACTTATTCAAAAAGTATAAATACTGAGTTTCCCTTTGATCCTGGTCTCCTTACTTTTCCCACATCTTATGATGACTCTCTTCAGAGTGATGAGCCTAAAGAAAACAAAGCTGATCCCGCAGCTCTTGTACATACCCCTACACCTTGTAAAATTTCAGATCGGTACAAACCTCTTGTTTTACCTTCTGTTCTTCATGCTTTCCCTAAAAATTATGACCTATATCTACCAAGATTTGACGGTGAATGTAACAATGTCAACGCTGAGCAACATGTGCAGAATGTTGAGACTTTTCTGGATTTTTTCGAAGTTGATGATGAAGATGTTAGTATTAGGCTTTTTGCTCTTTCTTTGCAAGGCCAAGTAAAGAGTTGGTTCAAAGCCCTGTGTGATGCGAGCATCACAGATTTCTAGCAGTTTGTCAAAGTTTTCCTTGACAGGTGGATGATTGGACATAATCCTTTCCTTATTATAGAAGAGTATAATCAACTGAAAAGAATGTCAGGGGAGACAGTACAAGAATTTTCTGCTAGATTTAACCAAGTATATTTTTCGATGCCAGTTGATATAAGACCTTCTCCTAGATCTGCTCTCTTGCACTACCCGGGTGCCTTTGATCCGGAAATGGAGTTTCAGCTGAGAGAAAAGAATATTGCAACACTTCACGAGATGCAGAACAAGGCAGTGAATGTAGAGGCTCATTTGCTGATCCGAAGGGCAAGGTTGAAGGAAGAAGAGATGAAAAACATGGATCCAGAGAAATCGATATCTCTAGAGGTAAAGCTTGACATGTTGGTAAGTGCAGTAGAAGAGATGATGCAAAAGATCAACACAAGGAATGAGTATAGCGTTCAAACCCATGGCTCGATGATTGAAGAAAAACAAGTTGCTGATCCAAAACATTTTGTTTCTTATCCCAGTTCTCATAGTGATTGCTTTATAGATCATCTTGAAGAAGAGAGAGCTATTGATATGACATGTATGCTTGATGATGTGTTGTATATTGATTATTTTCCTCAGTTTGATCAGTATGATGATGATTATGTTCTCCAAAAAGAAGCTAATCTTGCAGACGAATCAGCAGCTAGTTTGTGTGAGGAGGAAGTTCACTTTCAGCAGCTCGAGTACAGTGATCAACCGATGCATATCAGCTATGGCAATGATGAGGAAAGTGCAGAAAATTTTGATGTAAGTGAAGGATCTTTGCCTTTTTGTTTTGATTCGTTTCAGTTCATTAGAGATAACTACCATGCAATCAGAAATCAAATGTCAACAAGTCTTGATTTGGACCATCTTGAGGGCAATGAAAGCCTTGTTCAAAACTTCTCATATTCAGATTTTCAGCCCTCGAAAGCCATTGATTTTCAAGTTGCAGATGAGGACATGGAAGCTGGTACATGTGATCAAATGATACAAGGTGACTCCATACCATTTTGTTTTGAATCATTTCAGTTTTTGAAGGGTAAATTGCATAGTAAATCTTGAAATGAGCAACCTATAAGAAATCAACAATCTCTCAGTGTTAATGTTGAGGATGAGACAGATAACGAAATTCTTGAGCAGCCTGTAGCACCAGATTTGCAGCCACCAAATGAAATTGAAGGTCAGATTACAGATGAAGGTGTGGAAGATGAAATACATGATTTGATGATGCAGGAAAATTCTATACCCTTTTGTTTCGAAGCATTTCAGTTTATAAGGCAGAATCTTCGTAATATATCTCAAGGAAAAGATGAACAGCCAGTAGGATGTCAGACAGTTTCAAGGGATACAGTGCAGCAGTCTTCTCAAGTTTTTGATGATCCTATTGCTCGTGTGTTGGATGATGTTTGTTGTAAAAGTTTTCCTTCATTAGCTAACCATGTGCCGGAAAAGAATGTTGATGATAATCTGATTCAAAGGTCGCCTTCATTCTCTTGTTTAACAGATTTTTCATTACAAAGCCCTCATCAAGGTTTGCAGTCATATGAGGAGATTGATGAAGGAGACTTTTGTTCTGTTTGTAATCAGCAACAGTGTTTGGTTATTCACGAAATTCAGGATTCTTTTGGCAGCTTGCTGCAATCACCAAAGAAAGACAGCATAGAGGTGAGAAATTTTTTAAGATTAATGTATGGAGATTATCTGGATCAGAGCAGTGATGTGTTAATGGAAATTAGTATCTATGTGTATGAAGATCCTTTTGCAATATTCTTGAAGTCCTCTAGTCAATTCATGCTTTGCAAGTTTATCAACAGTCAACTTGAGTTCAATTTTCCATGGGAGTTGCCTTTCAGTAGTTATTTCTTGTTGTTCATAAGCAAGCACTTGCGGAGAATTAAGATAGCAGTCAGCATGCTTACATGGTTGCATTGGCTATTCCATTTCACTTGATCAGGTGGTGAAAAGAAAAATTAGAGTAGGTTGATGAATAAGCTCAATCATGAGAATCCTTCTAGTTTGTTAGTTATGTTTTAGTCATGTTATATTATGGTTTTTTAGTCTTAGTCAGAGTCAGTCTACATAATGTCAGTTTTTCATTCGGTTTTTGAATCCAAAGTTGTCAATCAATAAATGTATCAAAGGTTTTGTGTTATCTATTGAAATAATGACTCCATCGCCAATGGATGAAGGCACTGTCTAACTCTTCCAGAGATCTATCGTTCTTGGCATCTCCTTGGAGCCACCATCCCCATTAGAGCTAATGTTAGAGTCGGTCCTTACAGCCCTCCGTCAGAGATCATTTCGCTTTTTGCATATCATTTTTAGGTGTCTCGCTCATTTCACTTCGTTGCATTTCGCTAGGGACATGCCATTGACTGACGAGAGGGTCTGGTCATCTTGTGTTTCCTCATGCTTGTACCTGCAGGGCTAATTAAAATTCCTCTAAAATCACTGAAGTTCAGGTCACTTCATTCATGGTCATAAATGATTATTTTTGTCGAAAAGAGTCTTTAGTCCTAGATTCTAGGGTTTTCAGTCTTTTGGTACATGTAATAAAAGCCCGCAGGCCTTGAGGTTGGTTTCAAAAGGTTCCTATTTCACGTTTTTATTCTCAAAAACATTTGAAGACATTTCTAGTCCAAAACTCTATTTTGGAACTAGAAATTGTCAAATTTCATTTTTTGTAATAATTGTGTATTTGTTCCACCATAAGAAGTTCAAAAGCAGCCTCTGGTCTTTGCCAAAGCCAAAATGCCAAATCCCTGCAAAAACAACCAAGTTTCATCAGTCCAAGACTCAGAAAAACAGTGAAAAGCCAAAGATAGAATTGCATTAAAATGATAAAGTGCCAAAAATCCAAACATTACAAAAGTGGGTTATGGAGCAAATTAAAATCAAATCTGATTTTTATGAGATATTTTACAACCCATATAAAGCATTGAAAACAAATCATTTTCACAAATTTCCCAAAGAAAAACCGAGTTGGAGTGTTGAAGTCAAGTTTGAAGTGTTTTCAAAGCCGTGGACCGGAGGTGGAAGTGCGCGCGACGCACAGAGGAAGCGCGCTACGCACAAGAGGCGCGCGACGCACTGGGCTTCACAGGCCCGTGCAAATTAACACGCGCGCGATGCACATGCTGCACGCAGTGCACTGGGTGAGCGCGCGACGCGTATAATCTCAGAGCTAAAAAAATTTCGCTCCCTCGTCCAGATTCATGCCAAATTGCCTCCAACTGCTTGCAAGTAGGTTCTTTACGTTTGCTCAGTGAATTTTGGACATGATTATGGTGTTTTGAAAGTGGAGAAACAAATGTTTAATGTGGAGAAATGTAAACCCTATGTTTATTTCCAAATTCACTTCTTAGGGTTTTGAAACAAATATGAGTGATTGTGTGGGGGTTTGCAAACTAGTGTGGTTGATATATATGCTCATGCATCTACTGTTAGTGGTGTCCCTGCTCATCATTTACCTCAGCCTCACGCTCTCTCTTTGCCATTACATCACTGCTCTCATTGTTATTTCCATTGTCATTTTCACACTATTCATCATTCATGTTATGACATAGTCCCATTTTCACTTGTCCACATCCTCCATTGACATTGTCAAACGTTGCAAGGGCTACTTCTATTGACCTACACTACACTCATTCCTATTCATGTGTCAAATCCCCATGTAGTCAAAGAGTGGCTATTTTCCATTCAAACTCCTTGTGACAGTCCTTTTCCCATTGTGATATTTCCTATAGCACCTTGACATATATGTGACACATCTGACATTGGAGCATACATCAAACTCTTGTTTTCATCATAACCATATCAGCATACTTGTCATACACATTGCGACACCATGACAGAGACTGACACATCACAACAGAGACAATGTTTTCACTACTGAAACCGCATGCACCAGGAGGGCACTGAAACGTCGTGAAACACATGATCCACTCCGGATTTTGACCAAGGCTTCATTGGCTGAACATGATGCGTGATGAGGGATCTTCACTCCGAATTTCAGAAAATTTGGAGAAGTTTTTGTCATTTTGGAAAATTTTGGTCTCAAAACAGGTTTTTCAGCCCAACGCGTAGCGCGTCGACGCGCGCGCTTATGATTGGGACACTTACTGGAGGAAAAATTTATATTTTTGGATTTTTCATGGTAATTTATGCATGCTCCAGTATGGCCAAAGCATTTCACCAAGTTCTGGATGATCAAAAGGGCCAAAAACACCATGAAAATCACCTTTCTGCCACCTTTTGCACCAGCAGGAAGTACTTGTGGGAGAATGAAGTTTTGGAGGGGAAAATGAGCTCCAAATTGAGAAATTCCACTTGGATTGGATAGCAGACATCCAGGGCTTTCCAAAAAGCTATCATGAGATTGATTTTGATGCCAGGAAGTGCCCCCAAAACAGGCTGAAATGCGCGCGACACATAGAGCTCAGGCGCGCGTCGCATAGAGATTTTTGGCTAATTTTTCATCTTCCAGCTCAGAATTTCGGCCAGTTGGACCAGTTTTGATTGTGGATGTAATTTTTGAGTTATCTTGATGTAATTTTGTGGTTGTAATGTAACTTTGACTCACTTTTACCAATTCTAGAAGATTCACTCACAAAAAAGTGAAAATCAAGTAAATGAATCAGTTTCCTTCCTTTTAGAGGCAAGTTGTTTAGCTGCCTAGATTTTAGCTCCATGTTTAGAATTGGTTGAAACTGCTCCTAGAAGGAGGAATTCGACCCCTAGAGGCATGGGAAGGGGTTAGGATGGTCTATATGATGTAATTTCTGAGACACTATCAGGGTTGGACTCTTGGGAAAAGTTTGGCACACTATTGTACATATTTTTTCACATTTTGGCTAAGGAAAGATCAGAGGTTTTGCAGCACCTGTTGGGATTCTTGTGGCTTTCAGTTCTTGATGGTGTTTTCTCTCAGTTTATTGTAAGTTCTTTCATGTTTAATGTATGCCATTCTCTTCTTATGCTTCTGAAACTAAATGAATGAGTAAATGAGGTTGAATCCATTGTTTTAGTGCTCTGCCTTTAAATTTGTTTAGTTTTACATGTTTTCGCCTGTTTGGAGAGGATCCATGTTCTCCCTTGCCCTCTTCAGCTCCTTGTCATTCTGATCCATCCATATACCTGATCAAAAGCATCAAGACTACTGCCTACCTTGCCCCAACTCGAATTCTGCAAAGATCTGGCCTTATCCCCGGACCCAAAATTGTTTTTCCCATTTTTTCAACAAAAACCCAAAAAATCAAAAATCAAACTTTCCTATCTCTTTACTAGCCTAAAATCAGTATTCATTATAAGTCATCTCAGCCCCTTTGAAGATCTTTTGCCGAGATAGACCCGGAGAGAGCCCTCTCCTGTCCTCGTAGGGCTAGCTACGAGGCTGAGCGTGGTTTGATGTAGCCTTGAGTTTTACCTTATTTCAGCCCAAGGTAGATTCAGCGCTAAACAACACCACGGGGCACACCATGTTGCCGTGGCTGGAAACAAGGTGGACTTACAAGAGGGGTGTTTACAAAAATCGCCAATGGAGTAGCCAATGAAGAGATATAGGGTGAGCAGACAGACCAACAACAGAGAGCCGAGTCGTATCTTGGATGAGAGACACCAAGTTGTGAAGTAAGAAAATCGGAGGTGTTGCTTGTCACTGTGATGTTTGTTGTTTCTCTATTACCAAGATGTTCACTTGTCTCAGGGGATGAAAGTGAAAATTCAGAGTCTAGCTGAGTTATATCATCAAATGACCTAGTTCTAAATGGATTTACTAAGTCAGGTTGTGATTGTTGTAGAGCTGTAAGATTTTCAGGAACTGAATTAGCTCTCAAGGGTGATCTGAAAACAGTTGATAATTTAATCCTAGGAGACTTCCAAAGGATTCTTTCTGGGTCATCAACTATCTCAGGTGGATTCGGGTCAGGATGGGCTCTAGTGTGAATCTTTCTAGAAGACACTATGCTATGTTTTTCAGACCTAGTTAAAAAAGAAAGTTTAACCAAATATGACAATTTTTAGGAGGCTAACTGATATTTTTAGAAGAAGTAAAATTTTAATCTTGAAGCCTTCTACCTGAGTTTGTATGATGCTATTAAGACTTGGGGTCTTCCCAGTGGAGTCTTAAGGTCTGTTTTTAGGATTGTGGAGTCGCCAGGTGGAAAGTTTTAGCTCTTTTGGAGGTAAAAGGTTTTATGGTCCACCACCAAGTTTATTATGAAGCCAAACTAAAATGTTTTTTGGGTTTTTCTGAGTCATTTATAGGTTAAGAGAGTGTCCTAAATCTGATTTAACACTTAGCTAGGGTGTTTAAACATACAAAGTTTACTCTTATGGCTAGGTAACTGAATCCTTCAAGGTTTGATAAAGCTTTATGAGAATCCTAAGGGTTACTTAGTTTGTCACTGATTCAAAAAGGTCCTATCATGATTACCATTATGCTTGGTAGTGCTTGAAGAATGTTACTTATGTCATACTAGGGAGTGAGTGTTTAATTTCGAAGATTTTACTCAGGGTCCCATCGTGATCGCCATTATGTTGGTGTCCCGTGTTTTGATAGTTTGGCAGATCAAAAGACAAGGCAACATCAGAACCAATATTTAGAGTTACAGGATCTAGTCCTCCTATTCTCAGAGAGGGATCTCTCAAAGGTTTGTTTGCAAAGGTTTATCTTGTGTGCTTTGAGTATTGGTTTTAGACTAGTTATTAAGTGCAGGTGTTTGTTTGTTTGTTTGGTTGGATGAAATGATACAGCAGAACATGAAAGGCCTAGGAAAGATATATAGGACAGAGAAATATCTGGTTCATTGGGCAATGGAGTCAAGAAAAGGTCATAACAAACTCATTAATGGATATGGGATATCAAAGGGAAAATCTAACTTGGCCATAGGATCCTTTTGTTTTTGGAATGAGATTAACATTAATGATTTGGAAAGAGATGTTTAATTCTCAAAAAAGGTAATTTGAAAGCATAACTTGAACAATAAAGAGCTCTTTGATAGACAGGGCTAACCATGAATTCTGTAAATCACACCTTTAAGCAAATCATGATCTCAAAACAACTTTTAAAATGAAATCTAAGATTCAGGGAACACCCTATTTCCTCAAAGATTTTATTTTAAAGGACTTAGAAAACATAAAATATTTACTGATAATTGCAATCATAGAAGAGGGAACACCTAAATACATCTATGATCATAATTATAATGACCTTAAAGCCAACTGTTTAAATGAGGACAAAGGGCAAGATCAAAACCGACCTCTTTGATTCACTGTAAGCAGAGAACTTCAAAGGGAGACTTCAATAATATTTTTTAAGTGGCAGCAGACAAGCAGGGAAAACCATAATCATGATGAAACCAACTGTTCAAACTATTAAGGAAATAAACAAGCATGAAGACTAAAGAGAAAGATTAAAGCCTCTAAAATACTTCAGCAGAAGAAAACATGAAACATTGAAGGATGAACAGGCCTAAGGTGCTTCCAAGAGTCATTTCTTAGCCTAAAACTTTCAACCTACTGTAGTAAGAAATTATGGAACATAATGAAAATAGAGGAAAACATAAAACAGTTCAGAATACTTCACCAACAACCAAGCTCACGGATCCAATGATAGAGCCTTCTCGGGAACAAACATGCAAAAACATCATCAAGACCTCCAAGACTTCAATTTGTTCTTCAACTTCAACGAACTATGTATTTATTTCAAAGATTTTCAGTATTACAACTTGTGATCAAACAAAAACCAACAAATTCTCATCTTCTACAGCAGTATTTATAGAAGAATGAGGAGGTGAGATCTGAAAAAAGATCTCAATTATAATTAATATAGTCTTAATGGTTTCTTGGCCTTTGAGGGACTCAATGAAGAAACTTACATACGTATCCTCTGTATTAAATGTTTTTACATAAAGCTTAAGCTCGGTAGGAGCTTTTGTTGACCTTTGAGGCTCTGTGTGGTGTCAAAGTAACTCTGCAGATGTTTGTCATTAATTTTCCTACAGAATTTACCCTTTGGCTATGTTATGAGGCAGATATCCAGTTCTGATCAATAAATTCGGCCTCTGATTGAATACTTTGAGGCACAGGTGGCATCGTGGTAGCTATAGGGATCAATTTGCCTCATTTGAAGCGGTGGAAGCTTTTCTGTCTTTTAAAACACTTATGATCTCCTTTAATTGTGTTTTAACTCTGGGAATTAGGCTTTTGATAAGTATTTTTAGTCGTAATTCCCAAAATCTATCTTCAATCTTCATCCGTTGTGCTTTATCTTCAAACTTATACTTTTTAACTGTTCTTTTGAATAAAGCAGTGTCTTGTCAATGTGCAGGGCTGTGCAGGACTCTTTATGGTATCAATGCTCATGAATCATTAAAAAAAAAATGGAATAGAGCCCGCGAATGGTTCTTTTTAATAGCCCAAAAGTGCAAGAAACGTATTTCCCGGCCTTCGGCCTTTCTCTTTAATACAGTGGAAAACATTTAAAACCTGCATAAAACATAAAAAAATTAAGAAATCCTGCGGTTTTTGGTTTAAACTGCTTCAGAAGATGGAAGAGAGCGTAGCCGTTGGATCTGGACATGTGGACGGTCCAGATTTAATCGGGGAATCGCAATCGGCGGGAAGTGGAAAAAGGGTGTGATGAGAAATCTCCGATGCGATTACGTGATCGGGAGGGCAGAAGCGATTAGGCGATGGCCGTTTGATCTAAGGATCAGATCAACGGCGGGGAGTGAATCGGAGGGATAGGAAGTCGGGGGAGAAAAAAAACGCACACGATGAAATTGCGCAATGCGATTAAAAAACTCCGATGCGATTGCGCTATCAGAACATCGCAATCGGAAGTTGCAAACGAACATAATCGGATGGGCCATGCGAAGGTTTCCAATGCGATCGGCCTATTGCAATCAGGGGCAGAGTTTTATACATATAAGACCAATCGCATCGAAAGTTCCGATGTGGTCTTTTTAATCAACCCATTCATATTAACACACGTTTTTTGGTTTTTAGACTAAAACTTTGAAAAAGCAGGTTTTTGCATTTTACAAAGGAAAAGAGGAATCGGGATGGATTATTTATAAGGGTTTAAGTAAGGAAGGTGGGCCCACGGAATATTTATATTTATACAAAGGTTTTAATCGCATCGGGCATTTTCAATACAAAGTTTGATGCGATCGGGAGTTTTTGTATACAAAGGCTGATCGCATCGAAACTTTTTGGGTGATGGCAAAAACTTGCGCACTTTGAATTTGTGCAATGCGATAAGCGCCCGGGTCTACAACCCCTGGTCTTGGGTATAGGGTATATGAAACAAAAGTGGGGGAGCGAGATTTATTACACAGGGACTTAATCGCATCGGAAGATTTTGATGCAGTTTTTTTGATCAACCCATTTGATTTCTCTGATTGCGATTGTGCGATCGGTCTTTCAATCAACCCATTTAAATATTTCAACACGTGACTTGGGTTTTTAAGACCAAACTTTGGAAAAGTGG
This sequence comes from Pinus albicaulis, assembly GCA_034641835.2. Lineage (NCBI taxonomy): Eukaryota > Viridiplantae > Streptophyta > Pinopsida > Pinales > Pinaceae > Pinus > Pinus albicaulis. The sequence continues at coordinate 725,356,950 of CM076576.1, forward strand.
GTTTTGAATATTTTACAAAGGAAAAGCAAATCGAGAATTATTTATATGGAAACGACAATACATTTAGGGGTTTGTATATATAAAGGCTAATCGCAATCGGAGTTTTGTCATGGCACAAAGACTTGCACACTTTGAATTTGTGCGATGCGATTAGCGCCGAGATTTTTTGACATTTGGTTTTAATGCATGGGCATGTGAGGGGAAGTGGCTAGGACTTAGCCCAAGGGGGCTTACGTCCATAGTAAATATAACTTTGTTTTTTATGAAATTTCTCATGTTTTTCAAAGGAATGGGGGGTTTCGGAATAGTCAAAAAATGGGTTTTTTAACTATGGAAAAGTGATTTTCATAAATGGAAGAAGAGGATTTATGAAAACAAGGGAGTTTTTTATGGAGAAAAAAGGGGAGCAAATGAAGGTTTGAGAAAGGGGAAAATGAAGGTCTTTCAGCAGTCTTTCACTCAGAATCAGCAGAAATTTCTGAGTATAAAAAGGCAAAGGTAATGAAGATTTTGGACAGAGGCATGAGGCCTTCAAGGAGCCTTCAAGAGCCAACAATTTTTAGTGATAAACTTTGTTCCTTGGAGGCTCAAAAAGTCTTAGCCACCTTTTGGTATAACGAAAATTATAGGTGGCTAACACTACTCATATGGTGAGGGTGAGCTTGCCGAACTCTCGACTTCAGGCCGCCATCGACTCACTATTCATATGGTGAGGCCTGGTAGGCCCGGTAGGGGCTCACTATTCATATGGTGAGGGATTTATTACTCACCTTCCCTAAAAAGGTGAGGCCCGAAGGCCCGGTAGGGGCTCACTATTCATATGGTGAGGCCCAGTAGGGACTCGGCTGAGGTTACGAGGTCGAGGGATTTCTTTCTCACCTGACCTAAGAAAGGTGAGGCCCAGAGGGTGAGGTAACGAACTCTCGACTAAAAGAAGAGGGACTCGACTGAGGTTACGAGGTCGAGGCCCGGTAGGGTGAGGGTGAGCTTGCCGAACTCTCGACAAAGGAGAGGTAACAAACTCTCGACACAAGGCCCGTTAGGGTGAGGGTGAGCTTGCCGAACTCTCGACAACGGAGAGGTAACGAACTCTCGACATAAGGCCGCCATCGACTCAGCCGAGGTTACGAGGTTGAGGAGAGGGACTCACTATTCATATGGTGAGGGACGGAGACACTCACTATTCATATGGTGAGGCCCGGAGGGTGAGGTAACGAACTCTCGACTAAAAGAAGAGGGACTTGACTGAGGTTACGAGGTCAAGGCCTGGTAGGGTGAGGGTGAGCTTTTCGAACTCTCGATAAAGGAGAGGTAACGAACTCTCGACACAAGGCCCGTTAGGGTGAGGGTGAGCTTGCCGAACTCTCGACAAAGGAGAGGTAACAAACTCTCAACAAAAGGTCGCCATCGACTCAGCTGAGGTTACGAGGTTGAGGAGAGGGACTCACTATTCATATGGTGAGGGATTTATCTAGTAGTAATACATCTAAGGTAAGTCCTCAAGCAAGTTCATTAGGTAAGGCAAGCACTCACTAGGCGGTGTTCGTTCTGAGGGAAGCAACCAACTATGTATTGGTCATATTTCTCAAGCAAGCAACAAACAAAGGGCACTCACTAAGCGGTCGTCGTTATCAGGGAAGCACTTACTAGGTGGGGTTGTTCCTCGAGGGTAGAAGCGCACAAGCGTACGAGGCTACAACGATGATAGGGCTCACTCTATACTAATAATAAGAAAGTGAGTTTGTGTTATAGGGCTGGCTCACAGACAAGGATACAGCGGTGATAGGGCTCACTTTTAGGGCTCGGGTACACATACAAGTCTACAGTGGTAAGACGGGTGGGTTCTTAACCCTTTAGTCTACATAAGTGCCTAGCAACTAAGGATTCCAGAAGCCAAAATTAAGTGGATGCCCGGGGGCATCAGTAAGTTGGGTGAGGTATGGTTTGTAAATAGAACGAAGAGGGGGTTGGTAAAACTAAAATAAAACAAGTAAGCATAACTGGCGTTCCTAGGCTGTCCACTAGTATCTGGGGGTTAAGCCCGCTCGGCCCAATAAAGAGAATAGTGGTACTCCCCTAAGGATTCTTGAAGCAAGTGGTTGTTGGTAGCAAAAGTAAAAACATGAATCCAGTGGGCTTTCCTAGGTGCTCCCTCCCTCCATGCAATAAGGCACGCACGGTGTGGGCATCCATTTCTAAGTCCTAAGTTTACTAAGTGCATGGGCAGTAAATATAGGTTGGTGAAGCGGGTGGGTAGTTGTGATTCAAAGTGCCGTCGATCATAGAGCTGTACCGTGTGTCGTACCGTACCGTGCCATGTCGGGGATGTTTCGAGGTCATATGTTGATAACTTGGGTGACTCACATAGAAGCCACTCACTGAAGACAAGCCGTTCACAGAAAGCCATTCACTAACTGCACAAATCCATTCACTAACTGCACATAGCCTTGTCCCGTACACATAGTTGGAAAAAGCACATAGTCACGTTATTCAACGAGCTAGGCAACTCACTCTATCAACATGTCTAGCCATCCTCTTGTATGGTGCATGGGGAACTCTCTTTCTCGGGTATGTAGTAACGAAGGGGAACTTTTAGATCTCTCTCATTTGTTGTGAACATGGGGAGTCTACTTCGGAACAGCACCTATTGGAACAGGCAAACTATAGTGCAGGTACGCGGGGCAACCCCAGCCGCCTATGTGCCAGGGATAAATCCTCTTATTTCATCAAAGCTATACTTCATCGAAGCGTACTCACTATTGTAAAGTAAGGAGAATCCCTCTCTTTTTAGTCGAGTGTGCTAACGCACCCTTATGGCAAGCGTTTGAATTGAAGCAGCTACTATTGGATGGAAAGCGAGACATCTTCCTCAAAGAATTATGGCTAATATACGTGAGGTGAGAACTGGCGCTTTTATCCTAGTGGAACGATTGAATGCACTTATATAAGTAATAAGACATATAGAATGCCAGCTATCCGACTATCCGAGAGGGGAAGGAAAGAATTATGGTTTCTCAAGCAACCAACATATGGATTAAACACGGTATTTCGAAACAAACCCAACACGTCTTAGCCCAGGTATTCTTTTAGGTATTTAGTTATAAGGAATAGGCACTATTAGGATATCGGGTTGCCCTATGAATCATTCTCTTGTGGACTACTCAAATTAGCTTGAAGGTGCAGCCCAATTTAGCACCTTTATTGGCGCTCTTCTTATCTTGATCTTCAACCTAAAAAGAATATACCATAGGATAAAACTCTCCCCTATCATTGGTTGCCTGCTTGCGCTTCCTCCCACTCCGTCATGTCTTTAGCATCTTGTTTTGGTTGTCCTTTATACCAAATGGATGTATATACAACATTTTTGAATGGTGTGATTGAAGAATAAGTATACATAAATTAGTCAAGAGGTTTTGAGGTCCATGGGTGATATACCCATGTTTGCAGGTTGAAGAAGGCTCTTTATGGGCTGAAGCAAAGACCACAGTCCTGGTACTCCAGGATTGATGAGTACTTACTGAATTTGGGCTTTTCCAAGATTTGTGCATATTCTACACTTTCTTATTTCTTTTATAAATCTGATATGCTTGTCTTGGTCCTATATGTAAATGATCTTATTCTTATAGGAAGTTATGACCAACTCATTGTGTGGTGAAAGAATAAGTTAGATAGATAATTTGACATGAAGGATATCGGTTTGCTGCATTACTTTTGGGTCTAGAAGTTTTGCAGGGTGCAAGTGAAGTATTCCTTGGGCAAGGGAAGTACACTGTGGAGATCTTTCATATATTTCCAAATCTGAAGTTCACTTTTGATGATAATTGAGATTTGGTTGATCCTACTTTGTGTAGGCAATTGACCAGGTCCCTTATGTACCTTGTGAATACCAGTCCGTATTTATGTTGATCTGTAAATACATTGAGCCAGTTTATGGTTGAACCCCGACAGTCTCATTGGAAAGCTGCCAGGCATGTGCTTAGATACTTGAAGGGCACAATTCATTATGGCATGAGGTATGCAGGAGATGGTTAGTTGTTACTCCATGGATTTGTTGATTCAGATTGGGCAGGAGATGCAAGTGAATGGAAGAGCACTTCCAGTTATTGTTTTAGTTTGGGCACAAGTATGATATCCTCGTTCAATGGGAAGCACGCGACAGTTGCACACAGTTTAGCAGAAGCAGATTAGAATATATATATATTTAAAATTCTTCTGATATTATCTAAAATAACAAGTAAGTACAACAAATATAGTTACATTATACAGAAAACAGGGGAACTGAGAAAGTATCGGTCCATGAAAGCTAGAAGGGCCCTCATATGGGCCTGGGACCCCCAGGGAGGGACTCGATAGCTAGTTGTGAAACCATTTGGCTTTGTAAGTTGGTAGAAGAGTTGATCGATCATTTGTTGGAGCCTACTATTATTTCCTGTGACAATTAGAGTTGCATCAGGCTCTTTTAGAATCCAGTTTTTCATGACCTCTTAAAGCACATTGATATATGGTACCATTTCTTGAGAGACATAGTACAAAAGGGAGAAGTTGTCCTTGATCATATTCCTACTGATTTGCAGGTGGCTTATATTCTGATGAAGCTCCTCACCATATGAATAGTGAGTGACTCCGTCCCTAGTAAAGGAGAAGTTTGACATGTTGAGGGATAAGCTTGGTTTGGTGGAGAACACGTTCCTCGCCAAATCTGTGGTGTGTGGTGTGATGACTGAAGAAGGTTGGCCAGTGCCTGGCCCAACAAGAGAATAGTTTGACCTAGGAGAATCATTTATAGTAGTGTGATGTAAGCAGTCTGGCTAATCTAAGACATATAGGGGAAGGGGTACGTGTAGTGAAGGTGTTATGTGTTGTGGGCATTAATAAAGGTAAGGGTAAGGGTTGGTTGATCCCATCCCATCCCGTAGAAGTCTATAGCTGTACCTATAGTTGTCCCTCCAAAGAGGAATTAATCAAGATAGGGCAGGTATAGTAATTCAGGTGGGTAGGTTGTGTGTACTGAAGGTAAAGGTAAGGTTGTGTCATGCCATCCCATCCCGGATAAGTTAATAGCTGTCCCTCCTAAGGGATTCTTCATTAAAGTGGTACTAGGTATAAGGCAGGTATAGTTATTTCAGGTGAGTAAAGTGGAACCAAGGGAAGGTAGGGGGTAAAGAGTTCATAGCATGTCGTACCCTCCTATTCCTGGCTGAAGTACCAGGTTGGTGCATAAGTAAGCAGGTAAGTGAAGGGGCGTAGCGATCAGTGGTTAGTGAAGCAGGTGGATCAGTGGTAAAAGTGAAGTAAAGGTTCGATAGGGTAAAGGTGAATAGCAATATGTAGTTATACCGTGGTACCAAAGTAAGATTTCTTTAATCAAGTGTTGTTGAACACCCGCCCGTGAATGCTCTGTTGAAGCCCATCCAATATGGTAAGTGAAAGTCAGTGGTCTATCAAGGTTTGTTAATACGCCACGCCCAGGTTGTTGAACCAACCCTTCGTTCGCTATAGGGATAACGCAACTAAACCTTCTCATCAACGGCTAGCTACTGAAATTAGGCCTATATAAGGTGCGCTAGCAAAGGAAGGGTCTAAATGCCTGCCTAGCAACTCAAAGATTCATGAGGCAAGTGTTCAGGGCTAACAGGTCTAGGTCTTCCGGTGGGTGAGGTATTGTGTAAAGGCAGTAATAAAGGGAGGTTCTGGGTAAGCTTTTCAAATCCCGTCCGAATACCCACGCACTAAGCGATTCATGAAGTTCATGGTATAGGGAGACCAGGTATAGTTATTCGGGTGGTAAGGTTGTTTCATGCCATGCCATGCCGTATAAGTATCTAGCTGTACGTATCTCCCTACTAAGTCTAAATTAAGAAAGTTTTTTTGTTGTAGAACGCCCACCCGTGCAAAGCTCTAAGTGGAGGTAATAGAGCAAGTATATAAAGGGTTTTTAATCCGCCCGCCAGCAGCCAGGTTGTTGGTAGCACAGTTAAGTCAACCCATTACATGAATGAATCGTGTAGGCGTAACATATAAAGGTCTAAGCCGGAGTCTGCTGGTTGTAGTTCCTTCAATCCAAGGAGGCAGTTCCAACGATCCCTCCCTCCCACAACTAACTGAGCTGTCTAATTAGCTGTCTAAAGGAAAGATATCGCAGGTACTCCAACGGATTCTTTATTATTAAAAATTTCCCTTTCATGAAGTTTATCTATAATTCCCGGGATGGAATCGATTGCTGGGCGGGGATACTCAAAGCAGGCCGCTTAAGCTTGAACTCTCTAAAGCAGGTAGGCTACTCCTTCTAAGCTACACGTAGAGGTACACGATCGATGAGAGGTTACACATTGAGGTGCGTTTACACGTTGAGTACTCAGAGATAACACGATGAGGTACACGTAGAGGTAGGTTACCCAATGAGGTTTCCACAATGAGGTACGATGAGGTTGGTTACATGATAAGCTTCGAGTTATGCATGAGGTACTATCGACGATATGCATGAGCGATGAGGTACAATCCATGCATGAGTATTCAGTGAGTTACAACGTAGAGCTATAGCCGCACACACCACACGGTATAGATTTTTCTATTTTTATATACACTCAATAGAGTTGATTAAGAAAGTCCAATTAGCACGAGGCCCTAGTTTATCCCGATTCACATAGCACGAGTCCCATAGCACAATTAATACCCATTCCCACATTCAGTCTGCGAGAGAGCCGGGAGAACGAAGCATCAATTAATCTTTTACTATGCTCACTAGACTAACCATCAGACAAGACCAATTACTGCTATGGGACAAATAGCATTCTTAACTCGACATAGATTATGTATTCTCCTTGTCCTTGGTAGTTATGGTCACTGCTCGAATTACTATTAGCGCTTGCCCGCTCACATCCTACCGACCAGAGGGACCAATTGTCACATCCTTTCAACCAACCAGAGGGACTTTCATTTACAGATTAGGTCAGTCGCAGAGAGAGAGGAAAAACCCTAGCCCGAGTCAGGTCAAATTAGAGTTTGTTTCCCTTGCACTTGTATTACGACCGCCCTATCAAAGTTGGTTGTGGAGATGTCACTACCCATTTCTTTAGTATTTCATGCACTGGCCTCTTCTCAACTCAATATTTCTGACTCTTGGGAGTAATGAGCACCTCTTTGCCATCTCATAGGAGGATCCTCGGTATGGTGATATTTTGGTTTTGTTTTATGCACCCAAAAGTTTGGTCCCCACCTTTCATAAGACGATCGATGACATATACATCACCATGCTTATCTATATCTCCTCAGTAGTAGTTTATGATATTCTTAGTTATAGTCCCTTGCACCTCACTCTAGGTGGGCTCAACCATCCTCCCTAAGGTCGGGGTTCTTTCGTCTATGTCCTGTCTCTAAACTTCGCTTCGCCTCAGTTGAGACTTCGTCCCTCAACAAGATATGAGATACCGAATTTACTATCCATCACTACCGAAAGCACTATGATATATGCGCCTTATGATGAGCCATGATACGTTTAGTTTATGAACGATGAGAATTGCTAGTAGCTTGTAGGGTGGCCTATCGAAAGTCAGTAGTGGAGATTACTACCGTGGATTATTTATTGGATAGCCTATACCAACCCAGGACCATGACCATAGGTTTTTGATTGGATAGCCGATATTCTTTCTTGGATAGAGAGCCTAAAGCAAGGACCATCACCATAGATCACTAAGTTTACCAAGCAAGAGATCAGTAAGTTTACCAAGCAAGCGCAACCAATTCATTATCAGGTGAATGTGCATATCACTATTCCCCACTTCGTTATGTTTGAGGGGGTATCAACCATTCGTGTCATCTCATGACATATCCTGAAAGGTTCACTTCACAATACCTCTTATATTAGATTCTCGTCATATCGTAATCCATTTCACCCGACCCTTCTCATTTTCACTCGGTATTCCAACCAAGCATAGAAACTCAACCTACTATTAGCCAGGCATACCACCTAATCACACCTTACTTTCTCGCATGCAAGGCTAAGTAATCTAGGCATGCATCCAACCTCCCTAGCTATAGACCAACCCATAAAGTACCAGGCCGGGTACCTGTCATATTAGGAGATCTCCCTCAATGGAAGATCCTATTATATATTATATTATATTATTACAGTATTTCACACAGCGTGCCTACTATAGTATAGCATGGTATTTTTTATTATGTTAGGTAAGAAACCACCATATTCAGCACTATCTACGATGCATATATAACACCATGCAGCATAATAACTTACCTCACCTTCATTCTTGAGGTGAGGTGAGTGAGAAGGCTCTAAAATATTCCCAAAGAGGCGATCCCGCGCAACATCTGCCGAAGGCCACATCCACCAAACACGGGAAGAAGCTACCAGGGGACAGGGATAAGAAGCTACAACACGAATTGCCTCCATGTTTACTGTTATGCCTTCTGTGAACCAATGTCTTCTTTTCTGTTTGCGAACTGATAAATAAGGAACTCGCCAATAGCTAGTGGTCACCGATAAGCGAGGTGGTACTTGTCCCCAGGAGGGAGGTAGGTTACGATCACCCCCATAGCAAGAGCGAGGGCCATAGTGATGCAGCCTACCCGTAGAGCAATTGAGCCCGCCCGGTTCACGTACCGCATAGAAAAGTGATAGCGATGGTGATTGAAATAGAGATTGCGATTGATACCGATACGTATAGCGATGGTGGATCCCGATTACCCACATAGCTAATGCCCTAGTGCCGATTCCCACATAGCTGAGGACCTGGTGCCCTGGAGAGCAGGTAGGTGTTTGTGACTTAAACTTCTTGAACTATAGTTAATACCCTTCTTGGCGCACATACCCCCCATAATACACACATAGAATTATATTATATACGTATATATGCTTAGTTATGCCACCATATAAAAGAAAATATCTAAATAACAGGCACGTGGCAGATGATGGTTGAAATGGATATTCTCATATATAATGCAACTGAACGCACCTATACCTTTAAGGCACCTTATTCAATAAACTTCTCATTTACTATTTTCCATTTAGATAAATCTCGGTTTAATTCGATCTGAGGAAAATCCCCATCGCGGGTACTCAAATAGATTTCTGATTTCGAAATATTGGCAGTTCATAAAAATGATCTATGATCAGCAGGATATCATCTTTTGTTGGGCGGGGAGTGGTGCTCAAATGCACAGAAACGGCCTTAAAGGGGATTCTAACTAACCTGTACAAATGAGTAGGCACGGTCATACTTCAAGTGGATAGGTCAACTACCAGTTCATCAACAAAGTGGGCAGTAAGGAGGTGAAGAGGCAAGTTGTAGGGCTAGGCTAGAGGGTCTGTATGTTAATATGGGATGGCTAATTAGAGGGGTAGTACTTTAGCTCTTTGATTCTCTTATATATGTAATTACGCTTCGCTCGAATCCAATCACCCGGACTCTACACCTCAAGTTGTAAATCGACGTATATAAGCATCGATGTCTAAATAAAAACACGGTATCCTATCCTATGGTCGAAGCGCATCCACCCTGTTTCGAGGTCATTCTGTGCACCCGCCGCGCCTCAATCCCACCCATTTGAAACATCTATCTATTCAGCAAGTTAGAAAAAGCAAGCCCTCTCAGTTCCTCCCCTCCCCCAGCGAGCGGCGCTGAACCTAAAAGCAAATGATTCTCTCCCGCCTAACATAGAGAAGAGTAGAGTCATTAAATGGCATTCTTCAGTAACTAAAAAAATCCCTTTCATTCCCCCTGTATAGATATTTTCCCCTAAAGTCTAGGTTTATTCTAAATAAAACAGAGCAAATGAGCAGGGTTTTCTCAATTTTGGGCCAACCAAACTTTGTGCCTGCACTCAATCTGGTAGTCCTTCAATATATAAATCAATCATGGTTGTTTGGTTAATCCTCATCCTCTAGCTCTTGAACATCGATTGGACTATGATCCTCAAATGATGAATCAACGTATGTAACGCTTCATCATCATAGCATCCATTCGAGGTAGGAACATGTGTTCCGTAGATGTAAGTGAGGTATTAACCTGTCTGTGTTATGTACCGTTCAGTCCCTCCTGTTTGGTGGGTACTGGGAACTCGCTATCTCGGGTATCCCATGATGGGTACTTCTCTATGGGATATATATAGTGGCTCGATAGGGGACTTTTTCAGGGTATGGAGGAAACTTGGAGTGGGTGGATTTGTTAGGGGAATAGGTGCACCCGCGTGAAGTGGAACCGATTGTTTAGCTAGCTACGTGAAGTGGAAGAGAAGGTGGAAGGACCTGTTTTTTCCTTACTATTGCATTCTTTCCGATACAGTAGGTGCACCGCACCACGCCATCAATCGAGAACTCCTTCTTTCTTTCCTTGGCTTATTTCCGAGCTAGAAGGCGAGTGAAGGTTATCCCTGCATATTGATTCCCGTCCAAGAGCTAAGTGGGGTTCTCTCTTTCTTTCTTCCCCTACTGTTTAAACACTTATTCCTGGAACTACGGGCTTTCTAATTATCTCGAATGATGTATGTATTGGGTCAACTGTCTACTGTTGGGTAAACCCAGTTACCTTCCCAGGAACGTCAAGTGAAAATAGGTAAGTTACCTTTCCAGTGATGTCCCTGGTGTGGCCCCAGGTGCATTAGGGTTAAGGAAGTGAATAACCTTATTCCAGTTAAGGGTAGGTGAAATAAGTGAGTGCCCTTCGTTGGTAAATGGAGGTAATATAAGTGTTTTGGAGTATCTCTCTAAGCTAAGTAATAGTAAAATGACTTCAATATCTGTCTATATATCCTTTAGAAATAACTATTGAAAAGGGAATGAGTGAGTGGGTGGCGTGATAAGAGGAAACATGCAATGAAAGTGGTACGTGAGGTCGTGAGATCACTGCGCTGGGGTTATAAGCTATCCTGTACGATAAGAGTTTGGCTTATAAGCTATCCTGTTGTACAATAAGATCCTGGGCCATCATCCGGGACCTCGTGCTGCTATTGAGCCAGTTGTATTCCTCCTACGCTTGGTGTTGTTGGAATGGAAGCTGCCAGCTGGAAGCGGTATAGACAGGATAAGGATAGTAGTATTTATACTGACCGAAGGGAAGAAGGATCAATACTGGGTGTTGCGGAACGACAGTGAGTGGGGTATTCTAATACGTGTGACCGAACGATCGTATAAGGTTGAGAAGTGTCCGAACGAAGAGAGCAACCTCCTAAGCGAGTTCGTGGGCTGAGAAGCTTTCAACCGTAACTCGTGCTAGTTGTCGGGCTGAGAAGCCGTTACCGAAAGCAATTTTTGGGCTGATATGCTGTGTACGAACCTGAACCATCGCTAGCTTCAGTTCGTGGGTGATAAGCTGTACCCCAACCAGAGCTATTGGGCTGGGAAGCATCCTTCCCTCGTGCTGCTACTTTATGGGAATGAGACTGATTCAGACTGAGAATAAGCCTACCGTAAAGCAATCTAACCTACCTCTACTTACTGATTCTACTGAACGAAACCTACAAGAAAAAGAGAAAGAAAAAGACATTGGTCAGTGATCCTCTGTCCAAGCAAGCAATCTAACCTGCCATGCTATCATTAGCCTGCCTACCTCTACTTACTGATTTTACTGACCGAACCTACAAGCAATCACACCAAGCATTCTAACATGCTATGATATCCCAGCAAGCATTCTCAAATGCTATGATATCCCGCCAAGCAAGCTATCTCACATGCCCAAGACCCATTCTCGCTAGCTCACTACTCGCCTACCTCCCCAGCAATTAAGCAATCGCACCTGCCAAGCATACCAAGCAAGATCACCTTCCAAGCAAAGCAAAGCAATCTTACTCGCCTACCCCAAAGCAAAAGCATGAGTGTAAGCAAAGCTTAGCGTTAGCTACAAATAGTTCTTAGCTACAAGGTGGAAATGAAAATAGTGACTGGTAAGCAGCGGCAAATAGTTTGATCCCTCAGTCGATACTAGCCAACCATTACTCAGATTTTCTTAGTAGACCGCTCCATCGAATCAATCGGGGAACCTAGTGAGCTATGGAATAATGTGTAGGCGGATCAAAGCAGATCAATTAGTGTACTTAATGCTTACGAGCGGATACAAATCCTTGAGGCAGATTATTAAGTAGCAAAAAGTGGCTATCGAATGTAGGTAGGAATGAGTAGAATCCTATCAGTAGCGGGAATATTCAAAATGTTTATATTAGTAAGATGCAGCAACAGAACCTAGTGGTCCGATGGAACAGAAGAAGCTATAGGTAGAACATAAGAGCCAAATGGTGTACCGGAAAAACGAGGTCGATCAGATTATCTCGTCGCAACGGCGAGTGGTGGGCAAATTCCTTTACCAAAGACCGGCATATCACGTTACTCAGTTCGGTAGTATCAATCATGGTTAGCATTTAAGCCCAAAATATCACGATGGGAGATATATATTTCTAAGGGGGTTAGGTTACTAACTAGATCAGATGGGAGAGCTTAGTGAGCTATGGATGGAGGAGTCATAGGCGAAGGAAATTAGCTATAAAGTATGGGTGGGACAGAACATGCACCAAACGCAGGGAATAAAGCTCAACTGGGAAACTCCTTATTTACTTATTTGGTGGGGGCCCCTCTAAATAAGCAACCAAACCAGAAATTCCTTGTTCTATTTAGTTAATGGGTCATCAGTACGAGTTGGAGGATCTAACGGTTACGGATAATAGGCATATTTAAGAGCAGGTGTAGCGGGTGGTACCAGTTTATAGCTAACAGTTGGAATTGGAAGAGCTGCAAAAGCTACGAAAGCAAGTGATTACGGATAAGTAGATGAGATTGGTGTACCCGCAATAGAGATAGTTTAGTCATGTGGGGGAGCCCCCACAGAAGAATTGACTCCTCCTCTAGTGCCCGGAGATCCCAGCATTTATAACTAAGCATTGGGGAAAATAATTGATAGCTAATTACTCATTATAGCTAATCATTCTTTATAGCTAGCCTGGTTTCACGATATCATTATTTATAGCGAATGCCGGCTGTGAGCCACGGGAGGTTTGGTAAAGCTTTCTACTTTCTCAGCAGGGGGAAATATTGAAAAGCTTTATTCGGACAGTGAGCTGGGCGGGATAGAGATGCAAGGCCTATTATTCTAGCAGTACGAGTGGGACCAACCCTTTATAACGAATGAATCAAGTATACGAGAGCTAATTCGAGTGCTAAGCTTTCGCTATCGGTAATTCAGTTAAACCATCTGAGCCATCTCCCTAAAATCCATCTCTATTTATAGCTAACTGGGATAATAGTACGACCGGGCACACTATCACTCTTGCATTGGGTTGTGGATTGGTTTCACTAGATCAATAAGCATTTGGAGTAAAGGTGGATAAAGTGTATTCGTTAGGGCTATTTACCCACCATCAGAGGGATAAGAAGCTGGAAAATAAACATTGAATGGGTTCTCAAACGGATCAATCATTACTCGAGGTGGACAAGCTCTAAAGAAAGCATTTATAAACCATGTCATAAACTATTATTCGCCAATCCTACTACTTATATCGGTATGCGGGAGGATCTTACTTACTCACTGGAACAATTCCTAACTATATACTGGGTGGAACTAAACTAATAACGGAAAGGTTTTGGCTATAAACCAATTGACAGAGCAAATCGGGTTTACTATAATCATTAGCTAGAAACTATTCTATGAAAGAGAAAGTAACTATAAAAGGGGCGAATCCAAGAATCAGGGGCAGCATATAACGATTAGCTATAAAGAGTGGGTAGGTAGGCTTAGTTACCCGCATCACCATCTTGACTTTACTTCATTTCATTTATTGGGTTGATATTCCTTCTCTTAAAGCGGGTGAGACAGAAAACGATAGCGAATGAAACGGATCAACTGATGCCTTCCTCATGTCTGTAGTGCCCTCCCATATATGTAGCCTGGTAGGTGAGTTTAAGGTAGGCAGCCTATGCTCGCATTAAGGAGGAAGGTCGGTGAGTTCAGGTATGCTTTAATGAATTCGCCCGAAGGAGGTAGGTGAGTTCAGGTAGGCATCCCCCAAGCCCCATCCGATGTATCCTAAAAAGCTGGAAGGACTGGCTCTCGTCACGCTGCTCTCCCTGTAAGGGAAGGCATCTGCCCGAAGGAAATCTGCCCGAGGTGCTTCACAGCTGGAAGAAATATATGGAATTTAAGGAATTGAAGATAATAGTCTATTTCAGACGCCCTGTGAAAGTGAAACCGGGGAATTACTATATAGATGTTCTTTCCCATCTCTGCTTTTCCCCCTATCTATTTGTTCTTTCCCATACCTATATTTATGACGTGATTGATATAGTAAATGACTGATACTGATTATGCTGTAACGGAAACTTAGTGGGAATACTGCTCACCATATTGTAGGCCACGTCTTTAAGGTAGCAGCTTCAATTAATAAGAAGTCAATGTAGCCGAAGGGATTGACTTCCGGCTGGATCGAATCCCTTACCCACCCGCTAGAAAGTAACACCAATGTATTATATTATAACTATTGATAGCTTTTTGGTGTAGATCAAATATCCACTTAGACCTTTTGTTACTGTTGCTAAGCTAGTCTAAGTTCAGTCTAATCTTCCTAATGTAGGAGCTGTAAGCTAAGTTGTTCTATTGCTTCTTCTAATATGATGAATCTAGTTGAAAGGATAAGTAATATATTGAAGGGATATCCTTCTAATTAGTAAAGAGTCTTTGACTTTTCGTTAGTAGTTCCTAAGAATTCTATAAGAGGAGAGTGAATAAGATACATAGTCTAGTCCTGATAGAGTTATGTTAACCCCTGGATAAGTATATATTTCCCGTCTATTAACCAGCCTATACACAGCATATATTTCCCATCTTTTAACCAGCAGCTAAGATAGCTACATCAAAGCCAGAAGCAGTTCCAGTCGTAGACCAATGTCCAGCATAAGTGTCCATTGAAGCTTCTCCACCATCAATAGCATCAGAAGCAAGGGCAACAAGTGCATAAAAGGAGGTAGAGGTAGATCCACCAGCAGCACAAATAGCATTTTACTAAGTGGATCCAGCAAAACTAGATTAAGCAATCGACTCTGTGGATTCTGAAAGTTTAGGTGGGTATGGGATAATAAGTTGAACCAGTACGAGCATCAGTACTAGTAGTAGCAGATACAGTTAGATATAAAGACCCTGATGCATATCTAGCAGCAGATCCATACCCATATCCAACACCACCAGTATAAGTATATGAAGCAGTTTAAGCAGTGCTTTATTTTGCTTAAGTCGATGACCAGTTGCTGAGTTTTATTAGGTTGCAGAGTCAGCCGTACCAATAGCATCTTAGCCAGCATCTCGTCCAGATACATATCCACCAGGAGCAAGGGTATAGGCAGCATACCTTCCAGTTCTATAGCCCAAACAAGAGCCTTCACCCCGACCATGAGACCTTCCAGTTCGGGTGCTAGAGCCCATCCCTTACAATTCCATAGCCATAGACCATGCCCTGAAGCAAGGCGGGATGTAGCCTCCCACTCACACAACCAAAGAACCAAGACATCAATTCATGTTCAAGCCAGAGAAAGCTTCCCTCTTTTACCATCAAAGTAACACTAACACCATCGATTGGATGAAACCATGACGCAAAGGATCTGGATAGGCATAGGCAATTCGTTCCCCTGTTAGATATAAAGATGCATAACCTGTTGGAGAGCCCATGGACTTAGTTTAGTCGGAAGCGATTGATCTTGTTAAACTAGTTGAAGCTGCGGTTTACTAATAATCCATTGAACTAGAATCAATGGATCTCGTAAAGGGATCAAAGGCGGAGTTGGAGGTTCCATTTCCAGTCGAATAACCAGAGAAAATGATGAAATTAATGACCAGGTGACTAAAAATGTTAGTCATCGCAATTATTTCAAGTGAATTACTACTAAATTTGAGCAATTTTAAGTGACCGAACTAAAAATGACTAACTTAAATGACTAATTTAGTCTTGGAATAAAATATACGACTAGATAATAAGTGACTAACTTAAACGACTAATTTAGTCTAGGGATAAAATATATGACTAGATAATAAGTGACTAAAGTAAATGTGACTAACTTAAATGACTAATTTAGTCTAGGATTAAAATATATGACTAGATAATAAGTGACAAAATTAATAATGATTAATGTAAGACTATTATAGTCCAAGAATAAAAATATGGCCAAATAACAAGTACAACAAGTATATGAATTAGTCATTTATGTCAGTAATTTTTAATTGTGTCACTCCATATATGGAAATTGCAATTTTGGTACCGAAGTGTTACATTTCACTATAGATGTCTCTGAATCCATTTGCAGTGTTAAAATTTAGAGACAAATTAGGGGTCTCTGAATTTACAGTGTTGAAATTATGAATACCCTTTTGTCTCTAAAGTTAACAATGAAAATAGATTCATCTACAATTAACATAATTGCATCTATCATCTATCAAATTTACACTAATGCATTCATTATAATTTTAGTAAAGGTAATATTAATTAGATAGCCAAATTTATATTTATATTTAATATTTAATATTTGGCCATAAAGTTTAATTTTTAAACTTCATTGATTTATGTTAAAAGTGTGAGTTGTTTTAAATCTAAGGTTAAATCTTCATATTTACATTTAATAACTAGATAAATATAACATTTCTTATGTTAAACATGTGAGTTCATTTAAATCTAGTATTAAATCATCATATTTACATTTGATATATACTAAATAGATAAACCTACAATATATATTTATAGACCTATTTAGTAAATAGGTATGAACATTTGTTAATTTAGGTATGAAACTTAATTAAATTTTTAATGATGTATGAACTTTTAATGTTTTTTTGTAAGTCAATGTTATATTCATATAGGAAAAAAGGAGTACACATACCCAGTTACAAAGCAGGTGGTCTCACCTCGACTTGGTTTGTTAACAAAAATTTACACCTGATGCAAAAAAAATGCAAGAGAGGGACTAGGGACATTGTCCATAACCGGTTGGGCCTGAGGCACCAAAACATATTTAAAACATAAAGAACACAAAATAGCATACTAGTCATCCAATGTGGTGGATGCATGGTTGTCTGGGGTTGTTCCTAGATGTGGTGGAGGACAGAAGTCACACTGAATGTGCCCTTCAAAGTGCGCCAACCAAGTCTCCATCTTTCTCAATGAGTTGATTTTGGCCTCGCCAAACAACTACCAGCCTCTCCCAGACTTGGCACTGTAAATAGTGCATTCAGTCCAATGTTTCCATATGCTCTACATGCTCCTCACGACATAATCTCTTAGTTGTGTCCACTCTTTCCATCAGGCTGTTGATAAGTGCACGATTGTTCTCTAGGCAAAAATGTTGGATAACTTGCCCCTCATTTACCTCAAATCAATCAAACCCACAATTCCCCTTGCCACCATGGCCTCCTTCACCCCGACGACTATGCTTTTGAACCCTCAAACCCCCACCTTTGTTATCCCCCCGCTTACCTCCTCCACCGCCCCCACGCACACCTACACTAACGAGTCGTGCATGCCCGTAGTATTTCCACCCTAGCGTTGAGCCTCCATGATTATTTATGAGTCTGCCACCCCCACAGGGCCATGGATGATAGGGGAGGGAGAACACCCACACCACACCAGGGGCTTCATAATTCACCAAGTTCGAGGAACCCCGCCATGTGTAGAGTCGAGAGACCATACCCCCCACTATAGAAAAAAAAGAAACCACCAGCAAAGGAGCCAAATGTCATCTCCCACCACCAAAAGGAAGCACAGAGACACCTTCCACTACCAGATAAAGGCTTCTACCACCAACAAAACCAAATACCATCACCCACCAAACCAACACAGGAAATTGAACAACAAACGATGACAAAGTAGCCAACGCCTGAGTGTAACTTCCCCCAGGGTAGTGACCAGCCTCCAAATTCTCCACATAGAGACCACACACCAATCCACCAAACATCGTCACACCCACATTGGAGGGCACTAAATTTGGAAAAGAAACTAGTTTTCTGCCACCACCCTCTAGGTTTCCTAGACTACAACTTCTAGCTTCCTCTCTTATCACGAAAAAAAAACTCACTGAAAGCCAAGAAAAATGGAAACGAGTGATCTCACTTCCCTTCAAATTCCTATCCTCAACCCAAATACATTCAGTGGCTAAGAAACTGAGCCATAGGGACCGATTGCACACACCGCACCAGCAAATTCCCATGACAAGCACACACAAGCCACTCCCTCTGTAAACCTTCCTGTGACGTTTACACTTCCTCTTTAGAGGCCACCATTAGGACCAACACCAAACCATATTTAGGAGTCTAATGTTGGGCTCCCTCATCTTCCCTTGCTTTATCCTTTCACCACTTCCAATCTCCAATCCACAATTAATTTCACACGAATTGCCAACGTGAAGCCAGTAACTCTGAACCCATAACCCAGTAACCCCTCATCCCTAACCCCTGAAATCCTTAACTGTTAAATACCCTAACCCATAAGCCCCTAATCCCTAATCCCTTAACCACAAACTCATTATTCACCTAACCCCTAACTGCACCTCAATCCCCTAACCCATAGGCCCGCAATCCCTAAACCCTTAACCACTAACTCATTATTCCACTAACCCCTAAATGCACCTAAATCTCCTAACCCCTGACCCCCCAATCCTTAACCTCTTAACCACTAATTAATTATTTCCCTAACACCTAACCCTAAGCCCTTATTCCCCTAAGCCCTAATACCCTAACCCCTAATCCCTTAATCACTAACTCATTATTCCCCTAACCCTTATAACAGTCCTTAAAAATCGTTAGGATTATCCATTCCAAACGAGAAAAAGTCTAGTTGGGACCTACGATTAGGTTAATTCCCCCTTGTTGGCAAGATCAAAATGGTTAATCTTCGATATAAAAATGTAGATCAAATATTTCATTAAAAAGAGGGAACCATACCATCTCTGCCAGGCTATGCCTATCGGTCGCTTGGGGTCTTCTTGCTCTCACATGAATGTAGTCTTGCTTGACTGGTACAAAAGAAGGTTTCACATTATCAACTGTTTGTTTGGGATAACTTTCAATTATTTCATCATTGTTACATTCTTCAAGCTTATCCTTTAAATCATCCTAGTTTTTTGTACTCTCTCCAACTTTGTAGTGCTTTCCATTCCTCTCAGTCTCATCTGTTTCCTTGGTCTGTTAAGGGACAAGGTCAACAACATTAGGATGTTTTTGAAACAAACAAAGGTATTTCCAGGACACAATCAGGTGGAGCAAGAGTATAATCGCCAACTTTCTCATGAATGTGGGACACTTGAAATTAAGATTTTCTGTAGCAGTCATGAGGTGTAGTGTGGTTATTGAGATTTCATCAGATGTCCATTCTTTAGACTTAAATTGTGTGACAAAACTGTGGTTGAGTTTGAAACTGGAGATTGAAGATACATTTAGTTTAATTGCAATCGACATTTTCATCAATAAATGTAAAGCAATGGCTAACAAATACTAGAAATTAATAAATAGAAAAGACATGGCAACACGCAAGAGTACCTACAAAATTGTTACATTGAGACACAAAGAATAAAGAACTATTGTGCACAAACAGAGACCAATGAAATTATCATCTTAACCCCTAATCCCTTGAACACTAATTCCCAACCCCTAACCCATTTAACCCCTAAACCCTAAACCTCTAAACCCTTAACCCCTAACCCATTTAACCCCCTAAACCCTAAACCTCTAAACCCTAAACCCCTCAGCCCTTAAACCGTAATTCCCGATCCCTAACCCATTTAACCCCCAAAAACCCTAAAACCATAACCCATTTAACCCCCTAAACCTAACTCCATTAACCCCTAACCCCTAACCCATAAAATACTTAACTGTTAAATCCCCTAACCCCCTAAACCTCTAAACCCCTAACCCATTTAACCCCCAAACCCTAAACCTCTAAACCCTTGACCCCTAATCCCTAAACCCTTAACCCCTAACCCATTAAACCCCCTAATGCAACAAGAAGATGCCAAGCCAAACTGCATTACATTACTCACAATAATGTTATTCATTGAAAAAAATTATTCGACAAACCAAAAATTTTGCCATGCCGTAGGGTAGGGATTAACTCGAAATCGATGGCCTTTTAGGTGCTAATATGTTTTGTTTGATCATACCGCGCTTGACATGTGTTGATTTAGAGAGAAACCATTGTAAGTAATGAGATGGTCCCAAAAACAAAAAAGGACCGATGAATGTGACTCTGTTCTGCCATGAGAATGAAGGAAACCCTTTAAAATACGCAATAAGAAAACATGTGGAATTGAAATGTTAATTAAGGATAACATAAAAAGGCATTTGCAGAGAATTTGATGAAAGACGTAGAAAAAAATAATGCTACAGTGATGAGACATCCTTGTTAGTCTTTTGGGAAAGAATAAGTTTAAGAAGCTCGAAACAACTCTTGGAGTCATCTTCAATGAGTGACCATAAACTTAGGGGTGTCAGAGTGGCTAATAATCATAGTTTATGGTGGATGATATTCACCATACATAGCATTTGTCGTTTAGGTCATTTTTCTGGTGGTCAAAGTTGGTGAATCACTATATTATATCATGGTACCATATATTTCTTTTTTAAAGGAAAAATATATTGAACATGCAATAAGTTGCCTCTCATGTAAATGTTTAATGTTGCGATGTTGTGAATGTTTTGAAGATTATATGTATCATATATTTGTAATCACTTCTTTCAATTTTATTTTAAGAAATAAAGGAAGAGGTGTAGGGCCTTACCATAAGAAGGACTTGCACTAACTCGTCTCCTCTTATCATTCAAACATTAACCCATAAATCAAACACATGCCCTAATTTCTCTAGTATGGAAACCCTTGGATGAATATGATAATGAACTCTTCCCAACCGCTAGTTCTAACCCAACTATTCAATGTCTTTGGTTGGCATGTGTAAATGCCTTTAATGGATCCATAGATATGTATGAAATGACACAAACACCCAAATTAAGACGAGTAATAGAAATTTCAACCTTACAACTCTCTCATCCAATATTAAATACCTCACTAATTAGTCAAGGGGTAATCTACTTAACTGTATATTAAATATTAAAAGCACTCATATTAATACAAGAAAATAATAATAGTATTTAATATAAAGTTATAATATAGGTAGATTCTAAATTGGCATGTTAGACTCCCTTGTTCGTGGGACAATATATGCCCTTCATGCAATGATGATGGAGGTATACATACCTTAATTTCCCTTGGATTCAAAATTATGACATTTAAAGGGGAAACACGTTAACACAATTCTAACAAGTAAATACAAACTTAATTTTTATACATATCAAAGTTAGTCTAAGAGTTGCATGACATGCTTAATTTTGCACGAAATCAACGTAACTCGTGAATGGTTAATAACAATAGGCATGTATGGTCGACTCTGATTATCATAGGTATGTTAGTTTGGTTTTCCCAATCCAAAAATTTCACACATTGTTACTATTGTGAAAGGTATGTCAGGTTGGTTTACTTGTTCAACATCATGCAAATTTGGTTGTGTTCATTAAAGGAATTTTAGTTCATTGACAAAACCAATAGTTTGTCAAGTTGGTCAACTTAGCGAGTTGTGTGTCATGTCAATCATCTTAATGAACAACATGTCATGTCTATTAATTTATTTATTGACATGCACATTCCATTGTCATTGTTAGTGATGTGTTAGGTTGTTATTAACATCTATTTTTTATTAACACTATCTTGGAGATTAACCCTATCAACATGCATGTTTAACTGCAATTGCGAGAGGTATGTTAGGCTGGTCAAACCCATCAACAACATTTATGTTCAATTATGAATGTTGAGGCATACCACATTGGTCACCTGATTACCAACATGTACCTTTTGGCTATCACTAGTAGTAGCGTGTTAGGTTGGTCAACTTGATCAACTACATCTATGGTTGGCTACAAGTAGTAAAGCTTCATTTGAATGGTCAATGAAATAAATAGTGTGCAAATATTGTTACCAATATTGAATACATGTTTTGTTGGTTAACTTAGTTAACATCATATAAATTCAATATGAATGTTCGAGGCATCCAAGGACACTCAACCCATTTAAATTAGTGCATAACATTGATGAGGGATTTCTTATTTCTTGGTGGGTGAAAATAGTGTGTTATTATTCCCCCAAAAGTTTTCAATATTTCCATGTGACATGTTCAACCCTCATGGGCCGAATTGCCTTCTTAAGGGGGTTGTTTATTTAAGATAGGGTTAGGTCCAAGTCTAGAGTGACTCTCGTAGAATAGAGATCACTTGGTTTTTATTGTTGAGTTAAAGTGGTGCTTTCATAGCTTTTGAGATGCTTCTACCACATTGCAATGTCTAAAATCAATTAATTGCCACTTGCTTGTGTTCATGAAAAAAATTTCAATAGAAAAAACAAATGTATGTGAAAGCAAGTTAAATAGCCCAATGCTAGTTGACCCACACCACCAACATTACTCAATTGATCTACTTGCTTGTATTTGTTGGGGTTCAGCCTCATCCCACCTAACATAAGTCATTTAGTCCACCATTACATACACATGCATACTTCTAAAAAACATGGCAAACTTGACCATTGTCATACCTTACAAAAGAATTTAAAAAGCATTGTTACATTTACACTACAGCATATACATATGTGCAATTTGTATCAATATATCCTAAATTTCTATGTAGTTCTCTTAATTGCAATATTCTACCACCTTGACACCCCTTAAACCCCATGAAAATCTTTGTATTGATTTCATGACCCTCTCCATTTTTCAATTTCCTTAAATTAATCTTATAACACCCTCCATTAAAATCATTACCTACACTTACATATATTCATTAACTCTATAACTCAACAAAAATTAAAAATACAACAATAATATAATTATAATACTATATAAATGAGATATCTTCACATCTAAAACTAATAATATATTAAGGCCAATATGTTTCATTGCTTCCTTGATAACCTTTTCCATAGATCAACAAGGACTCAAGAGGCTCTAGTGACCCTCGTTGCCAGGAAATGCATAAAAAAGGTGGGAACCTCCAAACCTTGGGGAATCCTTCCCACTTTCAAATTTCGGAAGGTGGAGGGAAAATTTCTCAATCCACTGCTAGATCGCTGAAAAAATGAAAATAAATTAATAAAAAATGGCAGTGAAATTTTTTTATTTGTACTAAATCCGAGAAGGTAAAAACAAATGTATTTGGAGGGAAACTTTTCCAATCCACGGATAGCTGAAAAATGAAAATAAATTAATAAAAATTAAAGGTGAATTTTTTTTATTCTTTTTACTAAAATCCGAGAAAATAAAAACAAATGCATTTGGAGGGAAAATTTAAAATGAAAATAAATAATAAAGGAGGGAAAATTTACAATGAAAATAAATTAATAAAGGAGGGAAAATTTACAATGAAAATAAATTAATAAAAAATAGCGGTGAATTTTTTTTACTGCAATCCACTAGAATCACTGGAACAACAATCACTGGAACGACAGCAAAAGCTGGTCCAAGAGTTTCAAATTTGGGCTGACTGGTTAATGGGGCGGTATGACCCTGGTAATTGATGAGGGATACCATTTACCGATGAGGGATGCCATTTACTCAATGAAAGGAAAAATGCTTGACGGGGGGAGCATCAACGTTAACCCAGCCCAGTCTAAAGGAAACAGGGGCGGTAGTGGAGGCTGTGGCTCGCGTGGCTACCGTGGGGGC
This sequence comes from Pinus albicaulis, assembly GCA_034641835.2. NCBI lineage: Eukaryota > Viridiplantae > Streptophyta > Pinopsida > Pinales > Pinaceae > Pinus > Pinus albicaulis. Next base: position 725,380,678 of record CM076576.1, read on the forward strand.
TGTGGTGATGGGGTTACAGTGGAAGCGGTGATCATGGCAACCATGGTTATGGCGGTGGTGGTGGCTACAGCGATGGTGGCGGTGGCGGATCTGGCTATGGTGGTGGTGGTTCTGACTATGGCAGCTGAAGGAGATAGGAAATATGATGCTACCCTAGGTTTCTATTTTTGTCTGCAAGTGGTCTTATGTTTTGGCTCTGGTAGAGCCCTATGCTGGTAACTATCCCTGGGCTTGGTGTTTCGATGTTCTGTAAACTCTCTCTAGTTTTTGATCTGGATCTCTGTGGCTCTCGTTGAGCTGTATTGAAGTGGAAATATACAAACATATGGTTCTAATAAGAAAAAGTGGACCAAGAAGAACTGGAAGCCGTAACTCAGCCCACGACAGACAACAACGATGAAGACAATCAACAGACGGATGTGTCCAGCCCAGACGATGATCAAGATGCTTTTGGCAGCGATGAGGCCGAAACCAATGATGAGGTAATTTTGTCAAACTCCATTTCTTGATGAAATCAACATCTTGCTTATTCTGTCTCACATTGTCCTGCCACTTGTTCTATGCATGATCTAGGTGCATTTAAGTTTTAATCTTCAGCCTTTTGCGATTATATCTAGATTTAGTTAATTTATAGCATTCCCAAGTATTGCAGCAATAGTTCCACATATTTGAGCCAATTTCAAATCACCGTATCCTTTAGCAAATCTTGCAGTGTTTCCATGTGATACGAATGCTGCTCTCTCCTAGAAAGAAGTGTATAGGAAGCCCAGATAGGGGCTATTTTCTGTGCGTGGATCCTAAATAAGCCAAAACATGAAGTCAGATAATATTCATCAAGAATATCCTGCAGAAAGCTCCCAACATGCAATATAGAAAATCTAGTAAAATAACATTACAAAATGCAATCCCACAGCCTGTTGACACCAATAGTAAATGTAATAAAATACTTCGACCATATGTTTGTAAAGTTTAAACTCTTGTGTTGTCACTTACCATTCCAGAACCAATCAAATACTGTATGGTTTTCTCAACCTGTCTCATGTCCACTTGGCCACACAAGTAAAGATACTTATTAAGAAGATCACCATGTCTATTTTCCTCAGCTGTCCACATACGTGTCCACCTTACCCAGGATGTGGGACTGGCACTAGTTTCATCTCTTACACTGTCAAAAAATACATATAGATAAGGTCAAGAAAGAAATTTCTTTTTTGTCAAAAATAGATAAATGGAAAAAACCAGAATAAAATAAGACAAAAGAGGAATGATTGCATCATGTCAAATCACAAAATCAAGATACAAGGGTAGTGAAAAGGAAGAGACTCGATAGTAATGGATTTTAGCAGTAGTTTGTATGGAGACCAGACACCTTATGTACTTTTCTTCATAAAAAAGAGGTTCTGATAAGACCATCCCATTTTCAGACTTTAAAGAGAGAGTATCGTTCATATTTTCTCTAGACATACTTTCATATGGGAAGAGATGATGTTGGTAAGACCATGGGATTTTCAGAAATACAAAACCAGCAATGCAACCTGCTTGATGATATTGTCAGTCAAAAACGTTTCAAATGAGTTAGTTTACAAGCTTGTAATATATTAAGGACAATTTATCACAGCAAAATTTACTGCGCTCTTTGACTCCTTCACATTGATATGTGGACTATCGCCAGCAAGAGACAACAAAAATCCCAAACTACCTCCATGCAGGGCAAAGAATCCTTTAAGATAAAATCCAGTCAAAAACAGATTATTAAAATACCTTGGCACAATGTTATGTTAAAGCAACTTGAATGTAATAGAAATTACTGTATTTACCTCAGCACAATAGTCGGTGCACAATGAATGCAAGGAAAAAATTAGAAAAGGAAAATTGGACAACACAGTATTGAAAATAAGGAACTAAAACAGTATTATAGTGAAAATTCCAAAAGCAAATTTGCTAGCACATTGTTCACCTATGGCTGTGAGGTATTCAGAAAACTCTCTGATCATTTTTTTCTTGACATATGCTAAAATTACATAAGAAATGAACTAAAAGAGTTTTTTTTTTTTTTTTTAATTTCTACTTTTCGTTTAAATATCTACCTTATAACCAGGTTTTTCACCAATTTTTCTAGAGTAAAACCACAAGAGGATACCAAGGGATCCTTCCCACTTTTATGGATGTGGAATCAACCCAGGAACTTGGATAGATCCACATGTCTAACAACATCACTTGGGCTACTCGGTTGAGCTAATCCCTTGGGCTACCTTATAGCTAGTTTATCCAAACATTGAATCTCTTTACTATGTTAGAAAACTGACAATAGAGTAGAAGAGAAAGTTTAAAGACTGACAAACAAAAAAGACATGCTTAAGACGAGAAAATCTGGCCTGAGTTAGAGAAAAAAGGAAAATTTGATCTTCCTTTACCAAGGAGAAAATGACGAATGCTAAAACCAAAACGGGTAACTTTTTAGTTTTATCTTTCTACCTTCTAGGGTTTTTATCCATGATTTTACATAAATCTCTCTACTGTGCTGAAAAAATGACAGACAGAGCTTAAAGAACCGATAAGAACTAGTAAATTTCTGATTTGTTTTGTTGAAATAACAACATCTACAAAGAGGCTGCTGAAGACCATACATGTAGAAGACGATGAGAAAATCTTCCATTCGTTTGATATTGAAAATGAAAATTCTCTAACAATATTTTGTGGCAAGGAATATTGTTAGAGAATTTTTGACCAAGAAAGCTACAAATACAGATTTAACTAAGCCGGCCATTCTTGCTCAGTCACAAGAAACCTAGTGCTACAGAAGATAATGGGAAAAATCAAGCACAGCGCTTGCCAAACAAGCCTGAATCTCAAACCAAGAACCACTTGAAAGTATAATATTCGAGTCTTAACAAGCCGGAATCTCAAACCAGGCACTGTTTGAAAGTATAATATTGTTCCTGAGACTCGAACTCTCAATCATCTACACATGTGTTGCAACAAAAAACAATTGTTGTTAATCTTTGTTTGAAGACATTGTATTTTGCATTTTTGTCCTTATTTTTTTGTTCTTGTGATTAACTGTAGAATACTCTATCGGCTGAGCAAAAATCCTCTAAAATACTGTGTGAATTGGTTGAGTAATACATGTGTGCAATGAGTGGAGTTGAAAGGGCAGTAGACTCCAACAAAATCAGAGCTAATTTTTTTTTTTTTTAACTCATCCTCTAAACTACTGTGCGAATTGGCTGAGTAATACAAGTGTGCAATGAGTGGAGTTGAAAGGGGAGAAGACTCCCACAAAATCTTAGCTAATTTCTTAGTTAACTCATCCATCAAACATGTGTCCAATACTATTGTGTATGCCTTTTATAGATTGTCTGCGTATCTCCACTCTAGTGCTATGTGTTAGCTGTAGTCTGCTGTGAGTAGATTGCGTGGAGGTTGAGCTGAATAGATGCAGGAGGGAGGGTAAGGGGAGTCCAATTGTCCAACTTTGAAATAACTTTGCCTTGAAAATTTCCAATTAAACCTTACTAGAACATGTGTACAGGCTATTGTGTGGAGTATTCTCAGGCTGCTGCATGTATTTTGGAACTAACAGAGCGTATTTCGAATTTCCCTTTCTTACAATGAATATCCATAGAACATAAAGGGGGGATTGAGGTTGGGTCTACAGCAATTTGTGGTATCTACAGAATTCAATGTGCTCCCTCCTTGTTTTGGCTTGTTTGGCACTTGAACTTGTGGATCCTAGGTGGATGCTCTAATCACCCTTTGACGCAGTATTTGACTTCATCTTGATTTTCCATGTCATTTTCTTTGCCTCCTTTGATTTGGAAAAATAATAAACAAATCACCACTTATTTATTTTTTGAATTTTTCTTCACTTTTTTCCACTAACATTAGAGAAAGTTGGTTTTGAGGGGGTAATAATGATTTTTTTACCCTCAAAGTGTGCATGGGAAGAATGTTGGGATGGAGAGCATGAATTTTTAGTACTTGTAAGCCCCCGACATCTTCCAGACTCACTTAGTTACAATTTTTAATAGACAGATTTCTCACCCCGAGTCTTCTTATTTTTGAACGAAGCTTCTTTATAAAAAAAATCATAATATTCATCATCTTCATAGTCATTTAGTGATGGTTTACCCATCAACAGAAGCCTCATGACCTTGGTCCTCAATTCTTACATACTCCTCATTCTCCTCCATAGCCGATGCATATTCATTAGGGAGTTGTCTTTAGTTGCAGAATATTCACATATTTCAATGTAATTATAAATAATTTTCAAACTAACAACTTCATCTCACCACCATGGCACAAAAGAAGATAATTGTGGAACCAATGAGATGACCGATAACTCCCATTAATAAATTAATTTGATGCTTGCAAGCTCAGTGATGTGAAATTAACAGGAGTAATGACTTGGCCATTGTTATAATTGTGCACATTAGCTGATAAAGAAGTGGCTCGGTCTCTATTGTCCAAGCGAAGGCTATACCCTTCATCACAATTTCTGTACATGGAACGGTCTAGCTACATGCTAGTTTTATTGCCTCTTTCGTTGTCGAAGTGCCAATGATGTCTATGTATGTCACGTTGTGAAATTGAACAATGAAACTATGATTGTTGCATATTTTTAACTGATTGTGGCATCACAATGGGTACAATAATATTGATCTACAATAATGGGGTTTGAGATGTTAATCATGTTCACATGTTGGAACATTATTTGTTGGGCATACCCAAATTCCCCAGCCATGATTTTATGTGTACTGATTCATTTTCTGTGCAATTGAGAGAAGATCCATTAACAACCACGTCTCAAATGTATCTTTTGAATCCCTTTTGCCAAGGCTTCCAATACTTATTCTGTGCCCAGGCCCACAAACTAGTTTGTTGATTTCAATGTCTAAGCTCTGTGTAACTACATAAACACAATCATCTCCTGTTGCAATTTTGAAATTTTGAATCACTACATGTCGAGAGGCTGAGACGTGAATTCCATTTGTATTTGGACTATCCCCGGGAGCAAAAATTTCCAAGTTTGACTTGAACATGTGTTGACCAAGCTATTTCAAAATGAATTTTCGGACTGTCCTTGAACTTCAAATCTCTCAAATGTACATTTGAGCTAGAATATACCATAAATGATGTGGGGACACTGTGGAAAATATGGTTTTAGTCCCATTGCAATCACCAACCCACCATTTCTGGGCCATCCCATCAACAATGCCTTTGCTATCAATAGGTAATCCTTGGACCTTGGAGAACATAAGTTATTCATTGTAGTCTTGGACGAATTTGGTAGAATATATTCTCCTTAGACTTTGCACCCAAGCAGAGGGAATTCCATGTTATGTGATGCATCCTCAGAATTTGGGAAGTCATTTAGAGCAAATAGATATCTTACTGACATTCCATGCAATTTTTGGGAGATAGTAAGGCTAGATGTTTGTCATGTTAATTAGTGGTCAAGAAATAGTCATTCCGCAATTGATGACACAGTCTATTAGTGGTCATAGCTTGTGGAATATAACTTTTCATACATGATTTTTTAAGATGGCTGCAAGGATGATAATCATTACATCTTATTATGCAACACATTTTGTCTGAAAATGTTTGCACCGTGGAGAAGTTAAATTGGAATAGGGTCAATCTTGTTTGCTGCAACCACAAATATGACATTATTTTATACCAAGGATCTTACTATGATAATTTTTTCTCTTTCAAGATTATTTACTAGTAGTGTTCAATGTTCTAAAATGCGTCGCTATCAAAATTTGACTTTTGAAGCCAATGGTATTTTTTTTTTTAAATTACATCTCTAAAAAATATTTTGTTTTTCTGGACATTTAATGTAGCTATAGTTTATAAGCTTCAAATTCCATGACCACTGATTATAATTTTGTTCACTTATCATATATTGGCAATTTGAAATTTCATCGTGATGCATGCCAATCATATAAATAGTCAAATTTGCATTTTAGGATCCTATAATGAATTGTGGAACAAAATTTTGTATTTTCATATTGAACTATAATGTTCAGTGTGTCTGTTTCCATAATGGTATTTGCAATTAACAATAACTAAAGGGGTTGGTCAAATTTGAAGGTTGTTGCTACCTTCTATTGTTGGTCATAGAGTCTGTTTGATTTTCTGTTTTCAATTTGTTGTGCAAAATTTCAATTTATTTGCATGCAATCGTTGGGTTCATAAGTCATTTTTTTATTAACCTTGTTAGTGCCCAAATCATGTTACCACAAATGGAATCACAAGATATTTTTCCAAGAGATGGTCAAGAAACAGAAGGAGTATTTAAAAACATCTATAATATTTTTTAGAAGTACCATAGTACACAATAACATTGAGTACTATCATGGGAAAGGAATGTTTGGATGTAAGTTTGGCTGCATTGTAGGAGGAAGGCTATACTTTAGAGTAGCCTTGAGCTGAGTTGTTGATTGGATTGTTTAGACTATATAGAAAAATATTTTTTTTGTACTTTGTGTTTAGATTATACATGAAAATTAAAAATTCTAACATTTAATAAAATCACAAATCTCACATTCTTTTATACCAATTTTTGTTCTTTCAATATTCTTTTCCTAGCATTGACTTTTGAGTAGTCTATGGATGGAGGAGAATCGAGATTAAAACTTGAAGGTTTGAGTGCTAGGTGGGGAAGTTGTTGCTGTAGATTGTGAAGACTTGAAGAGTTTCCATTGTATTATGCAAATTTTTCATGACTTGCTTGTAAATTGAAATCATGAAGACTCAACAGATTGATAGGATTGTTACCATGTCTTTTGAGAGGATGGATTAGAGCATTGACCATTAAGTGGATTTAAGATTGAAAATGGGAGGATGGATGATCAAAATGGTAGTTAGAGACACCATTTCCTATCAAAGTTAAAATCCCCAAATATTTGTACTATGTGGAGTAAGGATAGAGCTAAACATGACTGATTATAAATATAGTTAGAACCAATTCTCACTCGATTGGAAATTGTGCTTGATCATATTTTCTAGACTTGAAAATAACATATTCAACAATATCGTAGGATCATATCAACATACATCAAAATTTCCAAGGAGCATGGCATGAAGTTGTGAACTAAGATGGACGAAGTTCAATTTGTCCATTATTAAGAGTCAAATCCAAAATCATGTTTCAAAATATGGTAATACACAACAAATATAATAGCTTAGGAATAAGTGGCAAAGAAGGCCCTCGTGATTTTGTGCAGTGTTGCTCCAATTGCATGAACTTATTTTTTTGGATATACTGGATATTGGGCCTCTTAACCTTGCTAAGTAGTCCTTTTGAGGTTGCATCTAGGTTGTCCATGTTAATGATAATAAGGTAGATGTCTAAAACTAGTAAAGATTTTGGTTTGTCTCATCAATCATAGTTGATTTTTTCTAGAAGTGATTGGGTCAAGCATATGTGAAAAAACAAACTTAATATTTTCAAGATTTGTTTTTAATTTGTTCCCTAAGTATTAACAATATATACAAACATTGATAAATTCCAAAATAGTATTGGAAAATGAGATGAAACCAAACTGCCATTTTGGTGACAGACATAGTGGTTGGGTTGAAGTGTGGGAACTGTGGGATAAAAAAAGGATTTTCTCTTCCCTAGAGGACCCTCTTCAAATTATCTAGATAAGAAAATTGAATAATAAAGAAACCTTTGGAGTATAGATACACTTCATAGAAATTTTTTTTCCAGTTTGAATATGTCCACTTGTACAATTCTAATGTAGGTGTTGTGAATCAGACTTCAGTGCATGTGATTCACAGAAAGGGTTTGTAACCTCTTGCTCAAAGAACTCTACCATTGTGACCTTTATAGCTTGGGCTCATAAGGAAACATGCACATTTAAAGTGCATGCTAATAGAGGGCATTTATTTGCAACATGTTTTGTGGTTTTTTATTGACCCATTAATTAATGACACCTATGATTAATAACTCTTTGGTAATTTTAAATATTGTAAACTTGATTACAAATTATAGTCGTTGAAGTGGAGGGGTTTATTTGAGACTGTATCCTTGAAATAAATAGTCTCTGAGGATGAAAAAACATGTTTTCCCATAACTACTTTTTCTAGGCACAACACCAAAATTAGAATAGTGTCTTTGCATATCTTAGACAATATATAATGGCCATCAAGTTGGTTTCCTGCAAAAAAAGTTATTATTGCTCTACTTTTTGCTTTTTATTTACTATAAAATCAAGAAAGCTCACCCAAAATATTAAGGTTTTCCCTACGATAGACTTGACAATAATTTGAAATCTTGCTTTGATTTCAAAGCCCTCTCAAATTAAGGTCCCCTAACATTTCCATTGTTACCAAATTTTTTGTTAAATACTTTTTGTTCAAATATTTTGTTGAACACTTGCCATGCAACCTTAGGTCCAAAGGAAATGTTTTGTTTCTGGCCTAAGTGATCTTGATTGAAACGTGTTAACTACTGATCTATCTATGAGTACATCCAAGAATATTACTTTACCATACCCCTAAGAACACATCTAAGCCATTATTTTTTGTGCTTGGACTATCATGTTAGTCCCTAAACAACAGTTTGGGTTCTTCCATTGCTAATAGAAACAATCATAGAGTCTTTCCATATGAGCCATGTTAACATATTTTCAAGTTTCTTTGTGTATGTCAGTTCCTTTGAGCAAACTCAAACCAACAATAACCTAGGTGCCTCTGTTTGTACTACCTTTAATCTCTGACACTTTGTGATTGCCACTTCAAGGCATTCCTTCATTATGCGAGGCAAGGGATGTGTTTACTAGTTAGTGAATAGTAAACACCCCAATATTTGTGGTGTTCTTGACTTTAATAGCTTTAGTAGAGGGCTTAGAAATTGACCTTTGCCTAGAGGAATAACCATAAAGCTCTAGGAAAGTTTTGCAGTCACTCCTAAAGTTCCCTCTATGGCTCGGGCTCATAAGAAAACATGCTCATTTAAATTCCATGATAATAGAGTCCATTTCTTTGGAATAAGTTCTATGGTTTTATCTTCACCTCTTAATTGATGACATTTATGATTAATAACTCTTTAGTAAAGTTTAATATATTGTAAACTTGATTACATTAAATTATAGTAGTGGAGTGTTAATACTCTAATATTATGCACTTGGATAACTCATTATATTAAAAGGTACCCCTTCAATGGTATTTTAGGGGTGTCTTTGAGAAAGTGGCATTCATGGGACACCTACCCTAGTGGAAAAGATGTGTCCTTGACCCACATGTGTTTTTATGTGTATGTGTGTGTTAAAGGCGCTTCCAATATGAGGATGAGTTGCATTACCCTTGAGATGCATTATCCAGTCACTTATAAAAATGCACATTTAGATTGGGTTACTTGTTACATGGATGCATTTAGTCTTATCTGTAAATAATTTTATTTTCCCCAATTTTTCACAACTTCATTGTGCTTTTAACAATTTTCATTATAGAATAAGACAAATTTTTATGGTTAAACTGTATTGCACACACACATTTTTCATTTCCTTCGAAGGACCCAAATTTCTTGGATAATGATACATATGATTAAATTGGAAATTTAAATGGAAAACAAAAACTGGCATCATTTGGACATAGCTAACATAAGTTGCTCCGAGACATGTTCGGATTTGCTAGAGAAAAAGAAGAAAGTGCTAAAAAATTTATGTGTTATGCTATTTGTTATAACTTATTTTCATTTCAAAAAATTGTACAAACTTTGTCAGCTGATAGGTACCCCAATAAGAAATTGAGCACAACAACATTAACACTTGCAGATTCAACATGTATGATTAGAAAAGTTCACATGATTCCTTCCTATTATCACTTTGTACTTTTTTTGATGCATGCGAAATAACCGTTTAGGTTGACCCTAAGTACCACCAATAGAACTACTGAATTTAAACCATATGCAAATACTTGAATTCTATTGATGGAAAAATAATTGTCTCTTTTATTATTCGAAGCATCCATTGTATCTATATACTATTCATAAACATGACAATTTTAAAAATAGGAGTGAAAAAACATCTTGCACAAATCAATAATTAGATCATACTAGCAAGCCAAGAACCTTCAGATTATTAATGACACCATTGCGCAAAGATGCAGATAATGGGCATTTAACACATGCCTCAATCTTGATAGAATATAAATTTTTGAATGATTGGTTTCATGTAAATGTACTCCACAACATGCTATATTGTGATATGTGTGCACATATTTTCTCAAGCTCCACACAGAAGAAGGTTTGAGAACTAAGGAAAAATATTTATGATGTTACTTGTTTACAAATTTGAGAAAGCCTCAAGGTTTACAATCAAAATCTAGAAATTTTGTTTCCTCGTGGAATATGAGACATTTTTGGAATTGTATAACGCTTCAATTCTTGTTTAGGATCTAGGTAAGTGTGAACGAATAAAATCTTTCTATCATTGTTTTATATTGGATTCCCATTCTCTCTAAGTTATCAAAGGAAAGTTAAAACGTGATTAGACTAAGGGACAACATATTTCATTGCCAAACTTTAACCTTACAGGGAAGTGCACTACACTTGTTTGATACTTCCACACATTTTGAGGGCATGCCAATAGAAATGTTATTGTTGTTGGATACACTGGCTTTGGTTAGTTTTAGAAAAGTTTTCTTTGTCAAATATGTTACTTTCATGAACTAATATTTCTAACCAAGAGGATAAAGACTTGGCATGTCTAGGACATAGTGGTGTTATTTCTTGCCTATATTTGTGATTTATTAGTATTCCACCACTAATAACTTCATTACGTAGTTGTCTTTTTAGTAGTATATTACAACAATGACTTGTTAAAGGAAAACGATTCTAGTTTTTTGAACGTCATAAACTGGAAGGAAATCTAGCTTTGAATTAGAAAATGGAATATATTCTGAAAAAAGATGTTTTTTTATCAAATATAGGCTTGTTGCCTGATCATTAAAAAAAATAGTCACGACAATAAAAAATGATTTTGGACACAATTAATTACAAAACTCTCCAGCTCAAAAAAAAGTTAGCATATTTTGTTTTGTCTGCATCAGAGAAAAATGAATGAGTAACCTTAAGTTTGCTTTGAATATTTATAGAATCATTTTAGAGATTCTAAATGGAAATTGCGTGTGCTAATATTTCTCAATTAATTACAGGGAAAACAAGGGGCATACATAATTTGTTGGTTTATGGGAATTGGATTCCTTTTCCCTGGAATAGTACGTTGATAATTGAAGATTACTATATTGAAGTTATATTCCTAGTTAGTATCACAATTTACAAATTCTTGTCTTAGTCTTTTTTAGTTTCTTGTTGTAATCTTGTGTCAGCAATACTTTGCTCCACCCATTAGATTTTTACTAACCAGTTTTATTGTTGAAGTGTCACTGCTTCTTATAGATAAATAGAGGAAACGATACAACTACAAAAGTGGAGCATGAGACATTCTTAGTAGAAATTGCTAGCTCTGTTTTGTTTATTTGTGACATTTTATTTTCTTTGTTTATATAGGTCATCTGGCCACATAGTGGCCACTATTTCCCAACTAAAGAAAACTTGTTTGAGTTTCTTACTTTTATGGGGAAAAATGACATTAACAGTATTGTTGATGTTGAGGTATATATCATATAAATCATTTATAGTCTACTTTAGTTTATATTCTAGTGTTCATCGATTTTCATGTCTTATACTCTTCATTGTAATTTTTTTTTTTCTTTTTGCAGAAAATGGACTCAGTATTGATGGTAAGAAGCAAGGAATGAAGAAAGAGGGGAACAATAACACTAGAGTGACGAAGAGAGAGAAATGTACTGGTTTAGTGGTACCCGTAGAGCCAATATCCCGCATAAGACACACACATAAAGACTGATGGTCAAGTTTTCAAATTTGGTGAATTTGCTTGCAATTCCTTGGCAAGATAATGATTTTGAAGTGATGAACAATATTTTATCTGTAAATTGTACTCCAACCAATATTAAGTTGGAAACTCATATTGTAATACTTGAAATTTTATATAATATAATTTATGTGGTTGGAATTATTTATAGTTGCACTTAATATTACTTGGTATTGTAATTAACATATGTAAGTTTGTGTTTTCATATTAGATGAACATGTAAATTGTATGACAAATTTTGTTAAAATTTAGTTGCAAAATCATACTAATTAATTTATGTTGATTAATAATGAACATATAAAATCAATCTAAAACTATTAAAATAGTAGTTTATATTGATTAATGATGAACACAAATAAAATTACTATACTACTAAATTAGTCATTTATAATGATTTTTAATGAAAGTAAATGAAATGAACATAAACTACTAAATTAGTCATTTATATAATGAATAAATGACTACTGCAAATGATAAATTTGTGACCACAAATGACGACTTAATTTTGTACATATACGACTATTAGTAGCTAATTTACAGTATCTTATAACACAACTAAAATTTAGTCATATTTTTTCGGTCATGAATTGGTTTCAAATGATGACTAAAATTTGCATATATACGACTATTAGTAGTTAATTTATAGTATCTTATAACACGACCAACATTTTGGTCATATTTCTTTGGTCATTAATTGGTTTTCTCAGGTGATCATATAGTAATATATTTTGTTGTATATTTGGTCATTAATTATGACAATTAATGACCAAATCAATGATTAAATCAATGACCAAACCAATGACTAAATTAATGATCAAATCAATGATTAAATTAATGACTAAATCAGTGACTAAATTAATGACCAAATATACAACTAGACAGCAAAAATGAGATAACCAATTAATGACTAAGCTAAAAATGACCAAAAGTTGGTCGCGTTATAAGATACTGTAAATTAGCTACTATTGGTCACCGACCGAAAAATAGTCATTTATATGCAAATTTTAGTCGTTTTTTTAGTAACTAATTAGCCATTTTGTACTAGTGATAATCAAACATAGGTCTTCTCCAAGCCATTATTAGCTACAAGTAAGCTTGAAATAATATTAATTTCATCAATTAATTACAACCAACCCTTCCACGTGTATCCTTCTAGCTTGCTTGATTACATTGTAAACCATTTTCCCTATGTAGAGTGTATGTCTTGATGTGATTTTTCACAATCAAGGTAGCCAATTTGTATTGGATTACTTCAATTTCCTACTTGGTCATTCATCCATTCTTGGTAGCTATAATATCGCTTCATGCATTGGTTTTTTATGGTTTAAAATGACCTACTCATTTTTCCTAGTTTTCATCTTGGCCCATGTGTTACCTTACGATTTTTTTGTGACTATTGTTACTTATAAATGCCACCGCAAAACCTTTCTTGAAAAAAACACGTTATTTCCAATCAACCAATTTCATTTTCACTCAAAAAAATGCAAGGGAAAATCAACTACCCTCATATTTCTAGCAACATAAAAATCCTCTTGCACGTAGAGTTAAAAGTGCAAAATCATAAGTCCCTTGACAATCACTTAATAATGAAATTTTTTACAAACAAAAATATAAGTATGATTCACTATACATAGCTAAGTGGGTGTTTTTTATATTGGATCAATAATCTATATTTCCCTATTATATATTCCTGCATTGGATCTCTTGAGAGATAATTGATTATGTGTTTTGGAACAATACGAATGTATGTACATTGCAAAAAAGACATGATGACAAGTACAATGCAATCCTCCATCACTATGAATAAGTCAAATAATCACTTGCGACAAAGGATGTTTCTCCATTTTTGTACCACTTTTACTATATGGAATTTTCATGGCTCAAATTAATTCTAAGCAACAAAGATATTCAATGTAAAAATTTCTCTCTTAACCCAAATGGTGGAATTGTAATCCATTGAAAAATACAAATAAATACATATTGAAACTCAAGTTCAATATGAATGATACATTAAAGGCATTGCGGTTCATTTTGAAGAAAAATGATCAGTTTAAGAATACATGATCTCAGGGTCAAGTGGCATGGGAAAGAAATATAATGACAAGATTAAGTAAAATATGTAAGCATAGTGGTGCACATGGGTCATACTAATTAGTAAACATTTTCTTAAATAATTAGTGTTGAATTGGCATTGGTAATGCTGCATGTGTCATATTGATAAATTAATAAAAAAATGATATGGGAAATGGGCATGCTATGTGACATTTCTTGAACATTATTTTGTGATATGTAACCCATGTGATGGAGGGTCACATGAACCTCAAACATTGGAATAAGAAAATTCAATTGGAAAAAATTATGAGGGGGTAGGGCCCGAGGTAGATGCACATGATTCCCAAAATAAACTAAAAATAAATGTTACACAATTTACATCACATAACATAAATTATATGAGGAGTGAAAAAATGATGTGTTAGTGTTGGAGTGGGGATTATCTATTGTGAAAAATAGATTTTCCCCTTGGTGATAACTTCTCATCCCTCTCTCTCAAATATTTTTAGATGGTGGATAACTCTTCCTCCACATTACAATCTCACTCCTTTTTATCTATCGACGACCCCTGTCTACTCATGGAATTTCCAACTTGCATGGAAACTAGAAACTTGAACTCTTATGTGAATTCATCCTCTATTATGTTGATTTCCTCAACATTACCTTCCTAGGTGGATAGATTTGAGATCATGTACTTATCTAAGGGGATGAACATTGAACTCACCCTTCTCCATGGTGAAAAACCCAGTTTTTCCCTTCGCTACAGGAAATATTGTTGCGAAGTGTGTTGCTCCATCCTCTGGATTCATGGAAAATAGCTTGAATACACCCTTTTCTTTAGAACATGTTGAAAGGAGTTTCATTCCTTCCTTAATCCCAGAGGGCTCATGTAAAACTTGGTTTCCCTTGGCTTTTCATGATGTTTTGAAATGTGCAATTGACATTATTTTGTTAAGGACATAAGTTCATGAAGCCCCTTTTCTTTTAGGTTCCTTTTGGGGATGAAGCATTTAGGGATGAAAATTTTTTCTCATAGTTTTGCTTGATATGCATATTTAATGGTTTATGGCCGTATTTAGTAGATTTTCTCTCCTTGATTTTGAGCATTGAAAACCGCTAACTTCAGATGAGCGAAATATATATTCTTTGGCCATAGAGTTTTTTTTATTAGTATATGATAAATTTTAATATTATGAGTTGATATTTGGTTCTGGTTTATGGTTTTGGGAAAGTGCATGGTTGTCTATGCAACCATGGTTCCCCTCTTTTCACCCCTTTTGAACTAAAATTTATACCACTCTAGTTTGGGTAAGGCTTCCTAATCTCCCTTTGCATCTATGGAATATTCCATCATTGAAAGCTATAGTAAATGATCTAGGTATATTTTATCGTTATATCAATGATAAAAAACAATACCATGAATGGCCACTACAAAAATGTTTAATCATTCAACTAATTCCCATTACCATTAGATTTAAAATATTGTTTCCTAGCTACTTTGTCTTCATATTAAATTTACTAATGTGTGTTTTTCTTATTTTTTTCACTTTATTTATTTACCAATTTGTGTTTCCCCATAATGATAACATTCTTTTACAAAATCTCATTTGATCAAACTTGTTTCTTGTGGATGGGGTGGATACATTGAGAATTTTTTTTTATCTATTGAATCAATCTCTAAGAGAGAATAGTTAACATCCAAAATACACTTTGTGATCCCACTCTAAGTACTAGGTTTATAAATAAATTGATTTCCTCCATTATATCATACATTGTATGAAATGTGAGTTTTTTTTTTCTTTTGATATTTTCTTCAAAAATCAAGATGACTAACTTGTGGCTTCAGAAACTTCGACCCAAGAAAATATAAACTATAAGAAAAACCTGGAAAAATCACACCTAGCCTTGGCAACACCAACAAATGCTCATGGATTGATTTGTTCCTATGAGGTATCAAATCGGCGACCTTTTCACCATGGTGTGCCTTAACAAAACACCTTATCACCGATTTCTCTATGCTATTTGGGCTCCTGTGAAATGTCAGTTATATTTTCTCACGTTTTTTTTATTTAAATCATATGCTTACCTGTTCATATATGAATCCTAACCCATCACACCAAATTTACACCCCTCAACCTCACATTTAAAATTCTACTAAAATGGGGTTGAAAATGATTTTCCTCGACATCGCATTGTAGTTTCGGAAGATACAATGAAAAATATCCAATATACAATATATTATACATGTTATGATATTAATGTGAAGCTTCTGCAAAATACTTGTCAATGGAATTCACATGATATTAACACATATGCACTTAAAATCCAAATTTAGATTGAAAAAGTAAATAGATCCACCTATCATAGTCAATGACTTAAGATCCATAGATTTTAATGTTCTATAAAAGTGACTTTGTTTAATTGTTTCAAGAGATAAATTTTCTTCCTTCTTACCATGATTTAACCTATGTCCAAAGGGTGTAAATAAATGTTGTAAGAGAGTATAAATAGCAATAGTTATAAACATGAAATTTAATATATTTTCAATATTCAATTCCAAATATTAGCACACCATGAGTAGTGCCACGTGACATTTGAATAAGGTATCTCTTTGAAAGTGTGTGCCTTCATATAATTAGTGATATTAATCCAAGAAGAAAGACCATGGAATTTGTATCTTCATGATTTATAGATAATTTTTTGAGAGGTTTTTTTATAATTGAATTTCTTACTGCGAGGAAAAACATAAATGTATTCCACTCACATTTCCAAATTGAAATTTTATTTTTCATGTATGTGTATTTTAGTTTTATCATTTTAATTATGTCCCTCTTATTCTATATTTGAAAGCATTGAACGATAACCAGGAATAAAGTATAAAATTAGAAATAAATGTGTTAGGAAATCTCAAGTCATTGAGTAGATGTAACACTATCTAAGTGTATAAATTCCCTATAGATTCAAACTGCTAATTGTAATTTACTAAAACAATAAACTTGAATCTACTCTACCAACCATAAAAACAATTAAATGATCTCAAGATCATGAACAATACAAGAGAAATAATTCAATCAACACATTACACGACGATTTCCTGGGGAAATCCATAGCTAAAAACCCCTGCTATCTGTATATACATTATTCAAAAAAATATGAGAATATTACAATGCTTTTCTCAAGCCTAAGCAACCTATGCACTATCTGTATCTATCTCATTGTTTCCTAGACAAGAATTTGCCTATACTTAACCAATTTCTACTTTCCCAAGTCCCTATTTCCTTATGTTGTTTCCTTGGGAATTATCCCCTATTATCTATGGAAATTCCTCATCCATAATTGTGCAAACCATCATAGACCTTCCTCTAACTGCATCCACCACTTGTACAATTTGCATGATTATACAAATGATATTACACTTCCCTTGAACTGCAATATGAATTGGATAACACATAGATCACACATGCATGAGTTATTTATGGTTGATTTATTAGTTAACTAGTTGAACATTGAAGATGCACTCCATTTCTATACCTCTTACTAGTTCTTCCAATAGTTGGAATTATTTTAACTGACTTTAACTCAATTTAACTGAATTAATTAATTACATCTCAAAATAAACTCAACCAGGGCTCCCATAAAGTAGGAGCCACTCTACATGACTCAAGTTAGACCCTCAACTCAAATTAACTAAACTAATTAAGTTAAAATAACTTATTTAACTCGTACAAGTTTTTATGTGATGTGGAATTACAATTTTCTTCTAATATAATTCAAGGGAAAATTAAATTAGAATCATTCTTGGTGCCATTTTTAACACTCCCTCTTAGCAAGAAAGGGATTATCATATACCCCAATCCTTACTATATGGAACTTGAATTTTCCTCTTCATAGTGTCTTATTCAATATATCTGTATCTTGATACTCTGTAGGAATGTACTCTAGCAACATGATCTGCATCTCCACACAATGTCGTTAATGGTGGTAAAAGATGTCGATATGCTTGGACCGACCATGGAAAATAGGATTCTCAGAGAGTTTGATGCAACTTTGATTGTCACAGTAAATCACTGTAGGGTCCATATACTGACTAAATAACCCAATAAGTATCTTCCTCATCCAGATAACCTCACAAGCTACTTGACTAGCAGCCATGTACTCTGCTTTTACTCAACCAAGTGCAATTGATCTCTACTTCCTACTGTACCAGGAAACTTCTACTGACCCAATACTGAATATTCCCCCTAATGTGTCCTTACTTTCTGATGGACTCCCCACCCAATATACATCTATGAATCCTTGCAGCTTCACTCCCTCTGTCTGTATATACCAAATACCAATCTGAGTGGTGTCTTTGAGGTATATTCTTGACACATGTTTGGTTTCTTTCCAATACATTTCGGTTGGATTAACCATTGATTGACTAAGTTGGTTAGCTGCATAAAAATGTCTAGTCATGTTTTCATCAAGTACATAAGTGATCCCAAAAGTTTCTCGTAAATGGTAGCCTCTACCACTTCACCTAAAGTAGCATGTTCCTTCCTCGAATTTCATGCTAGAGGAGTTTCCATGGGTTTTTTTCTCTCCATGTGAAACTACTTTAGTATCTCATCGACATACTTTCCCTAAGAGACAAATAGTTCCCAATCTCCTTTCAAAAATTCCAAACAAATGAAATAATGCATGAGCCCCATGTCTTTCATCTCGAACTATCTTGCCAAATCCTCTTTTCAATATGAGTGAGCCCTATGTGTTGTTCCAACGACCAAGGACCCCATAACTGTTGGCTAAGTTTGTTGAGGGTGTGGCCTAGTCACAGAGGTCAGATAGGGCTGATTTGAAGCAGAGCCACGGGAAAAAAATTTTGCGGTAGCGACTGAGAGCCCCAAAGCCATTAGATGAACGTGTTAAGGCCGCAACTCAGATAATTACTAGACATATCTAATTTGTTCTGCCTTCAATTGATTGTGCAATGCTTCTAGACATCAATGGTTCAGTCACAGTTGCATTAGAGTGATCATTGACAGTGTCCTGCATTAAGATATAGGGCTTCAAACATGATATCACTTGGTGATCGTTCATATCTGTGTTTTGGTATTATGTATTTACTAATCTATAGATCATATCTATTTTTTCTGCTACAGATGTATCTTGAGTCCTCATTCAGTATTATTTGTGTTCATCAGTCTCCTACAACCAGTGTCAATGCATTTCAGTTCTTAGATTCAGTTTTTCCTTCATGCAGAAGTATGGGTTTGGTTTTAGTGCTTGTATGCTATTTTTTTTCTGCATCATAAAGATATGTACCTATGGATCATTTTACTCTTGTTGCTGAATAATTTGATGAAGATATAAGAAGAATAATTTGCAAGGGTTTTCCCCATAGTGGGTTTTTCCCTGGTCTCGAACCAATCTTGGTGTCTCTATGTGTTCATGCTTCTCTTCCTTTGATCTTTTATTTTCTGCTGTGTAGATGATGATGATGATGTTTTTCTTTCTACATAGTTATATATTATGATGGTTAATAATACAGATATGTACCAAGGAATAATTATTTGGGTGACTGTAACATGTTAATGATGAAATGTAACTATCAAAGTAATGAACTATGCTGCTTTATGAAAAATTAGCATGGTACCTGTTAGAGTTGGGATCAACACTTGGATTGTATCAAGTGCCTGACCAAGCACACCTTAAGCTCAAGGGCTTTTTGTTGAGATTCAACAAGATGATGAGCTTAGTGAAAATTAAGCACCTTCACTAAGTGGGGCCCGCAAGCTATTTTTAGGTGTATGTATATTTTTAGACATGGTGAGCATATTCTATAAGTTGCAGGATACTATTTGTAGATGGTTGGTCAAATGTGAAAAATAGATGAAATTCTATTTTTAGAATATTGGGTGAAGTCTATTTATAGATCATCAATATAAAAGAGATGCATGTCGATTATTATTAGCCCTTAATAATAATCCGACAATAAATGTCAAATTATTCTCTTGGAGCACTTTATTTCAGTGAACAGATTTGGCAAATCAGTGGGCTGAAGGAATTACGCAATTCCTAGGGTGGTTGGTGACTCATGCATGGAGGACTCAGTTAGAACTGAAGTGGAAGAGTTGTAACAAAGTTGGAAGAGTAGTTATGAGAGTTTTTATTTAGTTTAACTCAGTTAAGTGAGTTAAACTCAGTTGTGCTAGCTGTATCTAGTTCTAACTGAAGATACACTAGTGAGAGTTTAGTGAATTAATTAGTTAATTAATTCCTAAATAATAACTCACTTGCAACTAAAAAAATACAACAATTGACTACTTGCATGTCAGTTCTAGTGGAGACCCAGTGGAGAGATAGGTGAAAGGGTGAGATGGACTATCTGTTGTGACTATAGTGATGCATTCAATGCATCTGACACACATTGGAGATGCCAATGAGTATTGTGTATTCAAGGCAAGGCCAATTTGAATTCATTCAGAGGTCTTCTTCAATATGGATTGAGCAGTGGAGGCAGGTTGTCAGGAGGAAAGAAATTGGTGCATAGATATGCAAATTTCTGCATGACAGTGTGTGATGATTCTATATTGTACTGAGAGCTTGATGTACTAAAATTTGTATGAGATTGTTACATGATTCCATTGATATACATAATATATGATATTTGGGGTTTTTATCTTTAAGCTTTCCCATTAAACAACTATGTTTATGTGCGATTGATTTTCTTCATGTGTTTTGAAATTGGCGATTTAATTTCCGCGAAGAATTAAGTGGAAGGATTATGTATTTAACATCAGATTAATTTGTTATATCAGGAGAATCCAATAATACTATCATTATTAATAAATTTATACATGGTATCAGAGCTGTGTTAATCATTGGAGATTGCAATAGTGAATAGGTGCTGAGTTTTGTGCTAGTGGACAATTCGAATTTGTTGCAGAAATTTCTTGGTGCAACAGTTGAGTATTCATTGAAATGGCTTTCAATGGGTTGTGGTTGTAGTATGCCCTTGAGGGTAGCTCAAACTACATAGCCTGGAAGGACAGGATGGAGACAGTGCTTGAAGATAATGGACTAAAGGAGTTCATCGATAGCGATGTTCCTAAGCCTACTTCTAGCGATGCTACATTACTTGACGCATGGCAAAAGAAGGTAGCGAAGACAAGAAGAATTCTGTTGGAAGGTGTGAAAGACCATATTGTGTCAAGCCTTCATGTGAAAGCCACTCAATTTTCAATTTTGAAGGCTTTGACAGATCTTTTCCAAAGCAGCAGCAACCATAAGAAGTTGGCGATGAAATATAAGCTCAGAAAAATAAAAATGGAGAAGGGTGATAGTATTCTAAAATATCTCACGAAGTTTTTCCAATGTAGGGATGAGTTGGGGAGTTTGGGAATTACAGTTACGGATGATGACCATGTGATCTTGGCTCTCCTTGGGATTCCAAATATTTGGCACAGCTACGAAGACTCTGTCAATGGTCAGGAGAAACTGTCATAATGGGAGTGACTTTGGTCAGATCTTGTGCAGGAGGAGATAAGGCAGAATACCAGGGATGGATCTTCATCAAAGAATTATGATGAATAAAATTTAACTTTGGCTGCCAAATAAAGGAAAGCGAAGGAGAAGAAGTCCCATCCAAAATCTGAGGCTAAAGGAAACAAGCTAGATTTGTCCAAGGTGAAGTGTTTTCACTATCACGAACATGGGCATATCGCCACTAACTTCCCATAGAAAAAGAAGAACAAGTAGGTTGTTGGAGCTGCAGCTAGTGAGGCCTTAGCCTCACAATTTGAACTTGATTTCTCCTGAATCGCATGCTTGGTTTCAAGTGAAATGGGATTGGTGTGGTATCTTGATAGTGGTGCTTACTTCCATATAACAAGAGACAAGGAGTTGTTTAGTGACTTGGAGGAGAAGGATCTCCAAATGCATATAGAGATGGGCGACAATGGTAGATACAGTCCAATCAACATTGGAAACATTACCTTTGAGAGGGATTCAGGTAAACCATTTCTGTTGAAAGATTTTATGCATGTTCCAGGTCTGAAGAAGAACTTGGTCTTGGTCGCAATGTTGGAGGACAAAGGTTATGACGTTGTTTTCAGCGAGGGAAAATATTTCCTGCAACATAAAAAAATGGGTCAAAACAAGAGGATAGGGATTCAAGTTAATAATCTCTACAGGCTAGAGGTAGATGGTTGTGCTGAAATGATGGGCAAAGCAGAAGAAGTGGTGAGCTGGGATGAGGGCGAATTATGGCATAGGATATTGAGCCATCTTCACCATGGCGCCTTGAAGATTTTGCAGCAAATTTCTATTGGAATTCCCAAGGGTACTGTTGCACAGTAATATCAGTGCAAGGGATATACTATGGGTAAGTTTGTGAATACCACCTTTCATAAGAAGGAGAATCGTGCTTCTGTGATCTCAGAGAGAATTCACATAAACGTGTGTGGACCTTTCTTAGTTGCTTCAATAGAAAAACACATGTATTATGTTATTTTTGTTGATGACTATTCTCATAGATTCTGGATCTTATTCATGCAGAAGAAGAGTGAAACAATCTCAAAGTTCTGTGAGTGTAAAGAATTGGTGGAGAAGGATTCGGGGAAGCAAGTGAAGGCTCTACGAACTGATAATGGTGGTGAATATATCTCGAACAAATTCAAATACTTCTGTAGCAAAGAAGGAATTTGAAGAGAACTCATAGTGCCTCATAACCCACAATAGAATGGGGTCGCAGAGAGGAATAACATAATAATCATGGGTGTTGCACAAGCTATGCTGCATGACCAGGGCCTACCAATGCACTTATGGGCAGAAGCATGAAACACTACATTTTATGTGCAAAACCATTGTCCTCATAGAGTACTTGGCATGAGTACACCTGAAGAAGCTTTTACTGGTAAGAAGCCTTATATTTCTCATTTGAAGATTTTTGGCTCATATATTTACATTCATGTGATAAATTACGCCAGGAAGAAGCTAGAGCTGACTGCAGAAGTTGGGATGTTTTTGGGGTACACAGAAACACCCAATAATTATCGTGTGTATTTTCCAAACAATAGAATGACTGTGGTACGATGGGATATAAAATTCAATGAGGTGAAGGCCATGAAGTTATCGCTTGAGAGGGAGCTACACTTGCATGCAGAGGAGGAGTTACTTGCTCCCAAAGATGAGCCTCTAGATGCGGATCAGCGACAGGAGGAGATTCATGGAGTGGAGGAGTCCATTCATGCAGAACCAAACATCAGAACAGGAAGAAGGCATACCACAGAAGCTGAGATACTGAAGCTTGATGTGGCACAGAATGTAGGATTTCCTACATCACAGCGCAAATAGACATAGTCACCTAACTGATTTACTGGATACATGGCTCTTATGAGCAAGTGTATCGTGACAGAGCCATCTTCTTTTGAAGAAGCAGCGCAGGAGCCCACATGGGTAGATGCCATGGTGGAGGAGTATGACTCCATTGTTAGAAATAGTGCTTGGGATATTGTTCCAAGGCTGGTGGGTAAATTAGTGGTAGGTTCAAGATGAATTTACAAGGTAAAGCGAGCTGTTGATGGGAGCATCGAGAAGTATAAGGCAAGATTTGTTGCCTGGGGCTTCTCACAAATAGAGGGGATTTATTATGAAGAAATCTTTGCACCTGTCGCACAGTATTCTTACATAAGGAAAATCCTTTCTCTCTTAGTGCAGATGGGTTGGCACATCCATCAGATAGATGTGAAGACGGTGTTCCTTAATGGGATCATTGAGGAAGAGGTGTATATTGAGCAGCCTAAATAATTTGAGATATTTAGCAGCGAGTCACATGTGTGCAGACTCAAAAGAGTGTTGTATGGGTTGAAGCAAGCACCACGTGCTTGGTACACAGGGATCGACAACTATTTCACTAGACTTGGTTTCACCAAGAGTGAGGCGGATGCAAACCTATACTAAATTGTGGTGGAGGGTATGCTTTTAATCATTGTTCTTTATGTTGATAATTTAATACTAACGGGTGATGAGTAGTCGATACACTCATGCAAGGCAGATCTGGCAAAGGAGTTTGAGATGAAAGATTTGGGTCTCCTTCATTATTTCCTTGGATTTGAAAAATGGCAGCAAGAAGGTGAACTGTTTATGTCTCAAGGCAAGTATGCTCGAGAGATACTTGGTAAGTTTCACATGGAGGACTACAAGCCCATGGATACTCCTCTTCCAGGAAATGGGAGGAAATAGGATGCTACTTCCAGAGAGATAGTGGATGCCATTGTTTATCGATATTTGGTGGGTTTGCTCATGTATTTAGTTAATACAATACTGGACATATGCTATGCGGTGAACCAGCTTAGTCAAGCGATGGTTAAGCCTACCAAGCTATTTTGGAAGGCAGGCAAGAATTTCCTGAGGTATCTTAGGGGCACATCTGAGTATGGCTTATGGTATAGACAGACAGATGAGGTGAAATTCCATGGATTCACAGATGCAGATTGCGTAGGCAGCACAACGGACAAAAAGATCACATCAGGAGAGGTTTTTAGTATCGGATCTACAGCAATTTCTTGGTATAGCAGGAAACAAATATCTTTGGCATTCAGTTCAGCGGAAACAGAATACATGGCAGAAAGTCAAGCTTCATGTGAGGCTATCTGGATGAGGAAGATCCTGGTCAGTTTGTTCGGTTCTCATTTAGATCCTACAGTGATACATTGTGATAATCAGAGTTGCATTAAACTCTCGATTAATCTTGTGTTTTATGATAGATCTAAGCATATAGATATCTGGTATCATCGTATCAGAGATACGGAAGATCATGTTGCTTCAATACATTCCTACAGAAGATCAAGATGCAGATATTCTGACGAAGGCACTCAGCAGGAGAAAATTTGAATACCATAGAGGTAGGATCGGGGTGAAGGATAATCCATATCTTGTTGAGAGGGAGTGTTGAGATTCAACAAGATGATGAGCTTAGTGAAAATCAAGCACCTTCACTAAGTGGGGCCCGCAGGCTATTTTTAGGTGTATGTCTATTTTTAGACATGGTGAGCATATTCTATAAGTTGCAGGATGTTATTTCTAGATGGTTGGTCAAATCTGAAAAATAGATGAAATTATATTTTTAGAATATTGGGCGAACTCTATTTATAGATCGTCAATCTAAAAATAGATACATGTCGATTATTATTAGCCCCTAATAATAATCCGACAATAAATATCAACTTATTCTCTTGGAGCACTTTATTTCAATGAATAGATTTGGAAAATCAGTGGGTTGAAGGAATTATGCAATTCCTAGGGTGGTTGGTGACTCATGCATGGAGGACTCAGTTAGAACTAAAGTGGAAAAGTTGTGACAGAGTTGGAAGAATAGCTATGGGAGTTGTTATTTAGTTTAACTCAGTTAAGTGAGTTAAACTCAGTTGTGCTAGTTGTATCTAGTTCTAATTGAAGATACACTAGTGAGAGTTTAGTGAATTAATTATTTAATTAATTCATAACTAATAACTCACTTGCAACTGAAAAATACAACAATTAACTACTTGCATGTCAGTTCTAGTGGAGACTGAGTGGAGAGATAGGTGAAAGGGTGAGATGGACTATCAATTGTGACTATAGTGATGCATTCAATGCATCTAACAAACATTGGAGATGCCAATGAGGATTTCACAGTCAAGGCAAGGCAAATTCAAATTCATTCAAAGGTATTCTTCAGCAGGGATTGCGCAGTGGAGATAGGCTATCAGGAGGCAAGAAATTGGTGCATAGATATGAAAATTTCTGCATGACAGTGTGTGACGATTCTATATTGTACTGAGAGCTTGATGTACTAATATTTGTATGAGATTGTTACATGATTCCATTGATATACATAATATATGATAGTTGGGGTTTTTAGCTTTAAGCTTTCCCATTAAACAACTGTGCTTATGTGCGATTGATTTTCTTCATGTGTTTTGCAATTGGTGATTTAATTTCCACAGATAATTAATTGGAAGGATTATGTATTTAACATAAGATTAATTTGCTAGATCAGGAGAATCCGATAATACTATCAGTATTAATAAATTTCTACACTTTTCTTATAGTTGGATTAGGTTTTGGAAGGTGGTTGGAGTTCTCACACACTAGAAAAAGGATTTTGAAGAGATAAATCACTCACACATATGGGGGTACTAGTGTTTGATGTAGTAGCAAAGATAATTTTTTAATCTAATGGTTAGGAGAATATGAAAAGGACACTAGGTCTATAGGATAGAATTCCACTACTTAGATGAAAGGATAACAAAAGATTTTAGACTTGTAATGAAAGAAGGATTTCACAAGACTTATAAGAATCTCATCATACATCTAAAAGGTTTTTGTTACATGGAATGCTTATGAATAGGCTTACCAGACACATCTTATGAAGAAATCTTGTAAAATAAGACTGATAAAAATAGATAACCATGTACTGTTATATCATAAGTCTGACAAAAACATGAGACAATATATATATCACAATCTAGAAATGAAGTTTTAAGACATGGAAACACATAAGGAAAGTACACAATACACACAATAACATTCATAAATCCTCAAGAGTGCATCTGAATGTTATAAGTTCAAATAGTACACAACTCAAGATGCTAAGAGATGAACAACTAAGGAACCTCTTTCTCATTTCTTTTCATAATATATATACAAAAAGGTAATTTGTCAAAGATCC
Source organism: Pinus albicaulis (assembly GCA_034641835.2). Lineage (NCBI taxonomy): Eukaryota > Viridiplantae > Streptophyta > Pinopsida > Pinales > Pinaceae > Pinus > Pinus albicaulis. Next base: position 725,407,333 of record CM076576.1, read on the forward strand.
ACAATTTTAGATAGTCTATTGCAGGAACTTAATTACAAATTTCTAAATATAGAAAATATATTTAAATTTTATCTAAAAATAAAAAGGTGGTCAACGTACAATATTTGGTTTACAAAAATATAAAAATAGAACTTGATAATATGAAAGTCAAACTTGTCGAGCTGAGGTGGCTACTTCCTCCTTGATTCCTGGAAGATTTTTCTACATAAAAATTGCAACAATCACTAACTGAATGTGACACCTGGAAGACAACTCACTAGATGGCACTTACCTAGGAAGAGGAAAAGTTACCAATGTAGCAGCATATAATTAATCACCGTCTAATTTCATCCCTTGAGACCAAACCAACCTATCCTTATATCTTATTATGATCAAAACAAAGATCTACCTCTTGAAAATGTAGCAATTGTTGATAAATTTGTAGATAGGCCCAAAATAATATTGATCTTCATATTTTCATGTTCGATGGAGACGACGATTGGTCACGCAATCTGCTGATAGGTTCAGCTTGTAAAGGGGTTGGCATAGGTGCGGGGTTCGATTCTTCCCCAATGCTCGAAACCTGGGTCTTCTGTCTTAAAAGCCTTCCCACTTTCCTTATTGAAATAATTCCATTGAAACCCTCATCTACTAGAAATTTGTCCCACATGCATCTTGTCTTCTTCAAATAATATACCACCAACATTTTAATTAACCCTTGGTGATAAATATTTTGAAGAGAATAATTTAGGGTTCATCGTATCTTCTGAGACATTTTCATCAGTGATTTTTAAAGGAAGAAAGGGAGGTTCATAAGTCTAGAGCCCGAAATATGAGATACAAATATCATTTCATATTAATGAACTGTAGAGAACATGCCCTCACATGTGATATAGCATCATACTGTAGTGATAACTCCCTGCCATTCACGCTTAAAATAGGAAATAAGGATGGTAGGAGTACAATTCATATCTGCATGTTCATGTTTAATATATGCATTTAAATCCTGTGCAAAAAAAAAAATTCCCTTAAACCATGACTCACATGAAGTAAAAAACTGAGTAGCTCATGCTATGTCGATGGCTTCTGATATATCGAAAGTTCGAAACCCCACTAGGACTCACTTTTTTTTAAAGGATTCGGTGAATGCTTGAGCGAATGCATCATTCTCCCATGATAATTTTCTCAAAAAAAGGTACCATCCGACTACCTAAAATTGTGCCTTTGCGTGGTGGTCAACAAATCGTGTATTAGTAGGTTTCGAGCGATTTACTTTACTATTTTGGCCCATTCTGTTTTACTAACACCCTATTCAAATGTTGATGAACACCTGTAAAGAATGAACAAAGGCAAGCCAAAAATATCTAAATGCTGCTGGAAGAATACTTTGAAAGGTAGCTTTCTTGGGGAAAATAGTTACGGGAAATAGTGAATGTAGACCCCTAAACTCTCTGCAAGCCCTTGATTTCAGTGAAGTTAGTTGAAACGAAACTGAATGATTTAATTTTGGTCGCTAACTCAACATCACTCTGCCAAATAATTCGTCTAACTTCTACTCATACTTTTGTTTTGAGCTTGTTCTTTAATGAGTAGTGTCCTTGGCATATTGGCTAAATTTCGCAGTTAGCATAGAAAAAACTCTTTTTAGTGGACCTCCAACTAGAAATGGCTACGTTCCAAAATAGTAGCGCATTTTCACCTTGTTTTATCCTTGATAGATCCTTATACAATTTCTTAGAAAATTGCTACTTTACAAAAAGGTACCAATTTCTGTGTTGCCTTTTGAAACCAAATTTTCTAGGAAAATTGCTACTTTGTAGAAAGGTAGCAATTTTCTGTTATTTTCGAAACAGAAAATGATTTTGAAATTTTATGCTTTATTTTGTACCATTCAATTTAAGAAGATATCATTATGGATAAATAATGCTCTCAAACTGAATCCATGGCATTAACTACACAAGGTAGTTAGAGACTTAGTAAGAAGTATATTTACCCTAATTACTCTAAGACAAAAAAAGAGACTCTTGGACTCAAACTTTTGGATTTTGTTGAAAATAATAAAAACTTTGACACAATTTTTAACCCCAAAAGGCCTTCAACCATGGGCTAAGGGGAGAAAGAGAGGATCAAAGACACAAATGCAATGGTGACCAGACTTGGAAAAATACAATGCTAGCAGTACCAAAGCTGGTTGAAGAAAAGCCATGGAGATCACCCCAAGGAGACAATTATATGGAAGAAAGCAGAGGATGGTAGATATCTAAAACAATTCTAGGGTATGAAGAAAATCCTTGGCAATTATTGGATAAGGATTTGAGAGAAACCCTGGTTTATGGTAAAGTCTTGAGATTTGGAATATGAAACCTTTAACCCTTGCATGGTCTATGAGGAGATGCTAAAGTACTTGGGATCGATTTGACAACTCACTCGGTATTGAGAAAGTTTTTAATTGAAGAAAACATTGATTTATGATTTATGGTTGATCAAGTGCTCAAAATTATGCTAAAAAATGAAAGTTGTTGGAATGGTCTGGAACCTGAATGGCCGCGTAGATCTCATCGCCCTGAATCTAGCGAAACTAGTTACATGGAAACATGACACCATATGTTCCCAGAAACATGTTATGTCCACTTTTTCAAACACGCAATTTAAAAAAAAATGCAGGACATCCCAGTCAACATTCTTTACAACTGAATAGGCACCCCTACGTGGCAGGGTGACTTTATAGGTTTACTTGGTCAATGGTCTCGATAGGCGAATGGGATCGTGCCAAGTGGAACTTGGTTATTGGTTTTAAATGCTACATTTTAATTAGTGGATTTGGTGGCCAAGCACAGGCTAGCACGTGGCCCAGCCAGGGGCCACCATGTGGTAGCCTAAGGGCCACCAAAATTTTGGGTCAAGTCTTAGCAAAGCAGGCGGGGGTCGAACCCATGACCTCCAAGTACCAAGCAGAGAACCTTCACCATTGCACCCACGTGTTGTTCCTTACTATAATATGGTTTTCATAATGTTTTATTGTAACATATATTGCACAATAGCGGGAGGGGGTTGAAGTCTAGCCCTAACTCCGGTCACCACCGGGGGAGGGACTATGGGCGGGAGGCTAGCCCTGCGCCCCCGCAACGATCCATAACCATAACCTCTATCCTCTAGCGTCATGTGTCCACCATCAAAATTATCGGTATCATGGTTTTCTAGATGTTATTAACCATGATAATAAATACTAAACTCCGCTAATGTGTCCACAGTTAGTGGATAATGTTGACGGTTAGCGAATTAATTGTTCGACGTTTTTAGTATATTATTTTTTATTAAAACCATATGTTATGGTTTAAAATTCAGCATTAAGGCCTTATTAGGAAAATTAGCGCGGCGAAAATTTCACCCAATTTTCAGCAAAATTGGTGCTCAGTTAGCTGGATTCTGGGCAAATTTGTAGGATGATGCCGGATTTTGGGGAAAATGTGGAGAGAATAGTGTAAAAACTTGGGTAAGTCATAACTAAGTCATTTTTTGGCAAAATTTGAGTCAGAAAGAGGCTACACGAGATTTTTTGGGCATTCTGGAGTTGATGGAACATGTTTAAGAGTTGTTTGAGCATTGCAAACACATTTAATTACACTTTTGAGCTTAATAGAAGAGGTCCAAGCCATTGGAAGTTGGACCAAGGAGACGTAGCCCAGGGGGTGAACTCTTTCATCATGTGTTGTTGTGTTACTATTTATGGTGATTTTCATGTCTATTAGATTTTGTTGTTCAATGTTTTGTTTATGTTAATTTTCTCATGAAATTCACATTAAAAACACATAAAAACTCATGTTAAACTTGCAATTAACCTCATCATCTTCAAGCACTTTATATAAATTATGAATTGTATATTAGCACAACAAACACTAATATTCCCATTCAGATCAAGTTGGCATCAGAGCCTCAAGAGAGGAGAAGGTAAGATTGTGGGTGCAGGTTCTCTAGTTGGAGAAAGGAAAGTATACCCGAGGTAACCACAAACCAACCTTTAGATGCAGAATCTAGCCAATCTGCATCCAGAGAGGGCTCTCTCTTTATAATTTATCTTTGTTCTTAGAAAGTTTTAGGCTAGTTATAAATCCAAGAGTTTTGATTTTGTTTGAATGGTGGAATCCTCCAACTAAGGGAAAGGTTGAAGATTTTCAGTCCATTGGGCTATGGAGTCAAAGGATGGCTTTACTGGATTTCTATTCTACACACAAGATGGCTTTACAGGGCAAGATAGTCAAACAGAGAACAATCCTTAAAATTTAAAGTGGGTGGGATGAGTTTGAAGAGATGAAAGGAAGCTAAGAATCTTTCACCATGTTCAAAAAGAAAGAAATGAAATGATTACAAACAAAGAGCAGTGAAGAATTCTTTATTATAGTAATCAAGAATGTTTAAATTAGCAAAGCAAGAGCATTTAAGAATTCATGCTTATAACCAATTTAGAGGAAAACATTAAGAATAATCACATCTGAAATCAGAGTACAATTAAGTAAATTCTGATTCAATCCTTTATGTAAATTATTCAGAAATGGACACAATGATATTATAAACAAATATAAAACTTAAGACATAGGATAGAAAGACTTATTGAACTGCAGTCCGACACATGAATCCTGCAAAAAGTCCTGAGCTTCAAATTGTCATCCAGTAAGCCACAAGTAAATTTCTCCAAAACGATTTTATTCAAAAAACTTCAATGTCACAGCAAAGTAATAGAATCCACCCCAAATGCTTCCAAGAGTGGAGTATTTATACAAATTCTAAACTAAAATATCTTGAAAAAAATATCAAAATTGGTTCACAAATCTCTCCAACTATTTTACATAAATAGAACATAATTAAAGGAAAATCAAACTAATGCATCTATTTGGCACTATTTTGTATGGATAGGTGATGAAAAAGAGGAGAATTCGAATTTGATCCAACTCTTGGTTGATGATGAGGCATCCAAGTCACTAACTGCTTCCTTTCTTTGTGCAATTCTGCTCCAACAATTCTGCAAATTGTGGGTCCAATGATATCTTTTTATTTCTCAATCAGTAATAGATATGTAAAAAGTGAAAGAGGTTATTGTAGATAAATATGTTGGTGAGATAAACCTCTTTCACTTTCCTAAACTTCCTCTCCAGCTGTGCACAATAGGCTCTGCAACAAGATGTGTAAAACATAGTTTTACAGAGTCTGAAAAATAGCCTCTAAAGATGTGCATGTATCTCTCAGTCTGAAATAAATTTCCAAAAATAGAGATAGGTTTTTGTAGATGGGTCTCTTAGGAACAAAAACCTCCTTCATTTGTGTAATATTTATTTCGGATTGGCCAAAATATTCTCTGCAAAATGACGACTTAACTGGTATTTTCTGCAAAACGTGCTTTCCATCATTGTTTAATATTTCCAAAACCATAATAGCTGTTAGAAACGTGAGAGAGGTTTTTGTAGATAATCCTCTTAAGAACAAAAACCTCCTTCAGTTTTGAAAAATTCATCTTGGATTTATCACAATAGTTTCTGCAAAACAATGACTAAAACATTACATTTCTGCAAAAATGTTCCTTTTTGTTGTGTTTTTCATCTTTTCACTTTTTTGTTCTTTTAAGTGTTTTACTTTCACTTTAGATAAACTTCAATGTTGGTGAAATTATTTTCATCTCTTTTTACCATTTTACTGCCTCTGTAATTACTTTTACTGTTTTACCTTTGACTGCTCTGTAACTTCATTTTAACTTGCACTCTGACTTTTACCTGATACACTTTAATCACTGATACTCTTTAACTGTTATGCTTTTCCTATCCCTGTAATTTCTCATTTCACTTTTACCATTCACTGAGCACATTTCATCATTCTAATCTCTCTCTGACTTTGTATACAAACTGTTTTTTGAATGAAGATATTGAATTAAAATATGAGAATTTGGAGTAAACAATTTTGTCAACTAGTATTGAAATTGTTGGTCCAAATCCATATTCTGATGGTAACCTGCTAAAATCAAACAATTTGTTAATGAAATTCAGGTCTCTATGAGGGGCGTTCAATGGGGAAATGTTTACAGCCACAGGAGCTTCCATTTTGGTTCTTGTGGATTCAAAATGGAAATTTGGCTAATGGTGAGGAATTGAGTAAATTCACGGGAGAAACAGGTCAATTTGCAGGTTCGGGGGGAACAATTCACAGTTTAAAAATCAGGGAATGATCTTAGTAATAATATTTTAACACTGATCCAGCGGAAAAACAAGGAACATAGAGTTTCTTTTAAAGTTCAGAGCGCAATAGAATAAATACCTGTTTTCGGAGGCAAACTGGGTTTTAACAGGTATCAAATGGTGGCAAGAAGATGCTTGAACACTGGTCCGGCGGAATTCTGGAGCGAAATTGGATAGAACAGTAATTTTCAGTGAAAATTTTTAATTTCGCAGTGGAAGGCGCAGTCGCTTTCAACAATGAAAATGACGGAAAAAACACGAAATTTGTTTTATTTACAAAGTCAAAAAGGGATTTTTTATTTTATCGACGAATGACGTCATTTGAAGTACGGGATGACATGTGGCAGGGGTCGGGCGGTAAGCGGTAATTCCCGCACCACTTATGGGCAATGGCGGTTTTAAACGCAAGGGCAGCGATTCCATTGGGCGATGGACGCGTGGCTAGTGGACTATTTCAAAACCACCAAGCCCCCGCGCATTAAAGCTCTGACAAGGGACGGCTGGAGGAATTGATGAGGAGCGTCGATCTGTAGAGGGGCGATCCAACGGTGGAAAGGACGGGGAGATGGTGGGGTGTTATTGTGCGGGCCCAACGGGGTTTTAAACGCGATTAACTTTATTAAACATCCCGGGGGGCATTTAATAGGCGGAAAAGTGTGGTTATTAATTAATTCTGATAACTAATTAATCCCATGGTATATTGGAAATAGGGGTCGCGGCGGGTTCAATTATGGTTAAAGTGTCGGGTGGGATGCCAGGTGGATGGGCCACGGTGGCATGGGGGCTTTTCCGAAGTTTTGGTTTTGAAAATAAAACTTCGGGTTTATTTATATTTTTGTGTTAAACATACATATCATATGTTTAAAGTTTTTCTCATATATGTTTTTTATTATATGATAAATTAACCGATATAATTAATTTACCATAGGGGCGGGAGTATTATATAATGATATATTTTAACCAAAGGGATTGTATAGTGGGTTTTATTTGAATGCACGGGGAAATAAATACTTTGGTTAAAAACATAATAGAGGGGTTTTTGGGATATTAATGTAAAAGGAGTTATATACTTAGGATAAGGCTTTTTCACTAGGGATTTAGTAAATAGAGTTAAATGTTAATATGACAAAGGGATAAGGGAACTCAAAACACTTAACATATCTAACAAAGTGAAGATTTCTGAAGTAATTTACAATATTTCAACTTCAACACCTAAACTTAGAATAGTAAGTTATCTTGAGGGGTTTTATTGTGGAATTTTGCATGATTTTCCTAAGCAAAATAGGATTTTACTTAGGAAAAGGTAAAAAGGTGATTGATTATAATGACAAATAATCTCAAGTACTTAGGTCTTTTTTGATCATTAGGCCGAGGGTCCGGTCCCTCCAAAAGTCAAGGAAATGCCTTGAGCCCCTTTGACCTCCAAATACCTTAGCACTTTGGGGAAATTAGTAAAAACTTAGGGAGAAAGTGATGTGGGAATTTAATGATTTTGACTTTGCTTTTTGTGATTTTTCCAGTGCTTTTCTTGCTTTCAGTACTTGTGATGAAGATAAAAGATTAACATATTTAGCACCATCATTCATCATATGAAACTTTGCAACACAATCTACCTACCCTATCTACTTGACACTACCATTTTCTCTTCTTTATTAGGGTGCATTTAGACTTGCAAACCCTCATCAAACTTCTTTTTCTTTTACATGGAAAATCTATCTAATTCTACCTTATTACATCCAAGGGCTCAGATTAAACTGTTGAGCACCTTTTATTAACTCTACCTATCTACTTATCTGCCAAGATTAAACTGTTTGGTCAAATATTTACTCTCTATTGTACAACATGAAATTGAAAATGAATGAGTCAAGTTTCAACAGTTTGACTCTTCATAAATTGTGGCAAAATTTTGACAAGCTGCACACAATTACTTATTTAGAAAAAATGAAATAGTAGTGGCATTTGGATTTGCACACTTTCCTTGGTCTATTTTTGTTTGGGGTTCATTTCTTTCACTTTTTTGACCATTTTATTTTTCTTACCCTTTGATTTTTCTTTTAGGGTATACCCTCTTTACATTTTTTAAATTTTTTGATTTTTTAGTTTTTCAAGAATATGGAACACCTTTTCTCAAGAAAAAAGGTTTGAACATATTCCATAGTTCAATCAAGACAATCATGAAAAATGACACCTATTGGTATAGGATTCTAACACTGGCTCCACTTGGGGATGGCTTTTCCTTGTGAAAAGTCAAGAACAACAGGTCAGATGCCTCACAATGTCTTCAAACTAAACCATGTATTCTCCTTCTTCTGGTAGCTTTATTGTATATATGATAGTGGAACTTTTGAAGCTTAGGGCCTTCGCTTCGGGCTTAAACTTCAGTAAGTCACCATCCACTCAAAACTTAAAACTTTGTTTCCCAGTTGGAAATCTTCTGCCTTGTTCCAATCCCAAACATGCATTTTCTATGGCTGAAAATTTTGAATTGAATATAGTCCTTTTTCTGCAACCTGAAATCTGATCTGAAACTAAAACAACACACAAAAATTTTCAAACCAACTTAATGAAAAACTAGCTGAAAATTGAAAAACTAAAAAAAATGCTTGAAATTCTGAGCTTATTAGCACTCATCTACCTACTCAATCTACTGTTCAACTGCTAGTTAGGTAAAATGAAATAGCCAATGCACCATTCAAGCATTATGTACTTGGATAGATTTTGTTGCATTTTCTTGTTGATTATCAAAATTGTACTTCTGCAACCTATTAGAAACTTGTCAACAAATGAGAGGATAAGGAAACACTTGATTTCCTTTGTTGACTCTAGAAACTGTACAAAAGGATCTTCCAAAATATATACACTGATGTTTAACTGATCTGAACAACTGTACATCTGTTCTGGATGGCCTCCATACCATGAATCTGAAATGTTATTTTCGTCTTTATCTCCCTGCAAAATTTCAGATAAGATTTGAGATGATATTTTTCCTGATTGCAATGTTTGAGTGTCGAATCCTTTATCATCTTGATTCTGAAAATCATAGTTAGTTAATAGAGGAATGCTTTGAATGCCTTCAATATTCAACATATCTGCTATTGGATCCTGAAAATCTTGGGAAAATTGCTGGAACCTATGATATATAAAATTCCATGGGACTTCATAAACTTCAACAAGTTTCCCATTCTTTTCTTTAAATATGTTATACCACATTTCCTTTAAAAGCTGAAATGGTTCAAAAAATAGTGGTATGGAACTTTCTTGTGTCATTTGATCATTTATTTCAATGGGCACTGATAACTGCAATTGTGAAACTGAAAAATCTTGATCAATAGTTTCATTATCTTCTTTGTTGTCAATCACAATTCCTAAAGATTGCTGATTATTGATAGTATGAAAGTTGTCTCTAATGAACTGAAATGAAGCAAAACAAAGAGGTAAAGAATCTTTACTTATTTCCACATTTTCTGCTCTTCCTTCCTCACTCTCATGGCTGATCTGTATTGGCTGATCACTGTCTTCAATCTGCTGAAACTGCATTTCTTCATCCCACAAACTAGCTTCTGATTTCTTTGTAAAGTTAGCTTGAGTTTGGAGAACATAACTATCATCATAATGATCATACTTAGGCAAATCATCAAAATAAGGAATGTCATCAAACATACACATTAGAAAAACAGATTCCTCTTCCTCATATTGATTTGTAAATTCATTTTCTGATTTATGATAATTTGAATTAAGAGGAATTTGTTCATTGTTATAAACCTCTTCTATTTCTTCATGGTGATTTTGAATAAAAAATTCTTCTTTCATAGTGATCTCCTGTGTTATTTCATCTAGTTTTCTTACCAAAAGGTTGAGTTTTACCTCTGCAATGTTTTTCCTTTCCTCTTCTTCTACTTTCAACTTTTCTTGTTTGATTTGGAGATTAACTTCCACATCAACTGCAATATTTTGCATCTGTACAAGTGTTTTTGGATCTCTTTCTCTTAACCGAAATTCTATTTCTGAATCAAAAGCACTTGGATAATGCAAGAGAGCTGAATCATGAGGAGGTCTAATATTTTCTGGCATTGAATAATAAACTTGATTAAATCTGTCAGAAAATTTTTGTATCGTTTCATTTGAATGTCTTTTTAATTGATTATATTCTTCCATGATCACAAAATGATTAACTTTTATTATCCATCTATCAAGGAAAAGTTTGATAAATTGTTGGAAATTTGAGATGCTAGCATTAGGCAGATTTTTGAACCAACTCTTTATTCTATTTTGCAAAGAAAGAGCAAAAAGTTTGATTTTAACATCATCTTCATCAATCTCAAATAAATCCAAATAATTCTCAAAACCTTGAATATGTTTTTGGGCAGTGATACCATTCTCTCCATCAAATCTAGGAAGATACTTGTAGTATTTTTTAGGAAAATCATGCAGTAAAGGAGGTAGAATAAGGGGCTTATATCTATCTGGAACTTTATATGGCACAGGAATATGTACAGGGATTGTAAGATCGGTCTTGATTATTTGAGGCTTCTTAATTGGAAAATGATCATCATTAGATTCATAAGAAAGCTGCTCAAAGAGATTAGGAGAATTATTACTTACAATCTTCAAAGGAAAATAACTAAAAACTAATCTAAGATCTTCTATAAAATACAATATACATTGAAAAATTTTCTTAATGAGAAAGAACATAATGTCTTGGATTAAGATCCAAGTTGAAAGCCTGATCTTTCCATATTGTCCTTTGAGGTTCATTCCTCCGGTGGAGTCTTGATTGTGAAATTGATTTGGAGTCGCCAGGTGGATGATTTTAACCTTTGTGTGTCTGATCACTGTCCACCATCATAGATCAGATCTAAACCTGTAAAACAAATTTGAAGAAAAATTTAGTTCTTCAGAAAACCAAACTTTGAGTATTTTATGATTATTTTGTTTTTTATGAATTTTCAAAACAACTTCTATGATTTCTTTAAGAAATTTAAGATTTTTAATTAAAATTTTCTCAAAGATTTATTGAACTAGAGAGTCTGATTGAATGTTTTGAATCCAAAGTTCAGTTTATAAGCTAAACCAGAGATAGACTGAAACAACGTTTGTTTACTATGCAATTGCAGAGCAAAAGCATTTCAAAGGCTACCTGGCTGATCTTCAGACTCTGTCTATAGCTTATAAATCAAACAATAGTATCAATAAAATGATTCAGGTCCCCAGTATGGTCGCCACTATGTTATCACTCGGGTTTTCCTAGAAGTTGTGTAAGAGGAAAGTATACCCGAGGTAACCACAAACCAACCTTCAGATGCAGAATCTAGCCAATCTGCATCCAGAGAGGGCTCTCTCTTTATAATTTATCTTTGTTCTTAGAAATTTTTAGGCTATTTATAAGTCCAAGAGTTTTGATTTTGTTTGAATGGTGGAATCCGCCAACTAAGGGCAAGGTTGAAGATTTTTAGTCCATTTGGCTATGGAGTCAAAGGATGGCTTTACTGGATTTCTATTCTACACACAAGATGGCTTTACAGGGCAAGATAGTCAAACAGAGAACAATCCTTAAAATTTAAAGTGGATGGAATCGGTTTGAAGGGATGAAAGGCAGCTAAGAATCTTTCACCATGTTCAAAAAGAAAGAAATGAAATGATTACAAACAAAGAGCAGTGAAGAATTCTTTATTATAGTAATCAAGAATGTTTAAATTAGCAAAGCAAGAGCATTTAAGAATTCATGCTTATAACCAATTTAGAGGAAAACATTAAGAATAATCACATCTGAAATCAGAGTACAATTAAGTAAATTCTGATTCAATCCTTTATGAAAATTATTCAGAAATGAACACAATGATATCATAAACAAATATAAAACTTAAGACATAGGATAGAAAGACTTATTGAACTGCAGTCCGACACATGAATCCTACAAAAAGTCCTGAGCTTCAAATTGTCATCCAGTAAGCCACAAGTAAATTTCTCCAAAACGATTTTATTCAAAAAACTTCAATGTCACAGCAAAGTAATAGAATCCACCCCAAATGCTTCCAAGAGTGGAGTATTTATACAAATTCTAAACTAAAATATCTTGAAAAAAATATCAAAATTGGTTCACAAATCTCTCCAACCATTTTACATAAATAGAACATAATTAAAGGAAAATAAAACTAATGCATCTATTTGGCACTATTTTGTATGGATAGGTGATGAAAAAGAGGAGAATTCGAATTTGATCCAACTCTTGGTTGATGATGAGGCATCCAAGTCACTAACTGCTTCATTTCTTTGTGCAATTCTGCTCCAACAATTCTGCAAATTTTGGGTCCAATGAAATCCTTTTTTTTCTCAATAAGTAATAGATATGTAAAAAGGGAAAGAGGTTATTGTATCTAAATATGTTGGTGAGATAAACCTCTTTCACTTTCCTAAAATTCCTCTCCAGCTGTGCGCAATAGGCTCTGTAAAAAGATGTGTAAAACATAGTTTTACAGAGTCTGAAAAATAGCCTCTAAATATGTGCATGTATCTCTCAGTCTGAAATAAATGTCCAAAAATGGAGATAGGGTTTTGTAGATGGGTCTCTTAGGAACAAAAACCTCCTTTAGTTGTGTAATATTTATTTCGGATTGGCCACAATATTCTCTGCAAAATGACGACTTAACTGGTATTTTCTGCAAAAAGTGCTTTCCATCATTGTTTAATATTTCCAAAACCATAATCGCTGTTAGAAACGTGAGAGAGGTTTTTGTAGATAATCCTCTTAAGAACAAAAACCTCCTTCAGTTTTGAAAAATTCATCTTGGATTTATCACAATAGTTTCTGCAAAACAATGACTAAAACATTACATTTCTGAAAAAATGTTCCTTTTTGTTGTGTTTTTCATCTTTTCACTTTTTTGTTCTTTTAAGTGTTTTACTTTCACTTTAGATAAACTTCAATGTTGGTGAAATTATTTTCATCTCTTTTTACCATTTTACTGCCTCTGTAATTACTTTTACTGTTTTACCTTTGACTGCTCTGTAACTTCATTTTAACTTGCACTCTGACTTTTACCTGATACACTTTAACCACTGATACTCTTTAACTGTTATGATTTTCCTATCCCTGTAATTTCTCATTTCACTTTTACCATTCACTGTGCACATTTCATCATTCTAATCTCTCTCTGAATTTGTATACAAACTGTTTGTTGAATGAAGATATTGAATTAAAATCTGAGAATTTGGAGTAAACAATTTTGTCAACTAGTATTGAAATTGTTGGTCCAAATCCATATTCTGATAGTAACCTACTAAAATCAAACAATTTGTTAATGAAATCCAGGTCTCTATGAGGAGCGTTCAATGGGGCAACGTTTAAAGCCACAGGAGCTTCCATTTTGGTTCTTGTGGATTCAAAATGGAAATTTGGCTAATGGTGAGGAATTGAGTAAATTCACGGGAGAAACAGGTCAATTTGCAGGTTCGGGGGGAACAATTCACAGTTTAAAAATTAGGGAATGATCTTAGTAATAAGATTTTAACACTGATCCAACGGAAAAACAAGGAACATAGAGTTTCTTTTAAAGTTCAGAGCGCAATAGAATAAATACCTGTTTTCGGAGGCAAACTGGGTTTTAACAGGTATCAAATGGTGGCAAGAAGATGCTTGAACACTGGTCCGGTGGAATTCTGGAGCGAAATTGGATAGAACAGTAATTTTCAGTGAAAATTTTTAATTTCGCAGTGGAAGGCGCAGTCGCTTTCAACAATGAAAATGACGGAAAAAACACGAAATTTGTTTTATTTACAAAGTCAAAAAGGGATTTTTTATTTTATCGACAAATGACGTCATTTGAAGTACGGGATGACATGTGGCAGGGGTCGGGCGGTAAGCGGTAATTCCCGCACCACTTATGGGCAATGGTGGTTTTAAACGCAAGGGCAGCGATTCCATTGGGCGATGGACGCGTGGCTAGTGGACTATTTCAAAACCACCAAGCCCCCGCGCATTAAAGCTCTGACAAGGGACGGCTGGAGGAATTGATGAGGAGCTTTGATCTGTAGAGGGGCGATCCAACGGTGGAAAGGACGGGGAGATGGTGGGGTGTTATTGTGCGGGCCCAACGGGGTTTTAAACGCGATTAACTTTATTAAACATCCCGGGGGGCATTTAATAGGCGGAAAAGTGTGGTTATTAATTAATTCTGATAACTAATTAATCCCATGGTATATTGGAAATAGGGGTCGCGGCGGGTTCAATTATGGTTAAAGTGTCGGGTGGGATGCCAGGTGGATGAGCCACGGTGGCATGAGGGCTTTTCCGAAGTTTTGGTTTTGAAAATAAAACTTCGGGTTTATTTATATTTTTGTGTTAAACATACATATCATATGTTTAAAGTTTTTCTCATATATGTTTTTTATTATATGATAAATTAACCGATATAATTAATTTACCATAGGGGCAGGAGTATTATATAATGATATATTTTAACCAAAGGGATTGTATAGTGGGTTTTATTTGAATGCACGGGGAAATAAATACTTTGGTTAAAAACATAATAGAGGGGTTTTTGGGATATTAATGTAAAAGGAGTTATATACTTAGGATAAGGCTTTTTCACTAGGGATTTAGTAAATAGAGTTAAATGTTAATATGAAAAAGGGATAAGGGAACTCAAAACACTTAACATATCTAACAAAGTGAAGATTTCTGAAGTAATTTACAATATTTCAACTTCAACACCTAAACTTAGAATAGTAAGTTATCTTGAGGGGTTTTATTGTGGAATTTTTCATGATTTTCCTAAGCAAAATAGGATTTTACTTAGGAAAAGGTAAAAAGGTGACTGATTATAATGACAAATAATCTCAAGTACTTAGGTCTTTTTTGATCATTAGGCCGAGGGTCCGGTCCCTCCAAAAGTCAAGGAAATGCCTTGAGCCCCTTTGACCTCCAAATACCTTAGCACTTTGGGGAAATTAGTAAAAACTTAGAGAGAAAGTGATGTGGGAAGTTAATGATTTTGACTTTGCTTTTTGTGATTTTTCTAGTGCTTTTCTTGCTTTCAGTACTTGTGATGAAGATAAAAGATTAACATATTTAGCACCATCATTCATCATATGAAACTTTGCAACACAATCTACCTACCCTATCTACTTGACACTACCATTTTCTCTTTTTTATTAGGGTGCATTTAGACTTGCAAACCCTCATCAAACTTCTTTTTCTTTTACATGGAAAATCTATCTAATTCTACCCTTATTACATCCAAGGGCTCAGATTAAACTGTTGAGCACCTTTTATAAACTCTACCTATCTACTTATCTGCCAAGATTAAACTGTTTGGTCAGATATTTATTCTCTATTCTACAACATGAAATTGAAAAATGAATGAGTCAAGTTTAAACAGTTTGACTCTTCATAAATTGTGGCAAAAGTTTGACAAGCTGCACACAATTACTTATTTACAAAAAATGAAATAGTAGTGGCATTGGATTTGCACACTTTCCTTGGTCTATTTTTTGCTTGGGGTTCATTTCTTTCATTTTTTTGACCAATTTGTTTTTCTTACCCTTTGATTTTTCTTTTAGGGTATACCCTCTTTACATTTTTTAAATTTTTTGATTTTTTTTTTTTTTTGGTTTTTTCAAGAATATGGAACACCTTTGCTCAAGAAAAAAGGTTTGAACATATTCCATAGTTCAATCAAGACAATCATGAAAAATGACACCTATTGGTATAGGAGTCTAACAACTACAACCCTTACTCATACTCATCAACCTACCTCAAAAGGTATTGGTAAACAACCCTTGTTAAAACTTGATATTAGATTTGAGCTACCTATGTATAATGGTGAAGTGAGTGCAGAGAACCTTGATAATTGGGTTCATCAGTTAAAGGTCTATTGCAGGATTCAAAACCTTCAAGATAATGATACAAATATTCAACTAGATTCCTTGAGACTGGAGGGTACAACACTAGTATAATGGGAATCCAAGACACAAGATGAGATTAAAAAACATGGTAAGATCTCACTCTCTTGGTCTAATTTCATTGCTACAATTAAAATAAAATTTTAACCTCTAGCATATATGCAAAAATCCATCATGAATTGGTATAACTTTAGACAACTTAAAGGTCAAAGTGTGCAAGATTAAACCCAAGAATTTAAAAGAAGAGCTCTTATGTT
Source organism: Pinus albicaulis (assembly GCA_034641835.2). Taxonomy (NCBI): domain Eukaryota; kingdom Viridiplantae; phylum Streptophyta; class Pinopsida; order Pinales; family Pinaceae; genus Pinus; species Pinus albicaulis. Next base: position 725,423,690 of record CM076576.1, read on the forward strand.
AGGTGTTTATTTGCATTCACAAGACACTTTGCTGAAGTATATAGGGGTTTACATAGCTACCTAAGCCATATTATCCTTGTGTTCAATCCCAATAGTCTAGATGATGTTTGTGTGCAAGCCACTCACCTTGAGGAAAGAGGGAAAAACATTCCAGAAGAGGGTAAAAAGAAGCCATTTAAGGGTGGAGATAAAGGAAAGGGAAATAAAAATGCATCTGTTAAAAAGGAAGGAGATAAAGTGACATGAAAACATTGTTCCAAAGAAGTTCACAATGAATAACGTTGTTGGAAGCTTCATCCAGAGATGAGGCCCAAGAAATTCAACAACAAGGGAAAACAAAAAATAGTAGCAACCACTCAACAAGATTTGGGATTCGACTCAGGTGATGAAACTAAAATTACAACCATGGGTATGAAAGGAAAAGAATCCATTTCTAGCACTAGTTCATCAAATTTTCACACTAGTACTCCAAATGAATAAACAAGGATTGAATTATTTCATGTGAGGGTTATTTAAAAACATACAAAAATTGACACATTATTTGATAGTGGGTCTCAAGCCAATTTGATACCTGAAGACTTAGTCAAGAAACTTAATCTTGAAACCATTCCTCATCATAAACCATATCCATCGGGTTGGATATGTAAGAACACAAATTTGCAGGTTACAAGAAACTATATTCTTTGGTCTGAAATCACATCAAACTTCATTGACAAGGTTGAATTAGATGTTGTACCACTTGATATTTCAAAAATAAATTTTGGTATTCCTTACCTGTATGATATAAAATCCATCTTCTACCGCCATGAAAACAAGTAACACTTTTTCAAAAATGGTGTGGAGTATATTGTGAGAGCTTATCGCAAGAAACTAAATCTTTCATTAGTTAATGCAGAGTAAATGAAAAGACTAGTGAATTCAAGCAATAATTTTATGCATCTTATGATTAAACCAAAGAATGATGTTGATTATGAATCATTTCAAGGTTTTGATCCAAAGTTTAAATCTGATTTGATTGAAGTGGTTAATCAAAAAAATGAGATGTTTTAGGATCCAAAGGGATTACCTCCCAAGAGGGTAATCGAACATGAAATATAGTTGCAGCAAGATTGTCCTCTCCCTAACATTGGAATGTATATGATGTCAGTGATAGAGAGTGCTGAAATCAAAAAGAAAATTCAAGAGCTTTTGGACAAAGGGATCATCTGACCAGGTACTTCACCATGTAGGTCACCTATTATGTTGGTGCCAAAGAAGGATGGAACATGGCACATGTGTGTGGATTTATGTGCATTTAACAAGATTACGATAAAGAACTATTATCCACTTCCTAGAATATATGATTTACTTGATCAATTGAAAGATGCAAATTAATTTACTTAGTTGGACTTAAGGAGTGGCTGCCATCAAATTAGAATTACTGAAGGTGACATTTGGAATACAACTTTCAAAACAAATCAAGGTTTGTTTGAATGGCTTGTTATGCATTTTGGTTTATGTAATGCTCCTGCTACCTTCATGCGTGTGATGAATGATGTGCTAAGGCCATTTATTTATGAGTTTTTCATTGTTTACTTAGATGATATCTTAATTTTAAATAAATAGCTTGATGAACATGCCATGCATGTAAGAAAAGTACTTGATGTATTAAGGAAATAACAATTGGTTTTGAAGATGTCAAAATGTGAGTTTGGTAAAACTTCTTTGGTGTATGTGGGGCATATTGTTGGAGGCAAGTTGAGGATAGACCCCTCTAAGGTTGAGGTCATTGTGAATTGGCCAATGCCCAAGATAATCACTGAGGTAAAAAAATTTTTGGGAGAAACCCAATATTCGAGGAAGTTTATTGCTAACTTATCTTCTATCGCAGTTCCTTTGCATGCATTGACTAGTGCGAAAAAGGTCTTCCAATAGGGAGGCAAACAGAAAAAAGCATTGGATTCTTTGGAAGAGAAGATCAGCTCATCCCTAGTACTTGCATTACCGGACTTGAGACAACCCTTTGAGATTCAAACTGATGCAAGTGACTATGCTATGGGTGCAATCCTTATGCAACATGGTAAGCCCATTTCATGTCATTCAGAAATTTTCAATGGTCCAGTGATTAACTGTCCTACTTATGGCAAGGAGCTTTATGCGTTGGTTCAAAGTGTGAAAAATTCGAAACACTACTTGATGGGAAAGGAAACCATCATACACATCGACCACCAACCATTGCAATACTTGCAACCACAAACTAAGTTGCAGTAGTCAAGGAACTTTCGATGGATGGTTTTCTTACAAACATTCCACTTGGTCATCAACTATAAGAAACATATTTCCAACAAGGTTTTTGATATGCTTTCTAGGCCTATTGTTAGTGAAACTAATTTACTCAAGCATAATTCTGTTTTGCATGAAATTTATGTTGAGTAATATGCATATGATAATGAGTTTCAAGATTTTTATGCAATCTTGATTCAAGGCAACCAAGTAGAGGAATTGGATTACCATGTACATAATAAATTTTTGTATCATTTGGGCAGGCTTTGTATTCCACAGGGGCAGAGAGTGATTTTCATAAGAGAAGCACACACTTCTCTTATTGCTGGGAATTTTGGCTTAAGAAAAAACGTGGCACATCTTCAAAGGTATTTTTATTGACCTTGCATGCTTGAAAGTGTGTCATGTTTCATTAAAATTTGTTCATTATGTGTAATTATTAAGCCTAGCAATAGGAAGTTATGATTGTACACACACTTCCTGTACCTTCATGTCCATGGAAGAGTGTTTCTATGGATTTTGTAGGAGGTGTTATCACCAAATTGAGTTCCTGTTGGGCTGCCTTAATGGTCAACTTGGAGTAACTCTTTCAAACCACTCGCAGCTGGAAATTAGCCTATCTAGTCTTAGAGGATTCTCTCAAAAGAAGAATAAATGATTTTAAATGAATTTTTAAAGCAGATGGATAAATCTGATGGTTTCTTTTTGGGTGTTTATGTGTTCAAAGTAGATGAATCATGCAAGGAATCACTACCATTGGGCATGGATTCACTGTAAACCTCAATTACAAAAAATCAAATGTCATGGAAGCCAAGACACTTATATTCTTATCAAATCACACATAAAGGACAAAACAACAAACTACATGTGTACATGAAATTGGAGCATAAAACTAAATTCCAATTAATTACACATGAGCCACTACATAAAGATCAAAAGGAATAATATAGACAAGCATAGATAAAAACATAAAATGAAACTTGGGTCTGAAACAAGCTGCTGCAAAAGTATATTACTGATAGTCAAAGATTACAATAGTAGTGCATACATAACATCTCCCACCCCTTCTAACTCTAAAAATATCTTATTTATAGAGTGAGGACTCATACAAATGATTTTCTAGCTTTCTAGCTTCAAATTCACACCTCAGGGGCCTATTTCAACCATGATTACATCACTTGGAGACTTCCTAGGGATATTTCTATTTTGCATAGTTTGAATACAAAAAGGACTCTTCTTACATTAATAGTTCGACAAATACATTTAATAACCCTTTTCAACTACAACCAACTAATTTTCTAAGTTTACTGGAATTTCGATGTGTCATTATGCCACGTCAATGCTGAGATGGACCTCCTCCAAGTCGAATTTTACATTTTTCTCATAAATCAAGTTAGTGAAAATTCTGAAAAATAGGCTTCAAAGATGAGTGTATAATTTCCAAACCCTGATGGATTTGCAAAAAATGAGAAATTTTTTTGTCTATGGACCTGTGCTGAATAAAAACCTCTTTCATATTTCCAAAATCCTTTTTAATTCGGTCAGAAATCAAACTTGAAGTTGACTTCTAAAACAGTAATGTACAGAAAATTTCGTAGCGCTCATTTCGTAGCAACTTTTCATAGTGCCTTTGTTTTAAACACTTTTGCCAATAAATTTGATTTTTTGCTGCTATGAGCCTTTAAAACATGTTAGGAGGGCTTCATGAAACATGTATTCCTACTTTTAAGGAGCTGTTGCCATCACACATGATGAAATACCTCCATGATGAATTGATAATTTGAAGATGAGTTGGACAGCTTTGTGGACCAAACCTGTATGAAAATATCTTCCTAGCCATATTTGACCTCCACATGTGATCAGCTGACCTTGAATGCACCAATTCAAGACAAAATTCCTTCAATATTCAACTCGCTGCCAAAATAGGGGAAAACAAGGCAGTTTCGTAGCAACTTTTGGTAGCAAATTTAATTTACCAATTTCCACCACCTCTTAGCTCTATTTTATTTCATGGATATATTTGATAGTTTTAAAGAGCTAATAAAAATTTTTCCCAAGATTTAATTTCAAGTTTAACAACTTTTTTTTCAAAAAGACATCTTCAGAAATTTCGTAGCGTTTTTTGGGCTTCAAGCCTGGTTGGTGCTGTGGAAACACCTAAAGTGTAAAAAATTCAAAATTCTCCTTTTTATTCAAAATTTCACCATTAGGTCTTAAAATTGATATGATGAAGGATGATAAAGAAAAATTGGTTCAAAATGCCTCTTACCCTCCTCAAAAAGCATGATTTTCACCTTTATAGTTATATTTGATGCGAAATTCTATAAAAACAAACAGGTGGCAATTTTTCCGATTTGATGACTATGCAAGTGAACCCAAGGTGGATTATTTTGGATATGACCCTAATGAAAAGAATAATGAAGTGTCTATGACCTATAATAACATGATTAAGTGAATTTCTCATCAATTGAATGATCTAACATAATGATACAAGGTGAAGCTTATGATGAGCCTATTAAAAGAAAAAATAAAAAATTGAGAGTGATAACAGTGGCTCCACTGGGGATGGTGTGCCAGTGCAGTACAACAAAGAACTAGTAGTTCCAGTGCCATCTTCTTTGGGCTTCTTCCATCTTCAAAATGAAAACTTGCAACCTGCTCTGACCTATAACCTCAGCACTGAAAAACCAATAGTTGCTAAAGAACTAAAAGTACACATGCTGAATTTAAAACTGACACTGAAAAAATGTTTGATATTCAAGCTTATTTTTATACAAATGATCCTACTCTAATTGCTCAACATAAAAGCTGAATCAAGTGATCTCTCACTTCCAATGAAACCAATCAAGAAGTTGAGTATTGGATGGGAATGGGTATTGCACTTCTTTGATCAAAAAATCATTCCTGAGACATGAAAACTTGTTCCACCATCTGAATTTTTCTACATAACTAAAAATCATATTGAAATTCATTTCTATAGAAGATTCCAAGAGAGTTGTGAAAGGGTCTTTGAGAGTATGCATTCTTGTTGATCAACAAGAAAGTGTGAGTAAATATGATCCTTTGATGGTGTTCCTTGTTCATATTTCTCTTTATAACTCTTGCGACCATTCTCAAATAAAAAATAAAAAATATGTTGATTATTACTTTCATTTGGGAGGAAGAAATACTTGGAGTACTCTGGGACACTTCCAAAAGGAACTTCTCCAGCATGTACCATAGGAATTTCTAAAGGTAATTCTTCATGTGATTCAACAGGCATACTCATCTGATTGTATAAAATTTTATTTTCATAATTTTCCTCATTTGATGTAGGCTAATGCAAGGAATGACATGCAAAATAAATTTCTTCCTTTACCTGAGGATTATAGCAATTATCTTCCATAATTTCCTCTTGTTGTTTGAAATGATTCACATATTCTCGATGATCAAAATACTGACAACTCTGTTGCAACTTTTCATCAAACTCAGAGGACATAACATGATTTTCATAAATAAAATCCTATTGGGTTTCATTTTCATCCAAGAGAGAGGCTAACCCTTCTTCTTGGTGATGAAAGGGATTGTCATGAAGGGCCTCTAAATTTTCCTCATTCATAAACTCATCATCTTCATAAAAATTCTCCAAATATTCAATAAAGCTCACAAATTTTTTACAACAGTATTTTACCAACAAAAAGGAGGAATGAGATTCTTTATACATGTCATAAAATACAACATGGAAATCAGCAAGAGAATGTAAAGAACCATTTGGCAGGCTTTCGTACCAAGACCATGTTTTTCCCTCTAAAGAGACCATAAACATCTTCATGAGACAATCCTCAGCAAAATTAACCTTAAGTCTACACACATGCATATGGAATCTAACCAAGTGAAGAGCAGCATTATCTTTCCTTTCATCTTTAAATATGGGAAGATAAGTTAACCAATTGACTTTTGGCATAGGATTTGGAAAACCAGGGATGTGAGACCTATTCATAGGGGCATACTTGGCATTCATTCTTGCAATGGAACTCATCTTGTAACTTCATCAAGCTATTGATCTTCAAGTAGTGGAGTCACCTTACAATTGATTATTTGATGTGTGGAGTCGCCAGAGAATAAATACAACCAATATGTGCCTAAGTGTCTGCTTCTCTCAGACCTTAGAACTGAAACTTTTTCGTTCTTCCGAGGGAAAATTTACACCTTCGTTCCTCGGCAACGGTGCCAAAATGTTATCACCAAATTGAGTTCCTATTGGGATGACTCAATGGTAAACTTGGAGTAACTCTTTCAAACCACTTGCAACTGGAAATTATCCTATCCAGTCTGATAGGGCTCTCTCAAAAGAAGAATAAATGATTTTCAATGAAGTTCTAAAGCGGATGGCTAACTCTGATGGTTTCTCTTTTGGGTTTTTATGTGTTCAAAGTAGGTGAATGATGCAAGGAATCATGACCATTGGGCATGGATTCATTGTAAAGCTCATTTACAAAACAACAAATTTCATGGAAGCTAATGAACTTATATTCCTATCAAATCACACGTAAAGGACAAAACAAAAAAATACATGTGTACAGGAAATTGGAGCATATTACTGAATTCCAAGTGATTACACATGACCCACTGCATAAATATCAAAATGAATAAGATATAAAAGCATAGATAAGAACATACAATGAATATTGGGTCTGAAACAAGCTGCTACAAAATTATATTATTGATAGTCAAATATTACAATAGTAGTTCATACATAACATATCCCACCCCTTATAATTCTAAAACTATATCATTTATAGAGTGAAGACTCATACAAATGATTTTCCACCTTTCTAGCTTTGAATTCCCACCTCATAGACCTATTTCAAATTATTACATCACTTGGAGACTTCCGAGGGATATTTCTGTTTTGCAGAGTTTGAATACAAAAAGGACTCTTATTTCATTAATAGTTCAAAAAATACATTTAATAACCCTTATCAACTACAAACAAATAATTTGATGAGTGTAATAGAGTGCGACTGTGTCATTATGCCACGTGGATGTTGAGTTGGACCTCCTCCAAGTCGAATTTTACAATTTTTTCATAAATCTGGTTAGTGCAAATTATGAAAAATAGGCTTCAAAGATGAGGGTATAATTTCCAAACCCTGATGGATTTGTAGAAACGGAGAGAGGTTTTTGTAAATGGACCTGTTTTGAAGAAAAACCTCTTTCATATTTACAAAATCCATTTTCAATTCGTCATAAATCAAACTTGAAGTTTACTTATGAAACAATCCTCTACATAAAATTTTGTAGCGCTCATTTCATAGCAACTTTTCATAGCGCCTCTGTTTTAAACACTTTTGCCAATAAATTTGACTTTATGATGCCATTAGCCTTTAAAAAATTTTATGAGGTCTTCATTAAACATGTATTCCTACTTTTAAGGAGTTTCTGCCATCACACATGATGAAATACCTCCATGATGAATTGATAATTTGAAGATGAGTTGGACAACTTTGTGGACCAAACCTATATGAAAATATCTTCCTGACCATATTTGACCTTCACATGTGATAAGATAACCTTGAATGCACCACTTCAAGAAAAAATTCCTTTAATATTCAACTCGCTACCAAAACAGGGGAAAACAAGGCAGTTTCGTAGCAATTTTTGGTAGCAAATTTAATTTACCAATTTCCACCACCTCTTTGCTCTCTTTTCTTTCATGGATCTATTTGATAGGTTTAAAGAGGTAATAAAAAAATTTCCCAAGATTTTATTTCAATTTTAAGCACCTCTTTTTTCAAAAATTCATCTTCAGAAATTTCACAGAGTTTTTTGGGGTTCAAGCGTGGCTGGCGCTACAGAAACACCTAAAGTGTAAAAAAATCAAAATTATCCTTTTTCTTCAAAATTTTACCGGTAGGTCTGAAAATTTATATGATGAAGGATGATAAAGAAAAATTGATTCAAAATTCCTCTTACCTCCTCAAAAAGCATCATTTTCACCTTTATAGTTAAATTTGCTGTGGAATTCTGTAAAAATAGATAGGTGGCCATTTTTCTGATTTGATGATTATGAAAGTGAACCCAAGGGGGATTATTATGGATATGACCCTAATGACAATAATAATGAAGTGTATATGACCTATAATAACTTTATTAAGTGAATTTTTCATCAAATGAATGATCTAACCTAATGAGACAAGGTGAAGTTTATGATGACCCTATTAAAAACAAATTTGAAAAATTGAGAGTGATAACAGGAGGTCTTCCATTGTCAAAAACAGGTCATGATTATTTGTATGTAGTTGTTGATAGGTTCAACAAGATGTGTATATTAATTCAATGTAAAAAGAAAATCATAGTTGAACAAACAACTAACTTATTCTTTCAACATGTTTGGGTTCCTTTTGGTTTGCCCACATCCATTATTAGTGATCAATATTCTCGATTTGTTGGGAATTTTTCGTCAAGTTTGTGGGACTAGATGGATACCAAGTTGAAGAAGAGTACACCCTTTCATCCACAAACAAATGGTCAAACCGAGGTGTTCAATCGAATAGTCATACATCTTCTTCAAGGATACTGCATCAAGCATCCTAAGTTTTCGGATGGAAACTTGAACTACATTCAACATGCTTACAACCGTGGAAAACACTCATCTACACAAACATCGCCATTTGAGGCATGTCTTGGATACTTGCCTAGATCACCATTGAATTTCATTTTTGGGAAGGATGTTGCTATCATTAGGGGAATTTTGAGGTCTAATATGGGTCTCCTAAGAAAATTGTACAACCAAAATAAACTTTATAAGAACCAATATGATTCAATATGATGATGTCAACCATGGCGGATGATTCACCATTTTTTAAGTAAAAGGGTAAAAATATTAAAAAATAATAAAGTAATAAAACTACTTTTTCAACTCCTATTTTCATCTTATCTCCTAAAGTTTTTACTCAAATTTCAAGCGAGAGTACTCGTTGGATGCAAAATTTAACTCCTCATCCAAGGAGTACCCATGTTGCATACTTTCGATGGACCCTGCTACATGAAAAATGATAAGTACATGAAAAAGCGTGATTGCAATCACGATTTTCATGTATTTCTCATTTTTCGCATAGAAGGGTCCATCGAAAGTATGAAACATGGGTACTCCTTGGGTAAATAATTAAATTTTTCATCCAATGAGTACTCCCCCTTGAAATTTGAGTAAAAACTTTGGGAGATAAGCTAGAAATACGAGTTCAAAAAGTTGTTTTTTCTTTTTTGCCTCTAAAATTTGATGATGTCATCAAATATTATTTTATTATTTCCACTATTATTTTATAATTTCCTTAGGAGGCCCATTTTAGACCTCAAAATTCCCCTAATGTGACGGCCATAGTGATATAGACAAAGCCAAGAAGTTCATAGAATAAATCCAATTGACACATAAAATAGTTCAAGATCAACTTGAAAAGAGCCAAAGAAAGTACAAGTCAAGGCACAACAAGCATCGTGTAGATCGCAAGTTCCAAGTTGGTGACGAAGTTTTGCTTCACATTAACAAAGAGAGGCTTCAAGGGGAAGGTAAAAAACTGAAATGAATCCTTTATGGTCCTTTTAGAATTTTGGAAAAGATTAGTGAAAATGCCTTCAAGTTAGATTTACCTTCATACATGAAAATTTACTCTGTTGTTAATGTTGAGAACTTGAGGTTGTATAAGCCTCCTTTGATTGAATCTGAAGGAGAACATGTTAAGATTCATTATATTGAAGACTTTTCTCCTGAGTACCTTGATGAGCTTCAACAAGACAGAATTATTGATCGAAGAAAAAGGACATCAAAACAAGGGAGTGTAGAATACCTTCGTGTGGGGCTCAAAGGTACAAATCCTTCTAAGGCCAAATGGATCGATATTGGAAAGGTGAGGTAACTACACCCTCATATGTTGAACAACTGAAAGTGATTTTTTGGGGTCCAAAAGCTTCCAGTGCAGACGAGTGATCAAGTGCTCAAAATTATGCTCAAAAGTGAAATTTTTTGGAATGGTGTGGAACCTAAATGACCACATAGATCTCGTCGTCTTGAATCTGGCATAACTCGTTTCGCGGAAAACTGACACCGTATGATCCCAGAAACTTGTTCTTTCCACTTTCTCAAACATGCAATTAAAAAAAAAAAAACAGGACAGCCCAGTCAGCAGCCCGTACAGCTGATTTGACATCCCTAAATGGCAGGGTGACTATACAAGTTGACTTAGTCAATGGTCTCCATAGGCAAACGGGATCGTGCCAAGTGGCACTTAGTTACTGGTTTGAAATAGTGCATTTTAATTGGTGGATTTGGTGGCCAACCACAGGCTGCCACGTGGCCCAGCCAGGGGCCACCACATGGCAGCCCGAGCACCACCAAAATTTTGGGTTCAGTCTGAGCTGAGCGAGTGGGGGTCGAACCCACAACCTCCAAGTACTAAGAAGAGAGCATTCACCATTGTGCCCACGTGTTGTTCCTTACTATAATATGGTTTTCATAATGTTTTTTTGTAACATATATTGCACAATGAGGGGAGGCAACTGGGGTCTAGCCACAGCCCTAGTCACCACTGGAGGTGGGAGCATGGGTGGGAGGCTAGCCCCACCCTCCCCAATGGTCCATAACCGTAACCGCTATATGCCAATGCCATGTGTCCACCGTCGATACCACTGGGATCGTGGTCTGCTAGCCACCATTAACCGTGACAATAAATGTTGAACTCCACCAATGTGTCCACAACTAGTGGATAATGCCAACGGTTAGTGGATTAACCGTTTGACATTTTTAATATAAAAAAAATTGTATTAAAACCATTTTTTATGGTTTAAAATTTGGCATTATGACCTTATTGGGAAAATTATCACGACGACAATTTCATGCAATTTTCGGCAAAATTGGTGCTCAATTAGCTGGATTTCGAGCATATTTGTAGGATGACGCAGGATTGTGGGGAAAATGTGGAGCAAATAGTGCATTGGGGAATTCATAACTAAGTCCGTTGTTGGCCAAATTTGAGGCAGAAAGAGGCTACACAGGAATTTTTAAGCATTCTGGAGCTGATGGAATAGGTTTTAGAGCTGTTTGAACATTATAAATAGATGTAATCACACTTTTGAGCATAATAGAAGAATTCTAAGCCATTGAAAGCTGAACCAAGAAGACGTAGCCCAAGCGGGGTGAACTCCTTCATCATGTGTTGTTTTGTTACTGTTTATGGTTATTTTCATGCTGTTATATGTTGTTGTTCAGTGTTTTGTTTATGTTAATTTTCTCATGAAATACACATAAAAACACATAGAATCTCATGTTAAACTTGAAGTTAACCTCATCATCCTCAAGAAATTTCTTTAAATTTTGATTTGGATCAGAGCACAACAAACATTAATATTCCCATTTAGATCAATGGATGAATCTTGAAGGTTGGTTCAAGAGGGAGAGGATCATCTCTCATTGAAGATAAGTACTCCTTGAATTATAACCCTTACTCTTTTTTATGCTCATAGATCTGATTTCTATGATTATTGTTTCTATTCATTACTTACTGCATGTATATTTGAGTAGTTGGATATATCTAACCTCCATGATTAGAGGTGATGAGTGCATCCCTCTTGAGGATCTTTGGAAATGCAAGAAAATTGGCTAGATCTAGAAATGCGACTAGATCTGGAAAAAGGTAAGAGGCACTTGCACACTACAAGCTACCTATGTGAAGGTGCACATGTAATACCGCAAGGCATGCATGGTATAATATGTTAATGTTATGATTCAACTACATCATTGGATGGCTAGGTAAGCCCTATGGTATATTGAGAATGTCTACTTCTCAGATGGCTTATGCATGCATATGAATGATTGGGATTTATGTTTCCTATGATGAAATGGTGCACCTAGAATTGAATGTGTTTGATCATGATGATCTACTTGATTCTGCAAGAGTACTTGATGTGATTACTAATCTTGGTTATAGTGGCATAACTTAATGTTTGTTTTTTAGATCCCAATTCTGACTTTATTGGATGGTACTCTTAACACTTGATATGCATAAAATATTTTCGATCCCTTACAAAAGGTTGCCTCATTTATATGGAAATGTGTGTGATAAGCATGATGAAAGCTCATAGAAAAGAATGATTGCACCTTGTTGGTTTATCGATTAACCCAACTTGATCCTACTGATTATGATATGCATGGTATTTGCAACCATGATGATAAAGGAATATCTATGAGTGTGATGTTTCATATCTTTGACAAACTTTGGTTACATCATGCAGTGAAATTAAATGCTCTAACTTGATGTATTTTTATTGGGATCATAATATTGTGTTGTCACGTCAAGCTTCTGCCTTGATATTTTCAAGTCTAACCCTTGATGAAATATTGATGACATGATATTGATGATCATGATAGATATGTGTTTATGATCTAACAGATATGTTGTTGCATCACTCCATGAAACAAATATTGATGACATGAATGAAGTGGATTCTCATTTAGAGGGATAACCTCTCTCCTAAAAGATTCTTTCTCATATAGCAAATATATTTTTTATTGAAATATTATTTATGAAGTTTTTAAAAATGATTAATTAAAAGCAGAGGTCAGAGCCTCATTAATGAAAATGAAGGCTCATAGACGTGACTATGCCTGAGAGACACAAAATTGAAGTTATGTACAATTAATTTAGTCTATATGCCAAATACATGGATCTATGATTTGTCTTGTCATTGTGAATTGATTTCTCAAATTGCTGGAATTAAGAATGAAATCATATGGTCACTTGGAATATGTCAGTTTTGCAGATGTATTGGAGATGCCAGTAAGATCTTTCAGCTAATAAAGCTCGTATGTTTGAACCAAACTTGTGTGTGCAAGTGGTCGATACATCCATATGGATATGTCATTATGTTTGAGAATTGTGGATCATGTTTTGGATTTGATATTGATAAATTATGTTTGTTATTTTTTATGTGATGCTTAATGATTGAGACATGTCTATATCTATAGATCTTACCATGATTACACAATTGGAGTTGACATGATTTTATCTGGTGATGGTTGATTTTCCCATATGACTATGTTATGTGGGAATAGTGGCCTTCAATGTTGTATGTGAGTATACAAATGTATGGTTTTGTATTGGCTTCCTCGTTCCTAGCACAATGGTTGTTGTGACATAGTATGAACATGCATGACTTAACCATGATGTCTATGCACTTACATCTAATTACGGAAATGTCCTGGTAATGACATGATTAAAATGACAGACTTGAGAGCTTGACATGAAATGATGTCAAGAATCGATATGTGCGCTACTTGTATTTGGTTGAAAGAATTGATATTATGAAATCAATGTTTGTGATAATAGTTTTTACTGACTTCTAATGAGACAATTTTCTTGACACAACATTGATTTGAATAAGGCTGGATATGTTGGAATGATAAGGCCTTAGTATCATAGATATTTTTGTGTGATGCAAACTCCTTGATTTAGATTTTTTTTATATGTGACTGTTATCTGGTGAAGTTAGGATAATGAATTCCAAGGTATGGCCTTGATTTTTTATTATGGATTTGATTATAAATATTGATATTCTATCCTTGACAGGTGATGAGCCTCTGAAAATATAAGTAAGAGAGATATAGCTTTTGAATATCGTAATGATGTATCATGGCATGAAGAATTGATTTCTTGAATTTGGGAAAGAAATTACATATTGCAAGACTGTTGAAATGTCTTTGTGTGATTTAAATCCTTGGACACTTTTATTTAAATTTAAAATGTTGATTGAAGGTGATATGGCATCTGTTAATTGGTTGAAGCATTAATGTTCTGTTTTTAACATTCATTCATATATGATGTGTATAAAACATGATTCAATTCATGATTGAGATGATTCACTTATAATTTCCGCCAAACATATTTTATTTGTTCTACTCTTAAAGGTTGAGATATTTCTCCCATGATATGTAGCTGCATGAATGAACTGATGATGTTTGGTATTAGTATTGTTAAGAACATTTGGATGTTTCTTTAGTATGAGATTTTCTGTGATATCTTGGATGAGAAGCTCATAGCATGATCGAGGTGGGATACAATGCTACTAGCAAGGCTATCTATGAGGCATGATGTTGAATCTCCTTAGAGAGTTGATCGAACATGATCTGGATGAGACATGGGTATATGATGATGACAGAGAATGAAAAATATGTATAGTTGGGACTATGATTTCTCCATTTGAGATAGCACAAATGTTTGAGATGAGTCGAGGCTTGTGATTGACACCTACGTGAGAGGGAGGATGATTATAGTGTCCATATGACCTCCATGAGAGGGGGGTTTATTATAGTATCCATGCATGTTTGAAACCTCCATGAGAGGGAGGATGGTTATGGTATCTTGTTGTTATTGGTATCTTGCTGCGATTTACATGATTATGTATGTTCTAACATAACACTTGATTTGATTTCCTTTAGGTACTGGAATCAGTATATGCCAGATGAGAGTAGCACTGATCAAGGAAAATAAGCCAAATCTTCCTCTTTGTTTGAGCTCCTAGAACAAGGAATTGATATATAGGGCTCTCGGGGTTGAGGGAACTCAGAAAATAGGGTCGTAGAAGTTTCTCCCCTATATGTCACCCTTGGGATGTGTGTGATCCTTGTTCGTTTTGACAAGTCAAGTATCTCATTCACTTTTGGTCATTGCAGAGTATAACCCAGTTGGCATCATACCCACAAGCAGGGCATGTCGGGAATACCTCTCTGTTTGGCTAATGGTTTATAAGGCTTGGAGGCGTGTGATCCTTACCTATTGGTAATTTGGGTATCTTGTCCAGGAAATATTATGATGCAGGAGATCTACCACATGAATATTCAGGGTAATCGATGGGAAGATCATTAGGAAATAGGACGGGTTGAGAGTGATCTCCCCGAAGTGAAATAACCCTATGCGATTCCTGGTTGAGAGTGAGCTCCCCGATGTGACACCAGGGTGAAGATGATCTCCCCTGTGTGGATGGGTATCTTATTTATAGTTATGGGATTGTATAGGTATAGCTCCCCCATGAGATTTCGGGTCGAGATGCACTCCTCGATGCGGCTAGAGTTTGATATGTGCTCCCTATTGATATGCTCTATGTTGATGATATTCTGGGTAATAGCCTAATGGAAAAGATTCCATAATGATAGCCTGATGAATGAAGGGTGGTAGCCCAAGCTCCCCTTCGATAACAAATTATTGTTCTAGATCCGAGAATGTTCAGTATACAAGCAAGAACAATGAAGAGACAAGAAAAAATAAGCATGAAGAGTACATTGAGGATTTGTAATGAGAAAGGTTTACAACATGACGACAATATGATAGAGATGTTTAGTGATGACATGTGATGATGCATGAATATCAAAATGTCATATTGACTGATGAAAACATATCAGCATATTGTGTTGAATCGTGATGATTCCATGATGCAGAGAACTACATGTAGAGATTGCAAAGTGGCATTCTCCCTAGTGGAGAGGGAGTGTTAATTTTTGCAACTAAGTTCAAATTCTACATTGGATAGATTAGATGATTAAGATAATAATTTATTTAGATTCCTCTTTTCGAGAGGATCAAAATTGACCTATAGATTTTCCCAACCGGCCAAGAAAAATTTTAGCTATGAATTAATTTATTAATTTATAGGTCGGCCTAACCACTTGTTGATCTGGTCAAAGCCCCAAGTGGTCACTTACAAATTTATAAATAGGAGTGACCTCAAGTTCAATTGCACACATTCACTCATGAGATATTCTCCATGATATTTATCGTTTTTGGTCGTATTTTATTTTTCTGGCTCACACAAGTCCATCGATAGGAGCTCGTGCAAAAGGTAGGGATTACAGAAGTGATCACGCATTAGATATGGGTGATCTGAAGAAAAGTCGTGGGAAGGAAATGTTGAGGTAGCGGCCTAGGTCAGCATAGTCTTGGGCTGGGTGTGTTGTGCCCATATACAAGGACACTAGAACCATTGACTAAGCTTGTTTAGGGCGCAACCTAGTCACAGAGGTCAGATCGGGTTGATCTATAGTAGAGTCATGGGCACAGAGTGTTGTGGTAGAGGCTCAGAGCCCCAAAGTCGTGGGATGAGTGTGTTAAGGCCATGGCTCAAAGAATTACTGGGCAAATCAAATTTGGTTAACCTTCAGTTGATTATGTAATGATTCCAGACATCATTCGTTTAGTCACAGTTCCATCAGAGTGATCATCGCCAGTCTCTTGAATTTAGATTTAGGGCTTAAGATTTGAGATCACTTGGTGATTTTTAAGATCCATGTTTTGGTATTATAGATATTTTGATATGTAGATCAGATATGTTTGTTTCCACTACAGATGTATCTTCAATCCTCATTCAGTATCATTCGTGTTCATCAATCTGCTACAATGAGTGTCAGTGCATTTCAATTCTCAGATTTATTTTTTCCTTCATGCAAAAGTATGCGTATGGTTTTAGTCCGTGTATGATATTTTTTTTCTAAATATTAAAGATATGTACCTATGTATTATTGTACTCTTGCTACTGAATCATTTAATGAAGATCTAAGAAGAATAATTTGGAATGGTTTTCCCCTAGTCTCGGAACAATCCTAGTGTCTGTATGTGTTCATACTTCTCTTCCTTTGATCTTTTACTTTTTGCTGCTTAGATGATGATGATGGTGGTGTTGTTTTTGTTCTTTCTACATAGTTATATATTCTGATGGTTAATAATATATATGTGTGTGTGTGTGTGTGTGTGTGTGTGTGTGTGTGAAAAGGAATAATTATTTGGGGTGAATGTAACATGTTAATGATAAAATGTAACTATCAAAGTAAAGAACAATGTTGCTTGATGAAAAATTAACATGTCCGAGGTTGCATACCTCATTGACATTCCCTGTCCAAAATACACTCTCTTTTGTAGTGTCCCTTTTATAAGGATAAGATATAGGATTCCTCCCATTGTAGTAGGCTCTATTGTATTTATCTCAAAATTCTTCCTTCCCTACCTTCTCATTGCTCCAGACTATTGATTTTACCTATTTTGTGATGGAATACCATCACTGGAAGTTGAACTGGGTCCATTTCCATAATGAACTCGGCCTCAATTTATTTCAGCCCTAAATCCATTATTGGGGTTAGGATGGCCATTGTATTTTCTTTTTGTGAGTTGACTAGGTGATTATACCCTATATTTATCACTTGAATCTTTATTACTACTGACGGAAATTGCGGTATCATCCGATGTAAGCACTGGCATTTTTTAGCCTTCCTTTGAACTATGCCTCTATTTTTTCCTCATGCTACCTCAACCCTCACAAAAAATCCCTATGACTAGCTACAAGGAGTTAATAACATTGAAAAACATTCTTTATAAACCCATCTTTTTTTATATTGCATGAGTATTCAGAGCTCCCACAAGATTGAAAATGTCTCTTAAGGCCCTCATATCCTTGATGTTAGCTAAAATTCCCTTCTCATTTGATGCTACCCTTATAGGGCCTTCTATGTTGCATGAATAACTTTGAGAAAAAATGACCAAGGAAATCTAATATAAGATTCCCATTGTAAGGTTTTAAGATACCAATTTACCCTTTGTTGTTGTAGCTGGGTTGGAAACAATCCAACCGTTCTTGATTTAGTAGCCAGTTTTTCCATGATCACAAGAGTACCCAAAACACAATCTCGAACATAATAAAATTCTTGTTATTAAACATTTGAAAGGAAGTCCAACAGATCCAACTAAAAGTGACAAAAAAATACCCTTCCCACGGAAAACACATTCGTTCTCTAGCAATAGATTTTTGATGTTTTCTTCAAAAATGCATGTCAAGGTATATAAATGGCGAACCCCTTCTCAACCCTTTTACATTTCCTTTTATATATCATCCACCATTTAGTTGAATTGTCTATGTCGTGAACCTTAATTTTCCTACAGAAAGAATTTATTTTCTCAATTACAGAATGTCCATAGTAGTAATGGGGTTGTGTGTGTAGAAATTATATGCACTAAGCATGCATATGTCCGAGATCCACCTGATCTCACACTATTTAACTTTATGCAAGATACTGAATCTATTCCACTTGTTAATCTTTTGCGGAAAATTTAATTGCACACACATGTAAAGCATAAATAAAAATATTCAATCGCACATAACACAGTTTTTAACTGGGAAAGCCTGAAGCTGAAAACCCAAACTACATATTACGTAACATGGAGATAATATGACAGTCTCATACAAACATACAAAGCTTATCACAAGCCCTCAGTACAGTACAATCATCATACACTAATCAGGCCCAATCTTGCAAATCCATGCACCGATCTTTTGCTAGCCCTCCCACTTTGTGCAATCTATAGCACAGAAGAGCTAATCTTGAATAATTCATGGAGTCTCCATCCTTGTTGCAATCCTCATTGGCATCTCCACTTTGTGTTTGATGCAATCAATGGATCACTATAGTCACAACAGATAGTCTATCTTTCCCTTTCACCTATCTCTCCACTGGTCTCCACTGAAACTGCCATGCACTGTAGTTAACTGTTGTATTGTTCAGTTGATTAATGAGTTATTATTTGTAAATTAATTAACTAATTAATTCACTCCACTCTCACTAGTGTATCAATCAGTTAGACTAGATACAACTAGCTCAACTGAGTCTAACTGAGTTAAACTAAATACAACTCCATAACTACTTCTTCCAACTGTGTCATAACTCTGCCACTTGAGTTCTAACTGAGTCCTCCATGCAATAGCTCCAGTAAACCCTTAGGAATAGAGTAATTCCTTATCGATTGTTGTGCTACCTTGATGTACAACGCTTTGAACTAAAGTGCTCTGAGAAATGAGATTGATCTTAGGTCTCATTATTATAAAGCTAATAACTAGTTACATACCATCTATTTTTAGATTATTGATGTATAGTATAGACTTAACACAATATTATAAAAATAAATTTCTCTATTTCCAACTTAAATCAACCATCCACAAATAACATGTACGCTTAGAAACATGGTCATCCTTAATAAAATGAATATATTAAAAATGAACTTACATGAAACTGCCTGCATTGTGATGAAGGTGACTCTTTTCACTAAGCTCGTCATCTTGTTGAATCTCAACACTCCCTCTCAACAAGATAGGGATTATCATTCACCTTGATCCTGCCTCTATGGTATTTGAATTTTTTCTTGGTGAGCGCCTTTGTAAGAATATCTACATCCTAATCCTCCATGGGAATGTACTGAAGCAACATGATCTTCTGCTGCACACAATATTTGATATGATGATACCGGATATCAATATGTTTAGATCTATCATGAAACACAGGATTAACTGAGAGTTTAATGCAACTCTGATTATCACAATGAATCACCGTGGGATCTAAATGTGAACCGAACAAACCAACCAGAATCTTCCTCATCCAGGATAGCCTCACATACGACTAAACACTTCATGCGTTGATAATCATGAGTGAGGTGTGGGTTTTTTCCCCACCTTGCCAAAAATATGTCAGATCAAATCTTGAAAGTCCCTCAAAATATTTCTCTTCCTACATTGGGCTTCTGCCAAAATCCACATCCATGAAGCCATGCAACTTCACCTCAACTCTAGTCTTGTCGCTGCCAGCTCAAATGTATCTCGAATGTCTAGAACCTTGCCATTCCAAAGAAGCCGTTTGAGCAGCATAGCTTGTAATTTTGTTCACCTAACATATATAGGTCTTGTATTGACTAAATACATGAGCGAACCCACCAACTGTCGATAAAAAATGGCATCCATTACCTCTGCCAATGTAGCATCCTCTTTCTTCCAATTTCTTAGAAGAGGAGTGTCGATAGGCTTGCAGCCTTGCATGTGAAACTTCTCTGGTATCTCCCTTGCATACTTACCTTGAGACACAAACAGTTCACCTTCCCGATGCCATATTTCCAATCCAAGGAAATAATGAAGGAGGCGCAAATCCTTCATCTCAAACTCCTTTGCAAGATCTGCCTTGCATGAGTGTATCAAATGCTCATCACCTGTTAGTATTAAATCATCAACATAAAGTACAATGATTAAAATCTTACCCTCCACCACAATTTGGTACAGGTTTGTATCCGCCTCACTCTTGGTGAAGCCAAGTCCAGTGAAATAGCTATCGATCCAAGTGTACCAAGCATGGGGTGCTTGTTTCATCCCATACAGCGCTCTTTTGAGCCTGCACACATGTGACTCGCTGCTGAAGATCTCAAATCCTTCAGGCTGCTCAATGTACACCTCTTCCTCAATGATCCCATTGTTAAGTAATAGTCTTCCATCTACTCATTGGTGATGTGCCAACCCATCTGCGCTGAGAGACTAAGGATGGTCTGTATGGAAGAATACCATGCGACATGTGCAAAGGTTTCTTCATAGTCAATCCCCTCAATCTGTGAGAAGCCCCGGGCAACAAATCTTGCCTTATACTTCTCGACACTCCCATCAGTAGCTTGCTTTACCTTGTAGATCCATCTTGATCCTACAACTGGTTTTCCCACCGGCCTTGGAACAATCTCCCAAGCATTGTTTCTAAAAATGGAGTCATACTCATCCACCATGGCATCTACCCATGTCGGCTCCTACGCTGCTTCTTCAAAAGAAGATGGCTCTATCACAATACACTTGCTCATAAGAGCCATGTATCCAATATATTGGTCAAGTGACTGTCTTTTTCTACGTTGTGATGTAGGGACTCCTACATTCTGTGCCACATCAAGATTCAGTCTCTCAGCTTCTGTGGTACGCTTTCTGCCTTGTCTAATGTTTGGTTCTGCATGAGTGGACTCCTCCACTCCATGAATCTCCTCCTGTGGCTAATCCACTTCCAGAGGCTAAAATTTGGGAACAAGAAGTTTCTCTTCTGCATGCAAGTGTAGCTCCCTCTCAAGCGACAAATTCATGGCTTTCACCTCATTGAATTTTATATCCCATTGCACAAAAGTCATCCTACTGTTTGGAAAATACAAATGATAGTTATGGGGTGTTTCTGTATACCCCACAAATATCCCAACTTCTGCAGTCGGCTCCAGCTTCTTCCTAGCGTCCTTCATCACATGAATGTAAACAGGTGGGCCAAAAATCTTCAAATGAGAAATATTAGGCTTCTTACCAGTAAAAGCTTCTTCGGGTGTACTCATGCCAAGCAATTTATGAGGACAACGGTTTTGCACATAAACCACAGTGTTGCATGCTTCCACCCACAAGTGCATCGGTAGGCCCTGGTCATGCGACATCACATGTGCAACACCCACAATCGTTCTGTTCTTTCTCTCCGCGACCCTAGTTTTTTGTGGGTTATGAGGTGCTATGATTTCTCTTCGAATTCCTTCTTTGCTACAAAAGTCTTTGAATTTGCCCGAGATGTATTTGTTGAGTCTCAAAAGTTTTTTCCATATTCATACATATTTCCATTATGTCATTACCATTCAGCTCTCATTTCATAACTATCTGACCTAAAACCCTACATCAAGTAACCATTTTCATAAATATATGGGTTAGGATCCTTGTCTTCCAAAGTTATTTATTTTATGTATTTAAAGTGAATTTATGATTAGAAACTAGAAAATTAACATAGTTTCATATATCTATATATGTGTTATAGTTTTGTGACATGTGTAGGTCAAAAGGAAGCTTCTAAAAGACCTTTATGTGGAATCCCAAAACCAAATTCGAATTTGAGTGGAGAAGATCATGGGATCATGAGGACATGTGTCTCAATTCCTTTTTGTATTGAAACTCTAAGAAGATGTGTGTCTCATTTCTTGAAACTCTAAAAATACATGTCTTATCATTTCCTATTTTGATTGTAACTCTAGAGATAGAGGGAGAGATTCATGGACTCTCATTAATGAGATAACCTCTCATATTTTGTATAAATAGGAGAAGCTTTCTCCTATCAAGGGTAGTGAAAAAATATGAGAAGAAGAGAAAGGATTAGAGAGTGTTTTGTAACAAATCTTAAGATGGAGTGGGATGTAGATTTGTGAGTTTATCAATAAAGAAGTTTAGTTCTTTGATGTTGTTTTGATCACATCTTCAAGGAGCTAAGGATTACACCAAATTGGTAGTAGAGGGCCCCTGCTATTCAAGGAGGTTTTGCATGTTTTCTAGATAAGTCATTTTCAATTATGTTTTGTCATATTTTCTTATTTAGATTGCCTTCTGAAATAATAGCTTTTAGCATTATTTTTCATGTCATTTGCTTAGATAAAGGATCCTCATGATATTGCAGTTAGTCTCTTTCTCAAGCTCTTCCAATACATCTCTATTAAATGAATGGGATTCAATTGTGATATTCTGAGTTATTAGCATTTCATTTTCTGTTATTTAGTTAAAAAGAAGATCCTCATTATACTGCAGTTAGTGTCTTTCAAAAGCTTTTCCAATAAACCTCTAATTCATGAATGAGACTAAGTTGTAATATTTTGAGTTATTGATTGTTTTTCTTCATAGAAGATCCTTATCACATTATGATTAATCTCTTTCAAAAAGCTCTTCCAATAAACCTCTAACTCATGAATGAGATTTAGTTGTAATGTTATAAGTTGTTTCAACATTTCATAGGAGATCCTTACTACATTATAGTAATCTTTTTCTCAAGCTCTTCCAATAAACCTCTATCAAATGAATGATATTTCACTGTAATGTTCTAAGTTACTATTTGTTTCAGCATTTCCTTTTATGTTTTAGGAGATCCTCATTGCATTAGAATTAATCTTTTTCACAAGCTCTTCCAACAAATAAAAACAAAGCACATAACCTTTTCATAAAATCAAAGAGGCCGAGAGCACTAAACTCCAAGAAATCACAAATAAAAAAAAGAACTTGAGATCATATCCATGAAGGGTCACTATGATGAAGAAAATACATTGTATATACAAGAACCGAACATCTCAACGTTTTTTTGTTTTTTTCTTCCAATGTAGAGATCTTCCATGATTTCATCCCTCAATACAACTTGGTTCGAACTTTTCAAATCCCTCGTGTTCAATGGTATTTCAATTCATAAAGGAGATTTGGTAGTGAAGATTCGACAATAGAAGAATTCAAAATTAAATTGAATCCAACAGTCCACGCACATCATGGAAACATTGAAGGAAGACCCTCATGGTTTTGACAAACAGCTTGCAAATCATCTGACCATCCCAGCCACTCAACCATAGCGCCACCATAATCAAAGCAACTTTTAAAAACCTGCAATCAAAAATTAAAACCACAGCAATTGAATTGATAGGCGATTCTCAGAAAACACAACAGCAAAAACCCCATCAAGATTGCAGTACTGAGCCAACACATGAAGAGTTTAAATTCTACATCTGCAAACAAAATTGAGATTATGTGAATGTAATTTGTAAAATCGTTGGACAAATTCATTGTACAGATCCATTTTTGCAGCATAGGAGTTTGAATTGAAAGCAAATACTCTAACGGAACTCATGAATTTGATGCATGTGGCAGTCATTGAACCTTCCACCAGTAATTCATTTCGTTGCTAGAACAGAAATCGTTTTTCATTACCAGAAAAAACGCAACTCTTTTTGATAGGTTCTTTTGAAACACATTTTTTGGTTGACTGAAGATGAATTTCAAAAAACCGAGACATGGGTGTTTCCAGGAACGGGGGTAATTTGGTAACCCAGAAACATTTTTCTAGATTTTGTAACCGTTAGAGAGAATTTTCAGGTTCTTCAGAACCCTGTTTCGATGTCTCTGCGTGAGAAAAATGGTTTTCATTAAATCCCGATTTTATGGCACGACAGATGGACCAATTGGTGTAATTTTGTGTTATATGGAGATCGAATCCACATCACTACGCCTAGGAAATTTACTGAAGCAATCACCATTATGAAATTCGATGAAGAGTCAACTAGGATGCTATGATCAAAACAATTTAGGCACGTCATCATTTTAGCGAGGATTAATGCTCGAAAAAAATATATGACACTAGAAACTTTCCCATTTTCTATAAAAAAAAAACTCTTCATGTTTCTGGAGTTTCATGAAACCATGGCGTGGTTTAAAAGCCCAAAGCTATTGTTCTCTCGAGGTTCTTAAAAAGGGTCATCTTCCCAGCAGCAGATCCGTGGCTCACCTCAGTGCTGCACCAAATGGAATTTCAACGCTGCCCAGTATGAAACCAAGTTTTATTCTTCACTTTCCAACATTTATTTCACATGTGTCATTTCAACGATATTCACTTTCAACGTTTTCATGGCAAAATTTGTATACTATTTTGATGATAAGTTGTGTTGTTTTTAGTTCATGTTATGTTTTGATAAAGTGTTCTATGTATGTTACGTTGCTTTCTTTTTATTAGTAGAGTGTTGTTATGTTTTATTTTTTTTATTTTTTTTAATGGAATGTTATAGGTTTGGTTTTATATATATGTTATGTAGTGTATTTTTTTTGGAAAGTTGTTTATATACATAGTGTTGTATATATAATGTTTGTAAATATGTTTTATATACAATGTTTCATATATGTTTTATTTATTTATTTATTTTATTTAATATATATATATATAGTTTTTATTTATTTATTTATTTTTCTCGTCATAATCATATTGTATGCTTTATTTGCCATGAAAATTTGTTATCAAAATTGATGTGAATTTCATGATTGAAACAAATTGAAATTTTTTGTTGTTGTGATGGTTCACTTAAACATACCCGTGCAGCAAAAAAAAAAAAAAAATGCATCAATAAAATAAGTAGGGGATTGTTTGTTTTCCTTGAGGAGAGACTGGTTGATTTGAATGTCAAGACTGATTATTTGCATAAGCTTGGCTAACTTAACTTTCTTTTCAGGATTTTAGCTACGGAACGATGCACATTCTGCAACTAAACATCAATCTGCAGCTGAAAAACTGCATTGTTTCACCCAAATTTTAAACTAGCCTAACTTTCTCATCCAACATCGGATTTTGACGATTCAAGCGTCGTTCCAATATTTCGACGAGATCTACATAATGAGAAAACTATCATTAAAGTTTGAAACAGTAAAGACTAAAGAAGTTGTTGAAAAGACACAACAGGTAACTTGAGGCACTAATTTCGAAACACGTATAAATTCTTTTGCTTTTTCTTCGCAAACTTGTTTTATTAGTACCAATTCTCAGTTTTTTTTGTGTAAATATCATAACTAGAGAGATTGATCACCTCTCTCTTTTGATAATCTTACATTTCATTGCAGAAGAAGTACTAGTTTTATTTTGTAGGTTCCAGGAGGAAGGACAAATGACTACAAGCGAATAGTGTCTCTCTCAGAGACTACATTTATTTTACAAGAAGATGATCAGCAACAAAGAAAGAAATATCAATGCATGAGCACATGCTAATGCAAATCAGATCCAACACTCGAAAGCCTTTCAGATGCCATTATCTCCATTGCATCCATGCTTCCTAAGTCAATAAAACATTCACCTCATTTCCCTTTACATTCGCCATTGCATTTCTACTTAGTCATTCAATAAAATCCTCATCTCATTTTCCCTCACTGCTCGTTTTATTTTCCCTAGTCGTTATATTTTCCTTCCATGCTTTCACAAACCTAGAAATAAAACCATTCAGCTCCTCTAAAAAGCTGATTCATTTCATTTCCATTTTCATTCTGTCAAATAAACCTTGATCCACTGCAAAAAAAAAAATTCATACATAGTCCTTCAAAAAAATTTCTTTCATGCTCGCGTTTGTTGATGGAAGATTCCTTAAGGTCTCCCTTCTAACAAGTCTTGGCCTATCGACATCAGCACACTATCTAGGTCCAAGACTAGAGTCCTTAATAGTACCTTGAGGCTTGTATGCATTAATGACAAGTTCTCTCGCTGACAATCATGGGAATACATCAATGTCCCTTGATTGTCAAATCTTGCAAGTGGCTCGACATCAACCCATTTATTCGCACTTTGCAAGATGTACTTAGGTACCTTGGCACTTATTGACATTAATGGTGAGTTTTCCTCGCATTGGTTAACGACATTCATCAATGGTAGGTAATCCATTGACTTCTCTTCATGCTCGACATCAACACATTTATTCGCATGACTAGAACCATCGAATTTTGTAACGATTGAAGACTACATCATTTCAACAGTTTGCAGCAGGAATCAATTTGTATCAACAACAATAAAGATCCCAATCTTGCCATCAGCACAAAGAGAACAAAGAAGCAGATCAAATTCATTTGTTTACATAGTTCATAATCCAACAACATCAACAGCCACACTCTTCAGTATACACAACTCATCCATATTTAAGGTAAGTGAATGTATGTGGTTTTCTAATTTTTTGTCATGTAATTCATTAGAATGCTAAAATTGTAACTTTGGAAAAATTCCTCACTCCCTTTTTCACATTGTCATATCTTTAGTTGGGGGGGAAGGGACATCATTTCATATTCACATGTCATACACTATCACACATTTTTATTTTATTTTCACCCACATATACTTCCCAAACAACTATTGTTACAACATGATCCAAAAGATTATATCCCTTGCAAATGATCAATTCATTGATGAAGTAATTGATTCTAAAATATTTTCATGAACTTTGATGCAACAAAGAAAATGAAGCATTGTTACACAAGAACCATTGCTCAAAAAAAAATTGGTTGTCACACAAGAACCAACCATTAAAAAATATCAAGAAGAAAAGTTTGGAACAAATCTATATGAGTCAAAACTCATAAAAAATCAACTCATGGACAAACGAATCATTGCAATAGTTGCATGAGGACATGCAACAACTTCAGCTGAGGGGTATGTTGAGTCTCAAAAGTGTTTTCCATATTCATACATATTTCTATTATGTCATTACCATTCAACTCTCATTTCATAACTATCTGACCTAAAACCCTACATCAAGTAACCATTTTCATAAATATATGGGTTAGGATCCTTGTCTTCCAAAGTTATTTATTTTATGTATTTAAAGTGAATTTATGATTAGAAACTAGAAAATTAACATAGTTTCATATATCTATATATGTGTTATGAGTTTTGTGATATGTGTAGGTCAAAAGGAAGCTTCTAAAAGACCTTTATGTGGCCTCCCAAAACCAAATTCGATTTTGAGTGGAGAATATCATGGGATCATGAGGACATGTGTCTCATTTCCTTGTTGTATTGAAACTCTAAGAGGATATGTGTCTCATTTCTTAGTTGTGTTGAAACTCTAGAAAGACATGTGTCTTATCATTTCTTATTTTGATTGTAACTCTAGAGATGGAGGGAGAGATTCATGGACTCCCATTAATGAGATAACTCCTCATATTTTGTATAAATAGGAGAAGCTTTCTCCTATCAAGGGTAGTGAAAAAATAGTGAAAAATAGGAGAATGAGAGAAAGGAATAGAGAGTCTTTTGTAACAAATCTCAAGATGGAATGGGATGTAGATTTGTGAGTTTTTTTCAATAAAGAAGTTCTTTGATGTTGTTTTGATTACATCTTCAAGGAGCTAAGGATTACACCAAATTGGTAGCAGAGGGCCCCTGCTATCCAAGGAGGCTTTTACATGTTTTCTAGATAAGTTGTTTTCAATTCTATTTTGTCATATTTCCTTACTTAGATTGCTTTCTGAAATCATAGCTTTTAGCATTATTTTTCATGTCATTTGCTTAGATAAAGGATCCTCATGATATTGCAATTAGTCTCTTTCTCAAGCTCTTCCAATACATCTCTATTAAATGAATGGGATTCAATTGTGATATTTTGAGTTATTAGCATTTCATTTTCTGTTATTTAGTTAAAAAGAAGATCCTCATTATACTACAGTTAGTCTCTTTCAAAAGCTCTTCCAATAAACCTCTAATTCACGAATGAGACTTAGTTGTAATATTGTGAGTTATTGATTGTTTTTCCTTATCACATTATGATTAATCTCTTTCAAAAGCTCTTCCAATAAACCTCTAACTCATGAATGAGATTTAGTTGTAATGTTATAAGTTGTTTCAGCATTTCATAGGAGATCCTTACTACATTATAGTAATCTTTTTCTCAAGCTCTTCCAATAAACCTCTATCAAATGAATGAGATTTCACTGTAGTGTTCTAAGTTACTATTTGTTTCAGCATTTCCATTTATGTTTTAGGAGATCCTCATTGCATTAGAATTAATCTTTTTCACAAGCTCTTCCAACAAATCTCTAACTAAATGAATCAGATTAAGTTGTAGTGTTTTGAGTTACTTTTCATTTCATGAATGTTCATTTAGAAGCTGTAATATCCGTGGATTAGGACTCTCTGTTTTCATCATTTTCTAGTTAGGAACAGAACTTGCAAATAAACGTTGTTTTAATTCATTTATTAACATTTCATTTTCTCCTTTTTGACGTAAATTTAACTTCATCTTTTTAGCATAGAGTAGCATACTAAGAATCAAACATAAAAACCCCAAAGCATCAATAAAACACTAAAAACAACGAAGTAAGAAAAAGGGATACTTAGGCACATATAGTGCATCGCACTTCATCAATTTACTAGCCCTGGTTGATAATTTATGTTAGCAATTTAGGACACTAAATTGACTAGACATTTTGGCACCGTTGCCGGGGAAGTGTAACTAGGTAGCCTTATTTCTTACACCTTAAAAAAAAAATTTAATAATTTCTCGAGTATGCTCTCCTCCTGCACTTTGTGTGATCTGGAGGATCAGAAAAAGAATTTTATCTTTAAAAAAAAAAAAAAAATTCAATAAATTGTTTTGTTCAATAAAATATATATGTATATCTTTGAAAATATAATATATATAATTTTATTAACAAATCATTTAAAAAAAAATGGAAAAAATAAAATTGGTCATATTTTTCTTTATTAATAAATTTAAATAAAGAAAAATTAAAAAAATTCAATAAATTATTTTGTTTGGTAAAATATATATGTATATTTTTAATTTTTGAAAATATAACATATGTAATTTTATTAACAAAACAAATAAAATAAATTTCATTTTCTTTATTAAATAGTTTCTTTTTAATAAAGAAAATTAAAAAAAAAAACAAATAAAACAATTAACAAAACACACAATAAAAACAAAGCACATAACCTTTTCATAAAATCAAAGAGGCCGAGAGCACTAAACTCCAAGAAATCACAAATAAAAAAAAGAACTTGAGATCATATCCATGAAGGGTCACGGCATGAAGAAAATACATTGTATATACAAGAACTGAACATCTCAACGTTTTTTTGTTTTTTTTCTTCCAATGTAGAGATCTCTCCATGACTTCATCCCTCAATACAACTTGCAAATAAATTTTCAAATCCCTGTGTTGTATGGTATTTCAATTCATAAAGGAGGTTTGGTAGTGAAGATTCGACAATAGAAGAATTCAAAATTAAATTGAATCCAACAGTCCACGCACATCATGGAAACATTGAAGGAAGACCCTCATGGTTTTGACAAACAGCTTGCAAATCATCTGACCATCCCAGCCACTCAACCATAGCGCCACCATAATCAAAGCAACTTTTAAAAACCTGCAATCAAAAATTAAAACCACAGCAATTGAATTGATAGGCGATTCTCAGAAAACACAACAGCAAAAACCCCATCAAGATTGCAGTACTGAGCCAACACATGAAGAGTTTAAATTCTACATCTGCAAACAAAATTGAGATTATGTGAATGTAATTTGTAAAATCGTTGGACAAATTCGTTGTACAGATCCATTTTTGCAGCATAGGAGTTTGAATTGAAAGCAAATACTCTAACGGAACTCATGAATTTGATGCATGTGGCAGTCATTGAACCTTCCACTAGTAATTCATTTCGTTGCTAGAACAGAAATCGTTTTTCATTACCAGAAAAAATGCAACTCTTTTTGATAGGTTCTTTTGAAACACATTTTTTGGTTGACTGAAGATGAATTTCAAAAAACCGAGACATGGGTGTTTCCAGGAACGGGGGTAATTTGGTAACCCAGAAACATTTTTCTAGATTTTGTAACCGTTAGAGAGAATTTTCAGGTTCTTCAGAACCCTGTTTCGCTGTCTCCGTGAGAAAAAATGGTTTTCATTAAATCCTGATTTTATGGCACGATAGATGGACCAATTGGTAGAATTTTGTGTTATATGGAGATCGAATCCACATCACTACGCTCGGGAAATTTATTGAAGCAATCACTAATATGAAATTCGATGAAGAGTCAACTAGGATGCTATGATCAAAACAATTCAGGCACGTCATCATTTTAGCGAGGATTAATGCTGAAAAAAAAATATATGACACTAGAAACTTTCCCATTTTCTATAAAAAAAAAAAACTCTTCATGTTTCTGGAGTTTCATGAAACCATGGCGTGGTTTAAAAGCCCAAAGCTATTGTTCTCTCGAGGTTCTTAAAAAGGGTCATCTTCCCAGCAGCAGATCCGTGGCTCACCTCAGTGCTGCACCAAATGGAATTTCAATGCTGCCCAGTATGAAACCAAGTTTTATTCTTCACTTTCCAACATTTATTTCACATGTGTCATTTCAACGATATTCACTTTCAACGTTTTCATGGCAAAATTTGTATACTATTTTGATGATACGTTGTGTTGTTTTTAGTTCATGTTATGTTTTGATAAAGTGTTCTATGTATGTTACGTTGCTTTCTTTTTATTAGTAGAGTGTTGTTATGTTTTATTTTTTTTATTTTTTTTAATGGAATGTTATAGGTTTGGTTTTTTATATATGTTATGTAGTGTATTTTTTTTGGAAAGTTGTTTATATACATAGTGTTGTATATATAATGTTTGTAAATATGTTTTATATACAATGTTTCATATATGTTTTATTTATTTATTTATTTTATTTAATATATATATATATAGTTTTTATTTATTTATTTATTTTTCTCGTCATAATCATATTGTATGCTTTATTTGCCATGAAAAATTGTTATCAAAATTGATGTGAATTTCATGATTGAAACAAATTGAAATTTTTTGTTGTTGTGATGGTTCACTTAAACATACCCGTGCAGCAAAAAAAAAATCTTGAGATCATCCCATGAGAATCTCTCCCCAATGGCCTGATATGTCCCAATGAAATCTTGGTGACTGGAAAGGAGTGAATCAGGTGCTGCATGTAGAATCTTCTTCTTGAGCTTAGAATCTCTAGTCAAAAAGATCTGATCCTAGTAATAGATGACTCCACCTATCACTTTATACCTCTCATCTGTCATCTATCCATCAAGCACTTCACATGTGAAGTGATTCTTGGAACACTCCACCAATAGCTGGGACTACAAATGTGGATCTATACTCAACGATGACAATGTTGTTGGCCTTTGTAATAAGGCACCTATCACCTCACTTCTCCCCTATTTGACATGCTCAATGCCAAAGCCACATGCCTATAAAATGCCATCACACATTTGTTGCCTTCACCGCAGATACTTTTTCACAAGGAAATATTGATGTTTATGGTGGTCAACCTTCACTTGGAAGCTATTTCCCCTCCAAAACTTCCTAAGTTTGGTCAATGCATGCATGAGTGCCAACAACCCTATACCATATATGGAAGACTCCTTCCTAGTTCTGCATGTACACACTCCACTTCTATTGTTATTCCAGGGTCTCCTGTTGTCCTTGACCTGAAAAAAATCTTGAAAGTTCAGGTGATATTTGAATATCTAAGATTGAGACTCATACTCTAGAAAATAGTCTTCAAGAGTCTCTTGTTCTTGGGGTCCTCCACCTCCATTTCCCACTGCTAAGAATGTAGGCATAGTGGAACATTGGGAAACTTGCTGCCTCACTGGTTGTTCATACCAGTGATGTGAAATGTTGGAGCTTTCTCCATGTAGAAACCCTCTAGGGGATTCTTTATGTCTCTCCATCCTCATCTCCTTGATTTCTTGGGCAATATCCCGCATGGTTTGGAGAAGAATCTTGGGAAACTCCTTTTCATCCATGTCTCCTAATATTTGAGTTTTTCCTTTGTTCTCTTTGTTGTTTGTATAATCATATCTCCACTTTCTATTAATATACCTCTTCTCCATTTCTATGAGAGGCTCTTCTTCTTCTGATGACATAGCTGTTGTACTACATAGGCTGAGCCAAGATTATGCTCTAATACCACTGTAATATTTCAAATTAGGAAAGACAAGAATATAGCACATAAAACTGGAAATTGCATTGAAATATAAACACATTAAGAGAATACGATAGAGACATTTTATTAGACATTATAACATAGAGTGTGTACAATATCTTGAGGAAAAAGAGCCTTAAGTTAGGCAAAACATGCCTCTAAGGACCCAGTACATAAAATATGAAGAAAAACTGCTATAAAAAATGTTGGAGGCTATAGCAGTGAATTTTTTTGTTGGGATTGATTGCTGCTATAGATGATAATACATGGATATGCTAATATAATGCTTATAATATGTCGGGATCAGAGATCTAGGCTTTCTAGCATAATTCCAAGCCGACCCAGAAAGGGCTTCCGGAAATACACGAAATGAAAAATGCATCCCTAGGGCTGAATAATGCTTTGTAGATGGATAACTACTAGGAGGTGGCAGATATGATGTGAAAAGTTTTGATACCCCTCCTCACTAACTTTTCGGATGAAGGGCTTCTCCCATCACTGGAAACAAGGTCAAGAACTTGGGTACTCGACCCTCCACTGCAACTGCCCTACAATGTAACACAATGTTTGAAGGAGACTGCGCTATAGATGAGGGTTTCTGCTTGGCCTGATGCCAAATGGTGGAATAATTCTCAAGGAACTTACTTTCTAGCCTCCCGAATGGAAGGCTTCTCCCCTCACTAGAAAACAAGTTAAGAAACTGGGTCTATCAACCCTCCACTATTACTGCCCTGCAAAAAAACACAATCTTGAAGGAGACTGCACTATGGATGATGGCTGAAGCTTGGCCTGATGCCAAATAGTGGAAATTAAGCTCAATGAACCTCTCCTGTGTGGGCACTCGAAGTCCCTCGAGGATGAGGGTGGGATTTCCTCTTGAAAACACCCTTGTGCTAAACAACACAACAAACTTCGCTAAATAGCTGAAACATGCATAAAGTCATAAAGGAGAAAGACTTAAAAAATAATAATAATGCCTTCTATGGCAACTATACCCTTCCTTATATTCTTAGTGAGCTTCCTTACCCTTGGTCCTAGTCATCAAATATGCTACTCACATGCATACGCTTCTCCACCATAACTGTGTTGTCCTCCAATAACTCTCCATTACCTTCATGACAGTGCTATTGATTTGGTCAAACATGAACCCATCCACATGCTTTAGCCCTTATTCACATGCAAGAGTGTTTTATTCAATTGATACAGAGATCCACATTCACATTAGAAGTGGTTTTATTCCTACTAAAGAGATGTATGGGTCTCTCTACCCTCTTATTCATCTATCTATTTGACAAAAGAAAAAATTAATATTCCAACTATCTGAAAGCTAATTAGGAATATTACAATGTAAATGATAAATTAATGTTTGCAACAATGTTGTTTTGTTAGCATTGATATTAACCTTCAGATGTGTTTTGTCATGGTTTTTTGGTATATCCTGATTGCAAGTGTGTTGCTACTATTGCATATGGCTAGAATTGCGTATTATGGTGTGATGATGTTGTATTGAGGATGTATTGCATATATGGGTTAATATTCTTTACTTTTAACCAAATTATGTAAATAATGTGAATTTGAAAGTGGATAGATGTTTCTGTAACACAAATTTTCAGTGTATTACCAACATCCATATCCCAAAATTGTAGGTAATAACCAAAATCTGTGCCTATAGCTTGAGAAAAGAAAACCACAAGAAATTACGAAGGGTTTTCCCATGGTATTTGATGCCAGAGATTATTTGATGTGGTGATCAAGAGAAGTGGTGTGGAATTAATGTGTTGATTTGGTGTATCTTTATGAGGGACAAATTAACATAAATATTTTATATCAATATTGAAGACTATTTTTAGCTGTTTTGCACAATGAAGTTAATTTTATATCTGTAGCAGTGATCAGAGTTGAGGTGAATGGTTCAGGGGTTGATTTCATCACTATAGATGCCTTTTCTTTTATATATTTCCTTTTACTTCACTATAGTTTATGGTTTTCTTGTATGGATGAGTGAGGGTTTGTATTACTGCCCGTAGACATTGGCTATGTGATTTTTGGTGCTACTGAATATGTTGGTTTTAGATTCTATTTTCATTGTATAAGAGGACCCAATTTGAAGATGAAGTAAAGGGTGGTGTTAATTGTATGAGAATGTTATGCAAGTGGTGGATTTCTAGATAGGGAGTTAGGGATTTTTGTTGGTTGTGACCAACAAGCAATTTTATGGAGGTTTGTCCCTCCGAAAATTTGGGGCTTGTTAATTTTGGGGAACTAGGTCCAAACTCCAGGTTGCACTGCTCATATGATGATGATTATATTTTTTTGGATTCGTCTTTCGGAGAGGTGCAATATTGATCTAAAGATCATCTTGTTTGGATGAACGAGTCATATATTTTTATTTTATTTTCCACACATGTGCAAGGTCGGCTAGATTTGTAATGTAGGCTCACAAGTCTAATAGATGTGTTACACACCCTCACTGACTGATATAAATTAGAGAGACTTGGAGATAATTTTCTCATCAACTCATCACACATTCTCTCTTGTTATCTGATTGGTTCAATCAGCCTTTGGAGGCCTCTTTCTCTCACCCGTGCGAAGTTGAAGTTGGGTAAAAGTGCAGACTGGTTTTAGGGATGTTTGCTATGCATTGACCAATGTTTACCATGGTCAAAAATTGGAGTTTTTACCTCCATATTTTGCATAAATTTTGATCTGGTGAGGCCGCATTTAAGGGCACAAAGATCGAGGAAAAAGGAGCCTGTTGACCGAAGCCCTAAACTGTAGTGTTGAATTTTTGCATTGACTTTCTATTGACCAACATTTATTTTTGAGGAACAGACTTTGAGGGGTGTGTGTGACACTTGGAGGGTTGGCTGATATGATGTTGAAAAATACTTTGCTGGATGATGCATCCTGTTGACTATCGTGACACACACTATCCTATATCTTTGCTGGACAAGAAGAACTATAAAATCTGATATATATTATTGGCTTGTCTTTTGTTGATATATTATTGTGTTCTATTAACACTTTACTTTCATGTTTATGTGCTTGCTAAATTGAATCGGGCCTAAGGAAGATTTAAGTAAAATTTCATTAAGCATATAACATTCCATGTCTATCTAAATTTAACATGGTATCAAAGTTGAGGTGAAGACAAATCCCAAGCTAGTGTGAAAAGCAATCACCAAAGAAGAAATCGTATCAAGGACCAACAGCCTCCTCAACCTATAAGGGTTTCAAATCTGATGATAAATTGACTGACAAGTCTGATTACCATGCATCGAAGATATCCTTGGATTTGGCATTAGAAGATCAATATGTCTTGGATTATGTACAAGAGAATATTCTTGAGCCTCCATCAAATGCACCCGCTACCACAAAGACGAAGTATGAAAAAATGGGAAATCAAAGAAAAGATGATTATCCGAGATTATATTCATAAGCACTTGGTTTCTTACATTTCTGAGCTAAGCACATCTAACAAGATGTATGATAAGTTGGTTAGCATGTTCAGGTCTAGCAATGCTAATCAAGTTCTTTTCTTCAAGAATCAATTGAAGAATATCAAGAAGGGCAAGAATGAATCCATTTAATCCTATTGTATGAGGTTCACTGAAATCAAGAACAATATCCTAGCTATTGGAGAAGAAATAGTTGATCGAGAGATAGTTCTCATTGCGCTTGGAGGTCTCCCCCATGATTGGTATGTATTCAATACCACTATTATAAATAATAATGTGATTCCTAATTTTGATGAAATATTGACGAGATGCACTCAAGAGGAGACAAGAATGATGGAGAGAGATCATCCCTCTAATGGAAATGGAAGTGACCCTACTTCCTTCACCGCTCATGCAAAGAAGAGGAACAATGGTGGTTCGAGAAATCAAAACCATGAAAGAGAGGGCCCCAAAAGAAGGAAGGGAAGATGCTACATTTGTAAGAAGTTTGGTCACTATGCAAGAGAGTTCCCTAATATAATGGAATCTCCCAGGGATGATTACAACAATAACTTGAGGGGGAATGAAAATCAAAGGAACAATAGGTTCAAAGGAAAAAGGAAGGCTCAATATAATCGTAGTGGAAATGGGAAACCTTTCAATAGGTCAAGAAATTCTAGGTACGATGAGTCTATTGTTGTTGATAATAAGAAAAATTAATTTATTCTTGTATTTTCCCTCTCTGCTGCTTCTCCTCTCGACACCTTGGATGTCTGGTTGATTGATAGTGGTGCTTCAAGGCACCTCACTAGTTATAAAGAAGCCCTCTCTGACTTGATCAAGATGGATAATAATCTGGAAATTATCCTTGGAGATAATGCCACCTATCTTGTGAAAGTGACAAGGACTGTGACCCTCCATCTATCTCAAGGTCAAGTCCTCCATTTACAAAGTGTGTTGTATGTACCCAATTTGAAGAAGAATCTTGGGTCTATTTCGGTAATGGAAGACAAAGGGTTCAAGGTGGAATTCGTTGATGGAAAGGTACACATCTGTAATAAGAATTTCAAAGAAGCTCTTACTATTGGTTTTAGAGTTGATACACTCTACCAGGTTGGAGGAAGTCCATTGGGGGCTGTGTCATGTGATACAACTCTTCAAACGGATTTATGGTACCAAAGGTTTGCACACATTCATTACAAAGCCCTTCCCTAAGCAAGGAAGGTGGTGACAGAGATGTCCGAGTTTAAAGATGATCATGAAGGTATATGTTAGGTTTGTACCGAAGGGAAGCATAAAAGGGGACCATTCCCCTCAAGCATCACAAAATGAACTAATATCTTGCAATTCATACATTCTGATTTATCTGGTATGCTGCCCATGACATCCTTGGGAGGTTGTTCCTATTACATGACTTTTACAGATGACTTCTCTCGCAATACCTAGATATATTTCTTGAAGAAGAAGGATAAATCATTCAAATGGTTTCGTACCTTCAAGGCCTTGGTGGAAAATCAAACCGAGAAGAGAATCAAAGTTTTGAGGATCGACAATGGGTCCGAGTATGACTCAAATGAGTTAAATGAATTTTGCAGTGAAGTTGGCATTAATAGGGAGACCAAAAGTGTGTATACTCCTAAGAAAAATGGTGTTTATGAAAGAAATAACAAGACCATTGTGGAATTTACCCGTTCCATGCTATGTGACCAAGCCCTTCCAAAGTTTCTATGGGGAGAAGCTACGAACACTGTTGTGTACATTCAAAATAGATGCTGAAATTCCGCTCTGGACACTAAGACTCCCAAAGAAGAATTTTCTGGTAAGAAACATGATGTTTCTAATTTTAGAATTTTTGGTTGTCCTATTTAATTTCATGTGCTGAAAGAAAAGAGAAGAAAGCTGGATGCTTCTAGAAATAAGGGAATGTTTTTGGGCTACACTGAATCTTAGAAGGCATATAGATTCTATGTGCCTGGTCAAAGAGAAGTGGAGATATGCCACGATGTCACCTTTGATGAAGATGCTTCCCTGAAGAAAGTAAGAAATATTCCTATCTCCAAGGAAGAAAAAGAATATGTAGAAGCAAGGAAGAAGGAAGAACCGAAGGATGAACCAATGCCTAATGTTGAAGGACCTATGAATCATATTGATCCACCTCCTTCGAATAAGAGAATACCCTCATGGTTTAGGGATACTTTCGCAGATGTCGAGAGACATATTTCCCAAAGGGGGACATTCCATGAAAACAAGAAACCGAATAGATACCAAGGGTATATAGTAGCCATGGGTATAATTGTACAATCTAAGCCTGTATCATTTGAAGAAGCCGTAAAGAATAAATTTTGGAAGGATGATATGCACAAAAAATATGAGTCCATTATGAAAAATGATGTCTGGGAAGTAATCCCGAGACCAGATGAAAAATCTATTGTCGCCTCTAAATGGCTCTATAAGATCAAGCATTGGATATGATGTGCAGAAATTTGCTGAATAATGATTAATTATCCACCGAGACTATCCTGATCACATATCAATTCGAATTCATATGCAACACATAATCTCTTCCACTCAGATCATCACTCATGCGGAAATAAAACAAGTGATAACACATCAAATCATCATACACATTAACACCGTATGTATGGGGAAAGCTTATAGCTGAAAACCCTGCAGCTATTGTGTATATTATAATGGAGAAAACATGTAACAAACTCAGTACAATACTCCTCACAAGTACTCAGTACTATCTCATGAAGTTACACACAAACTAGCTTGGTTTTGAACAAGTCACGAGTTCAAAACACATCCACTAATTGCCTGCCTCTATTGCGCAATCATGGCCTGTCTAAATAGAGATCCAAGGTTCGAATCTCCTTGGCTTGACAGCGCAATCATCATGGGAAATTTCCTCCAAGTGTGGTGCAAATCTCATGCACAACTGATGTCACAACTGATAGCTATCTCAACCCTTTCATCTACCTCTTTCACTGGTCTCCACTGAACTGTCCATGCACTGTAGTGAATTGATGTGTTCTTGAGTTGAATCATGAGTTAATAATTAGTGAATTAAATAATATTTAATTCACTCCACTCATTACTAGTTGATTAGCTAGTTAAACTAATCTCAACCAGTTCAACTAAGTTAAACCGAACACAACTCCACCAAACTTCTGCCACTGAAGTCCTAACTGAAGTCAACCATGCATGAGCTCACCAAACCCCTATGAATAGCATAATTCCTCTGTCAGATGCATGAGCCACTTCTGTAGCTCGAACTGAAGTGCTCCAAGAGAGTAAACTGAAGTTTAGAGTCCAAATATTATTAAGGGTAAATAATATTTGACTTCCCTATTTTTAGGATAGGCAGTCTAAAAATAGACTTCGACCCATAGGTCCAAAAATAGAGGTCCATCTATTTTTACCAACATGACCAATACTCCAAGAATAACATACTGCAACCCCTGGACCATGCTCCATATGTCTAAAAATAAACATAGTCTAAAAATAGACTTTGCGCCAGAATTTGCCTGCGGGCCCACTTAGTGAAGGCGACTTCATTTCACTAAGCTCCATCATCTTGCTACATTTTCAACATGATGGTAGTGCTGAAAAGTACAA
Organism: Pinus albicaulis; assembly: GCA_034641835.2. Classification (NCBI taxonomy): domain Eukaryota; kingdom Viridiplantae; phylum Streptophyta; class Pinopsida; order Pinales; family Pinaceae; genus Pinus; species Pinus albicaulis. The sequence continues at coordinate 725,463,121 of CM076576.1, forward strand.
GGCACAATTTTTTTCCCGAGGCTTCTCTCAAAAAGAAGGCATAGATTATGATGAAATATTTTCTCCTGTTGCGCGCTATACCACCATCTGATCTATTATTGCCCTTGTTGCAACGCAAGGATGGAGTCTCCATCAGATGGATGTGAAGACTGATTTTCTGCATGGTTCAATAAAGGAAGAGGTGTATGTGGAGAAACCTCTGGGGTTCTAAGTCCAAGATAGATACACCTATGTATGAAGGTTGAAGAAAGCCCTCTTCCAGGGCTTGGTATGAGAGGATGGATATCTACTTGATGAATTTGGGCTTCAATATAAATAATGTTGATCCAAGCCTTTATTTTAAGGTTGATAGAGAAAGGCCTCTCATTCTAGTTCTCTATGCGGATGATCTCTTATTGACAAGTGTTGACCCTTTCATTCATCGGTGTAAGAGGGAGCTAGCTTTCGAGTTTGAGACTAAAGACCTAGGACTGATGCATTACTTCCTAGGCTTGGAGGTCTGGAAAAGGCCATGCAAGTTTTTCCTTTCTCAAGGAAAATATGTCGTGAAGTTATTGGAGAGATTTTGTATGTTGTACTTTAAGTGTGCTTCGAAACCGATGGAACTAAAATTTAAAAAGTTGTGTGGAAACGTTGCTGGGCCTGAGTTGGGAAACCCCACCGAGTATCAACAACTTGTGGGGGCCCTGCTGTTCTTAACGAACTCCCATCTAGACGTATCTTTTGGAGTGAAAAATTTGAGTCAACATATTTTTGAGCCTCATCACATTCATTGGATTGGTGCCAAGAATCTATTGAGATATCTTCGAGGCAAAATCAACCCATCAGATGAGATACACTGTCGAGAGTTTGAGACTCCATGGATATACTGATGCCGATTGGGCTGGCAGTGTGGTGGATCAAAAGAGCACATATGGATGTGGCTTCACCTTCGGTTCTGCTTCAATATCTTGGATGAGAAGGAAGCAGAAGTCGGTATATTTGAGCATCACTGAGGCTGAATACATTGCAATGAGTATGACTTGTTGTGAATTTGTTTGGTTGAGAAAGCTCTCCAGTGAGCTATTTGGAAATGTGCTAGATACCATTGTTATCCATTGTGATAACCAGAGGGGGATTTGTCTTTCTGATAATCCCGTGTTCCACAATCAATCCAAGCATATTGATATTAGGTACCATTTAATTTGGTATATGCTACAGCGAGGCACCGTAAGGCTCGATCAAATTAGGACTAATGATTAGGTCGTAGATATTATCACGAAGCCCTTATAGAAGGTCAAATTCTTAACCTTCAATGAGAAGTTTGGAATTGTGGAAAGACCCTATTCTGAGGGTCCTACTTGAGTTGGAATATGATCTCTGGGAGCTCCAAGGGGCTTGGGGATATCTTCTTGGAGCTATAAGCACACACGGGGCTAGGCTTGCCGAACCTTGTTGTGCTTCTGCCCCACCGTTTTGATATTGAGTTGGTTCACCTCTCTTTGATCTATGCCCTGCACACATCCTAGCCATGAAGTTTTAGACTCATGGGAATTACTTCTCATTTGACCAATGAGGTGGGAAATGTGGATAGAGACCAATAGCAAGACCGATGGATGCATCGAAGATTGTTGTACTCTCTATGTCTAGGATGGCACATGTCCAACACCTTAATTTGGGATCATGAGGTTCTTACCTCTAAAATAACTTCGGGTTAGTATGCGAATCTTGTTTAGTCCAAGAGAGGTTTTAACCTCTAAGATAAATTCAGGTCAGCAGAGTGTGAAGTCTTTGTCACTCACCTTTTTTTTTGTTCTATTTGCGAAGAAGAGCCAAAAAATAAAGTTATGGTAGGATGGCACATGATGATATATGATAGTACACAATTGTAATGATATCTAGATGGCACAAGTGGATAGATGGAGTTCTCCCTTGTTGTGTAACCAACTCAAAAAATAGAAGAAAAGAGATATCAACGCCTTAGAAATAAGCCACTTTGAGGGGGCAACCTCCAATACATTACATAAATGAACAAATCTTGGATCATCCAATTTAAAAAACCTCCTTTCCATATATAGGAGTCCATGGGGCCATAATGTAATCCCAGTGGGCCATAATGTAGTCCTAGCTGACCAAACAATAATAATTTAAGGGCACAATAATAATAAAATGGGGGTTACAAGGGTACAATAATAACAATAAGGGGGTTACACTAACAACAATAAGGGACTATACTAGTAATATAGGGACCTAACATGCCCCTCTCCTTCAAAAAAGTGTTGTCCTCAACGCTTGAGTAGCTCTGGGTGCTTCCGTATAAAATTCTCATCCTCCCATGTAGAATCTTCAGTGGGTAAGTTCTTCCACTTGATGAGATACTCTGAAATTGATCGATTCCGTAGTTGTCGAGTTCTTGTTTCCGTGACCGCTTCAGGTTCCAATATGATTTTTTCTTCCTCATCAAGTTCTGGTAATATTGTTTGAACTGAAATATTTTCACCGATAACCTTCTTTAAGCATGAAACATGGAAAATTGGATGTACTCGCGAAGAAGCAGGAAGCTCCAATTTGTATGCCATAGTACCAATCTTTTGCAACACCTTGTAAGGACCATAGTACTTTGGCGATACTTTATTATCCTTCTTTGCTTGCTTGAGGGACATTTGTTTGTATGGTTGTAGCCGTAAAAATACCCAATCTCCTACATCAAAACTTCTCTCGCTACGATGTTGATCTGCCTGTTGTTTCATTCGATTTTGTGCCAAATTCAGGTTATCCTTTAAGAGTTGGAGAATTTCTTGCTGATGCTCGATGTGATCTTCCACTGCTTGAACCTTCAAATTTTCCCTTAAAGATGATGTGATGGATGGTGGATGATATCCATAAAGTGCCATAAATGGGGTCATTTTTGCTGCAGTATGGAAGGAAGTGTTATACCACCATTCAGCAAGAGGTAACCACTCGACCCATTGTGTTTGTTTATCAGATACAAAACAACGAAGATATCCTTCCAAACATTTATTTACTATCTCAGTTTGACCATCAGATTGAGGATGATAAGATGAGCTATGAGCTAATTGAGTACCCAAACAAGAAAATAACTCCGTCCAAAAAATTTCCAGTAAAAATGGGATCTCTGTCACTCACAATAACCCTTGGGCTTCCATGTAGCTTTTGAATTTTGTCCATAAATGTAGTAGCAACTATACTTGCTTTAAATGGATGAGATAATGCACAAAAGTGTGCATACTTGGTATGTCTATCAACTACCACCATGATGACACTCTTTCCTTCGGACTTAGGTAAACCTGTGATAAAATCCATTGAAATCTCCTCCCAACGTTGACTTGGAATGGATAAAGGTTGTAGAAGTCCTGGGGTCTTAATTGTTTCAACTTTATTCTGCTGGCAAACCAAACATTCCGCCACAAACTTTCGAATATCAGATTTAAGGCCATCCCAAAAAAATTCTTTCTTCACCCTGTGGTAAGTTTTTAAAAATCCTGAGTGTCCTCCTAAAGGAGAAGTGTGCAATTCCGGAAGAATCTTTTGTTTTAGTTGGGAATTCTTACAAAGATATAAGCGATATTTGTACCATAAGGAATCATTTTTCCAACTAAATGTATCATATGTACTAGGATCTTGCTGCAACTTTTGAATGGGTGTCCATACATATTTTTCCTTCTTCCATTCATCTCTTGCTTCGGTTATCCAATCTGGTTGGATAATAGAAATGGCACAAAGCAATGCTTCCACCTCTTCATTCTTTCTTGAGAGTGCATCTGCAACAACATTAAGCTTTCCTTTTTTGTAGATTATTTTAAAGTCATAACCCAACATCTTTGTGACCCATTTTTGCTGCTCTTCTGACAATATTCTTTGTTCCAAAAAGTGTTTAAGACTATCATGATCAGTTTTTACCTTGAAGTGTCTTCCCATTAGGTAAGTTCACCATTTCTTTAGTGCATGCAGTATTGCTAACATTTCCTTCTCATAAATAGGTTTATGTAAATACTTTCCTTTGATTGGACGACTTTCAAAAGCAATGGGTCTTCCTTCCTGCATTAAAATTTCACAAATTCCATTTCCTGAGGCATCACATTCCACAATAAAGGTTTTTGTGAAGTCTGGTGTAGCTAAGACCGGTGCTAGGTACATTGCCTCTTTAAGACGTTCAAAGGCCTTATTTGCTTTAGGAGTCCATGAAAATGCATCTTTCTTCAATAATGTTTTTAGAGGTGATGCTATTCTCCCATAATTCTTAACAAACTTGCGATAATACCCTGTTAACCCGAGAAATCCTCGCAACTTCTTTATGGTTGTGGGGAATTTCCATTCCTTAATGGCTTTAATTTTGTTAGGTTCTACTTTAACACCCTCGTGAGATATGATATGACCCAGATATTCCACCTCTTTTACTCCAAAGAAACATTTGGATTTTTTTGCATATAATTGTTTCTCCTGCAATAGTTTGAGCACCTTGTCAACATGTTCAACATGATCCTTCCAAGACCTGCTGTAGAGTAGTATATCATCAAAAAATACTAGCACAAATTTTCTAAGCAAGGGTTTGAAAATGGAATTCATCAACCCTTGAAATGTAGAAGGTGCATTGATAAGGCCAAAAGGCATGACCAAGAATTCATAATTACCCTCATGATTTTGAAATGTTGTTTTTGGAATATCTTCAGTATTCATTCTAATTTGATGATTGTAGGTTTTAACCCTGAACAGAAATTATCTACACACGAATCTTATAACAGAAAATAAACAATAGCGAGAGCATAAAACATAAAACAGATAAACACAGAGATTTTCCCCTGGATCCCAAATCGGGACGACCAACTTGATTTTTCATTATATTCCTTTTAGTGTTACAACACATATATATACATGCCGAAGCATACATAAACCCCAATCCATAAACCCTAGATTAGAACATAACCGTAGTTCCCTTGACCGGATCTACAAAAATACCAGGGGCCGAAAACCATCGTACCCCAAAACCATGTGCAAAACCATGCACAAAACCATGGACGCGGACTACCCACCATAAATTAAGGACCAAAAAATTTTTGCCGGGGTGCTGCCTCGGACCTCGACAGGGGGGGCTACCGCCCCCCCTGTGACCCCCCCATTGCGCCCAACGCAAAGGGGGGGCTATCGCCCCCCCTCTTACCCCCCCACATGTGCTTAGTCGTGGAAAGAATATAACACATACCCAACATTCTCCCACTTGTTGTTTTCTTTCCCTAGGGGGTCATAAGAGAGCTTAGTCATTGGCCCAATTCTTCAACACCCATTGTTTCTCTACACCAAGAGAACTTCTGAGTGCTCACAGACTTTTTTAATGCATCTGCAACATTCTTCAAAGTGTCCACCTTTACCAGCAACACCCTTTTAGCCTCAAACATATCTCTAACAAAGTGATATTGAACATCAATGTGCTTTGTCTTTGAATGATAAGCAGGGTTCTTAGCCAAGAAAATTGCACTTTGGCTATCACAGTCTATCCTTATAGCTTGCTGTACCAACCCCATACTTGAACACAATCTCCGCAACCAAACTGCTTCCTTGCTTGCATGAGTGGCTGCTATGTATTCTGCCTCTGTAGTTGAAAGCGCCACTACAGACTGTCTTTTACTCATCCAACTGACTGCACCTCCAAATAGGCTAAACACATACCCACTTGTAGATCTTCTTTGGTCCGGATCTCCAGCCCAGTCTGCATCAACAAAACCACGAATGTCCAACATTCTTTCCAATCCTGGTCTTCCCTGGTAGCACAAGCCATAATCACTAGTGCCACGTAAATATCTGAAAACCCGCTTCACTGCTGTCCAATGCTCCTTCCCCGGGTTTGACATAAACCTGCTCAATACTCCCACTGCATGTGCAATGTCTGGTCTAGTACAGACCATTGCATACATCAGGCTACCCACTGCACTTTCATATGGAACACGGGACATATACTCCTCTTCTTCTTGTGTCTTGGGACACTGTTCAACAGACAGCTTTACACCTACAGGAATAGGAACCTTCACCAGTTTACTATCCTGCATATTGAACCTCTGCAATATAGTCTCGACATACTTCCTCTAGTTTAACCAGAGCTTCCTCTTTTCTTGATATCTCTTAATTTCCATGCCCAAAAGATAGTTTGCAGCACCCAGATCCTTCATGTCAAATTTGGAGAACAGTTGGGTCTTCAAATCTTGGATAATTTCTTTGTCATTTCCAATAAACAACATATCATCCACATACAAGACCAAATAAATAACACGGTCACCAATTAATTTAAAATAAACACAGTGATCCTCCTTGCTTCTGGTGAAGCCAAGTCCCCGTATATAGGTATAAAATTTCTGATACCACATCCTTGGTGACTGTTTTAACCCATACAGAGACTTCTTCAACCTGCATACCAGTTCTTTCTTACCCTTCACCATAAAGCCTTCAGTTTTCTTCATGTACATCTCCTCTTCTAGATCCCCGTGAAGAAATGTTTTCTTCACATCCATTTGTTCTATCTCAAAATAAAATGCAGCAGCAACAGAAAAAATTAATCTAATAGAAGTAACTTTGGCAACAGGAGAAAAAATATCACCAAAATCAATTCCCAGCACCTGGGAATAACATTTTGCTACCAACCGAGCTTTGTATTTTTCCACCTTTCCTTCTACATTCATCTTCTTCTTAAACACCCATTTTCTCCCAATGGGCCTCCTTCCAGCTGGCAACTCCACCAGATCCCATGCATCGTTTTTGTATAAGGATGCCATTTCATCAACCATGGCCTCCTTCCAGAGTTTTCCATCCTCTAAATCTACTGCCTCCCTGACAGTTATGGGTTCATCATCAGTTATAGTTAAGGAAAAAAGTGAACAGAAAGCAGATGGACTATACCTTTTTGGGTACCTTCTTTCCCAAACTGATCTTCTCAAAGTTGGAGTTTGTGGCTCTTCATCTTTTGAGTCTTCTTCTGTTGTAGAGTCTGATTCATCCTCCTTTAGCTCAAACTCTATCTTCTCAGGTTCCTTTGGTAGGACTTCATGTTTAACAACATCTTTCACTTATCTAAACACCACATCTCGGCTGTACACAACCTTCCTTGTTTCTGGGTTCCAAAGTTTGTAACCCTTTAAACCATCCTTATACCCAATAAAGATGCACCTTTCAGATTTATTATCCAACTTGGTCCTTTTCTCCTTTGGAACATGTACATATGCATCACATCCAAATACCATCAGATGTGAAAGAGAGGGTTTCTTACCAGTCCATACCTCATGTGGGGTCTTATCCTCCAACGCTGATGAAGGTGATCTGTTAACTAAGTAACATGTAGTCTCTACTGCCTCTGCCCAGAATTCTTGTCCTAACCCGGTACCACTGAGCATGCTTCTTTACTTTTCCATCAGTGTTCTATTCATTCTTTCTGCAACTCCATTTTGCTGAGGTGTGTATGGAGTAGTCTTCTGTCGTGCTATACCACACTTCTTACAAAACTCTTCAATTTCCTTCTTGCAGAACTCCCCACCATTTTCTGTCCTCAATGCCTTTATATTTTTCTCTGTCCGGTTTTCCACCAGAGCCTTAAATTCTTTAAATTTGTCAAAGACTTCATATTTCTTCCTCAAGAAATATATCCATGTATTCCTTGAGAAGTAATCTATGAATGAAACATAGTACACAGAATTTTCCAGTGATGGAACTGACACAGGCCCAAACACATCACTGTGCACAAGTTCTAATATCTTGTTTGCCCTCTTAGCACCAGAAGGAAAAATCACCCGATTCTGTTTCCCATATACACAATGTTCACAGAAATCTAAATCCAGAGAAAAATTAGACATACCTTCTACCATACCATATCTATGCAGTATCTAAAGGACCTTCTCTCCAATATGTCCCAGCCTTTGATGCCATAGCATGGTCTTTTCTCTAGAGACAGCTAGGCTTTCCGTCCCACTTTCAGGAACCACATAACTGTTACACCCATCAATAACAGTGCTACCTTGTAGCTTGTACAGAGTTCCAGTCCGAACTCCCCGCATTAATACCAGTGCTCCCCGAACCATCTTGCAGACATCTTTCTCGAACACTGTTTTTACACCTGCATCATCCATCTTGCTTACAGAAATCAGATTTCTGGCCAATGCAGGAATATGCAGAACACCAGGAAGTGTTCTAATCCTTCCACCTTGCAGCTTTAGCTCGACCTTTCCACGTCCAACGATTTTGGCCTTCCTATCATCCCCTAGGAAGACATCACCACCATCATATTTCTCATACTCGCAGAACCACTCCCTATGGGGAGTGAAGTGAAAGGATGCACCTGAGTCAATCAACCATGACTCATGATCTACATGTGCATTTGAAGAAGAAGCCAAATACACATCCCCACCTTCATCCGAGGTGGTTTTTGCCTCTGCAGAAGGACCTTCATCAGATCCCTTTCCTTTCTCAGGAGCTTTAGATCTGCATTCCTTTTTGTAGTGCCCTTCCTTTCCGCATTTCCAGCACACATTTACAAACTTTCCAGGAGATTTAGATCTCCCTCTAGATTTAGATCTCCCACTCGAAACCTTATTCTTGTTTCTGTTTTGGGACCTTCCTCGTACAGATAAGGCATCTCCATTCCGACCCTCCATATTTCTCCGTCTCATTTCCTCCGACAGCAAGGCTGAGACAATGTCATCAAAATTCAAGGTAGTTGTATTGCTACCTATTGCAATAATCAGACTGTCCCACGAGTCTGGTAGAGAACACAACAAACTGATGCACTTATCTTCATCCGAGATTTTAATATCAACAGATGACAGCTGACTTACCACAGTATTGAAGGCGTTCAGATGCTCTGTCACCGAGTCTCCATCCTTCATCCTCAGGTTATACAGCTTTTTCCGCAGGAACAACTTATTCACCAAAGACTTAGATTGGTACAAAGTCCCAAGTTTTTCCCACAAATTCTTCGCCGTAGCTTCCCCAGATACATTCAACAATACTGAATCTGAGACACACAATCGTATTGTGCTCTTAGCCTTCCGATCCAGTTTCTTCCAGTCTTCATCTGACATTCCCATTGGCTTAGTACCTGGATCTACCGCGATCCACTGATCTTTATCCACCAACAGATCCTCCATCTTGAGCTTCCAAAACTCAAAAATATGACCATTAAATTTCTCGATCTCTATATTTCCGCTGCTCGCCATCTTCTTTCACCACAAGAATCAATCCCGCAGATCTCCCACTGAACAGGGTCTACCTCAGGCCCGAACTAAAAACCCTTAGCAGCAAAGGCATCCCCTTGAAGCCGAAACAACTCTGATACCAAATGTAGGTTTTAACCCTGAACAAAAATTATCTACACACGAATCTTATAACAGAAAATAAACAATAGCGAGAGAATAAAACATAAAACAGATAAACACATGCTCTTTCTCTCCGGATCCCAAATCGGGATGACCGCCTTGATTTTTCATTATATTCCTTTTAGTGTTACAACACATATATATACATGTCGAAGCATACATAAACCCCAATCCATAAACCCTGGATTAGAACATAACCGTAGTTCCCTTGACCGGATCTAAAAAAATACCAGGGGCTGAAAACCATCATACCCCAAAACCATGTGCAAAACCATGCACAAAACCATGGATGCAGACTACCCACCAGAAATTAAGGACCAAAAAATTTTCGCTAGGGTGCTGCCCCGAACCCCGATAGGGGGGGCTACTACCCCCCCTGTCACCCCCCCGTTGCGCCCAGTGAAAAGGGGGGGCTATCGCCCCCCTTCTTACCCCCCCGTGCGTGCTTAGTCGTGCAAAGAATATAACACATACCCAACAATGATATCCTGAACGAAGATCCAACTTGGTAAAATAAATTGCTCCATGTAATTCATCCAATAATTCATCAATCACAGGAATGGGAAATTTGTCTTTAATGGTGAGCTTATTGAGCTCCCTATAATCCAGACTCATTCGCCATGATCCATCCTTCTTGTGTACCAATACTACAGGAGCAGAGAAAGAACTTTGACTAGGTTGAATTATACCCGCCTCTAACATTTCTGCAATCATATGTTCAATTTCGCTCTTTTGGAAGTGAGGATATCTATAAGGCCTGATGTTTGGAGGAACACTTCCTGGAATCAAATGAATAGCATGATCATGATCACGAATAGGTGGGAGTCCTTTGGGAGTTTCAAACACCTTGGAATGATTGTCCAAGACTTGTTGGAGATCTGCAAAAATATATGATTTTGATGTCGAAACTTCTAGTGAGCATAATTGTGCAATTACGCCTTGTTGTTATTTCTTTAGAAGATTTGTCATGACATTAGAGATTATTATCCTTCCCGGCTTCCCTTAAATACCCCGTAATTCGACTTCCTTTCCTTCTGAAAAAAATTTCAAGAAAAGCTCTTGAAAATTAAAAGCTACCGTCCCCAAAGATTGTAACCATTGTACTCCTAGTACAACATCACCACCTCCCATAGGAATGGAAATAATTGGACTAGTCAATACATATTCCCCCATGGTTAGCTTGATATTATGGCATTTTCCAGAGAAATTTATAGTTCCTCCATTTGCAACCATCACTTGACATTCTGGTGCTGGGTATAGGAAACAATTTAATTCCTTGGCTACCTTACAATGAATAAAATTATGGGTGCTACCTGAATCAATCAACACTATTACCATTTTCTTCTTGATTTGTCCTTGTATCTTGAGAGTTTGAGGAGTGGTAATTCCTGCCAGTGCATTACACGATATGGTCGGATTCATTTCTTCCTCTTCTAGGGTTGGTTCCTGGTGTATATCCTCTTCTTGTTCATTTTCTTCTTCCTCTTCACAATCTGTGTAAAATAATTTCTTCTCAGCACACTTATGACCTTTAGTGTATTTGCTATCACAACTGTAGCAAAGCCCTTTTGCTCTTTTTTCTTCCAATTGTTGTGGTGTCAACCTTGTAGGTTGTGGAAATCTAGGCGTAGCAACACTTCCTTCTTTATAGAATTGAGTGGTAGACTTCCTTGTCGCCATAATTTTACATTCAACTTTTCTTGCCAACCTGAATGCCTTCTCCAATGAATCAGGTTCCAAAACGCGAACTTCATGTTGGATGTTATCCTTTAAAGTGCCTAGGAAGAGATCAATCCTGTGTCCCTCTGGAATATCAGTTACCCTTATATTCAATTTTTTGGAAGTCCTCAATGTGCTGCCCCACTAAACCCTTTTGTTTGAGATTTATCAATTGGGTAAAGAAGGTGTTGCTCTTTGTATCCTCATAATGTGCTATCATTTCCTCCGTAAAAATTGACCAAGTGACAATTTTTTTACGGGAGCAAAGCCATTGATACTATACAAATGTATTTTGTTCTAAATGTAAAGTTGCAATGCGTACCTTTTGTGTGTTTTGCACGTTATGGAGATCAAAATATTGCTCCATCTGTAGTATCCATGTTACAGGATCCTTTCCATCAAACTTCCTCATATCCATTTTTGGAATATGGTGGTTCTTCCCGTCAACATTAGAGTTTATGAAATCACGATTAACATTGATTTTGTTCTCATCATGAGGTTCTTCTACTATCTTTTCACCATTAGGAAACATTTCTTGTATCAACTTTGTCAAACCTTCGATGTTTGTTTTTAGATCATTCTTCATGTTTTCCATCTTTGCTTCCACACCTTTCTTCAAAAATTCCATTTCATTTTTTTTTTCTCTTTGCGAGAGTGAAATTTGTTGCACTTGCTCTTGTAATTTTGATAGATCATGTTGCAATTCCTCATCTTCATGAGTCATAGTAGAGCCTTCTGAAGGCTTAATGGGTGTTGAATTATTTTTATGGAGCATATTTTAGAACCCAATACTGATATGTATTCTACAATATGCCCTTGGAATCAATTAAAATTTATTCTTCAAACAAGACTTATGCAATTCGGAAAAAAATACACACCTTTTTCTTGCTTTTGAGGAGCTTGATATTGAAATTGGATTATCTCTATGATTGCATCACTTCAATATTTGAATTTCGATACAAATGTAGCCCTCTGAATTATCTTTCGAATGCCATAGGTCTGACTAGATTTGGATTCTCCAAGATAAATTTGTGTCCAAAGTCCCACAATGACCTAATTATGGACTGGTTCAGTAGAGCGAACTTGTACGATTTGCAATGTATCAATGTTTCGTCCTTTGTTTCTGAAATTTATTTTGAAGAAACTACAGTCTATTTGATTGCAATCACTTTTACGGCACTCCATTTCGATGCCCAGAGAGAGAGTTATTGAACTTTTCCCACGATCACCTCTTTGAGATGCAATTCAGGAGCCTAAAAAAGCACTACCTTCCACAGATCATATCTCCAAAAATATTTCGAACCAAGCTCTGAAATTGTTTGAAAAATTTCCTCAAGATTTCAGCTTCGCACCATATGAATTTAAGATTCCTAATCTTCGTAGAAAACAAGTTATAGTGCAAATTCCACGATGACCTGTTTAGGAGCTTGAAAAAAGACCTAACTTGCACAGATCATATCTCTGAAAATGTTGCGAACCAAGGTCTGAAATTTTTATACAATCTTCCTTAGGATTTTGGCTTTGCACCTTAAAAATTTCAGCTTCTGAAACTTCGTAGAAAAAAAGTTATAGTGAAAATTCCACGATGACCTGTTTGGAGCAGCGAAACCCTAGAATCCAAAGCTCCAATACCAAATGTTGTGTAACCAGCTCCAAAAATAGAAGAAAAGAGATATCAACGCCTTAGAAATAAGCCAATTCGAGGGGGGAACCTCCAATACATTACATAAATGAACAAATCTTGGATGATCCAATTTAAGAAACCTCCTTTCTATATATAGGAGTCCATGGGGCCATAATGTAATCCTAGTGGGCCACAATGTAATCCTAGTCGACCTAACAATAATAATTTAAGGGCACAATAATAATAAAATGGGGGTTACAAGGGTACAATAATAACAATAAGGGGGTTACAGTAACAAAAATAAGGGACTATACTAGTAATATAGGGACCTAACATCCCTAGTTGAGAGGGAGTGTTAATTTTGGGAAACTAGGTCCAAACTCCAGGTTGCACTACTCATATCATGATGATTATATTTTTTTTGGATTCCTCTTTCATAGAGGTGAAATATTTATCTAAATATAAAATTTTTTGGATGAGAAGAACATATATTTTGATTTTATTTTCCACACATGTGCAAGGTCAGCCATATTTGTAATGTAGGCTCACAAGCCTAATAGATGTGTAACACACCCTCACTGACTGATATAAATTGGAGAGACTTGGAGATAATTTTCCCATAAACTCATCACACATTATCTCTTATGATCTGATTGGTTTGATCAGCCTTTGTAGGCCTCTTCCTATCACACGTGTAGAGTTGAAGCCGGGTAAAATTGCAGACTGGTTTTAGGGTTGTTTGCTATGCATTGACCAGTGTTGACCATGGTCAAAAATTGGAGTTTTGACCTCCATATTTTGCAAAATTTCTGATCTTGTGAGGCCATATTTGAGGGCACAAAGATCGAGGAAAAAGGATCATGTTCAGTAAAGCCCTAAACTGCAACGTTGACTTTTCTGTGTTGAATTTATGTTGACCAAAATTGACTTTTGAGGAGCTGTCTTTGAGGGGTGTGTGTGACACATGGAGGGTTATCTGATCTAATTTTGAGAAAGACTTTGTTGGTTGATGCATCCTATGGACTGATGTAATGCACACTATCCTATATCTTTGTCAGACAAGAAGAATTGTAAAATCTAATCTATATTATTTGCTTGTCTTCTATTGATCTATTATTGTGTTCTATCAACATTTTACTTTCATGTTTATGTGATTTCTAAATTGAATCAGGCTTAAGAAATATTGAAGTAAAATTGCATTAAGCATAGAACATTCCATGTCTATCTAAATTTAACAGAGCTTCCTAGCTAGTATTGAATATCAAATCAATGTAAACAAAATATTGTAGATTAATAGAATAAGATGAGCAAAGAAGCAATATGGTGGTTTTTATCACCTTGATGACTTCCACCTAAAATACATGGTGTCCATATGTGTTGTTTCTTATGTTGCGATTTGAAGTTGCATGCATGTCAATTTTTTTTTTCATGTACTATTTTACTGGTTGTTTATTTTTTTGAATGATTTTGAAAAATTAGTAATATTATTTAAATCAACATTATATTGTTTCACACCCCCTCTCAATATAACTATGTCTCCAAAAATTAGTATCGAAGAGAGCTTCCTTATGTTGCAACTTAATCATTGGAAGGTGGATCTGGGAAAATCATGAGTTATCAAAGTGCTTCGCTTCTTATTCCTATAATATTTTAGGAATGGAGAGAAAAGTTTAAATCCCAAAAATTTTCACTTGAATCTAAATTTTGGAAGGTAGTGATGAATGGTTATGGTGAAGAACCCCCTTCAAAGTAAGTTCAACAATGAAACTCCCAAGAAATTTTTTTAATTTATGGTAATATTCATAATATGGATCTTGAGAAAGTCATGGATCTCAAGTTTGCAAAGGAGGATTTGGGAAAGGTTGCAGGCCATGCATTAAGGAAAAACCGGTAACAATGACGGAGAAAAATAAAATAAAAGGAAGAAGAATTAAAATTCCCATTGGAAGGGAAGTGATCAACCAAATGAGATTTTCTCTCTCAACATCAAAGTGCTTGATTATCAAGAAGATATATCGGTAGGAGATCAAGCTCAACATACCTCTTCATTAATTGAAATAGAAAAGCTCTCAATGGAAACCAGAGATATGAAAAATATTTTTCAAATACTCGAAGGAAGAGAGAAATATTTTAATGAAAATATTATTAGTTTGAAAACTAAAATAGAATAAGGAAGGAGCATTGAATAAGGAATGAGCAGGTAGTTTAAATAAAAGGAAAATGAATTTGAGAGATTAGAAGATGAGGTGATTTCGATGAGAAATTATTTAGAGAAGAAGAACAATAATCTGGAAGGTGTATCTAGTTGCAAGGCATTGATCATTAAAAAACTGTCACTGTAAGTGTATATAGTGATGGTCCTTTATGGTCCGTCACCAAAGACTTTTTCAATGACACTTTTGGTGAGGGTCATTAAAGGCCCATCACTAATTCTCTCTTTGGTGACACTTCTAGTGACGAAATTTTAATGATCCTCACCAATGCTCTTTTTGTTACTTTTGGTGACGGTCAAAAAATGCCCGTCATCATTGATCATTCCAATGAGTTTTTGATGACGCTATGTGCTTGTTAATATATTTTTTGTCAAAAGTTAAAGATTTAATACCATTATTGTGGAGTATTTTTTATAGTATGTCCAAGGCCATAGTGGTTAGGGTCAATCAAATTTTTAGAAGTAATTAGTGTGTATCATTTCCCTCGAGTAATGACTAGTCGAATAGAGATTTCCTATGAGTCAACACATGATTCATATATATTAAGTTTATTATCTAGAAAATTCCCTTTAGATAAAGTTATATTATTGTGTGTAGGAAATATATTATTTAATACATAATCAAGCTTTGACAATTCTATTAATGAGAAAGACCTAACAATCCTCACCAATCTAGGCACGCCTTAAAATTAATGCTTTGGCACACACTAACATTTCTTAGCAGCCCACATGTATTGGAACATATTTGTACCTAGAACATATTGTGATGACACTGACGCCCAAGCACATGGTAGCATGCACTAGCACAACATCGAACTCTCCTAGCATGTGTTGGCATGTTGCATATAGTCCCTAGCATGCCCTGGAACACCTTGGTTGAATACATTGACATACATTAGCACTTGGTACACAATGCCACTTGGCATGTATTGGGACCTATTACTAGTGTGCCTAGCATGCCCCTTTTCAAAAAGATAAAGTCTTGACTTATTAACCCTCTTATCGGTTCTTCCTTTTGTTGCCTTGACACATATTAACATACCCTGGCACCCTGCACCACATCCTTAGCACCTAGCATGTATTGGCATATCTTGACACTATTAATTGGCACATGATATAATTAGCACACTTTGGGAATTCTTGACATGCCTTGATATTCCCTAGCATGCCTTACCAATGCTTAGCATACTTTGTGATCAGTCCCTCCTTGGCATGACAACTAACACTCATTAACACTAGTCTCTGGCACACGTTCCTCATATTCATTAACTTTCATGAATTTTTACCTAGTGCTCCCTTAATGTTTTTTCCTAGTAATCCTTAACACTCATCAACATGCATTATCACTCTCTAGCACACCATAGCACTCATCAACATTCCCTTCCACTTCATAACATGCATAACACTAGTCCCTGACACATATTGGCGCTTGGAAAGTCTTAGCATGTATGGAATACATTAAGATGCCTTGGTATGATTTGACATGGTTTAATATTAAATTTATTTGTGATTATCCATTGTTGGAAAGTAGATGAGAAACAACAAAGGAATACTTGGCACTTAGAATGCACTAAGACTTTGCACTTGGCACCTATTGCTGCCTAGTGTTGGTGTGCCTAGCATGCCCTCTTGGAAAAGGTAAATTGATGACTTATTAACCCTCTTATGTGTTCATTTCCTTGTAGTTTAAATTTTTTCTCCCTTTTTTTGTCTTGACAGTCCATGACACGCATTGACACACCCTTGCACATCTTGGCATGCCTCATCACTTAGCACATCTTAGCATGTTTGACATGTATTCCCACTATCTGGCACATCAAGGAGGTGAAGAGAGATGTAGTCCTAAAGTAGGTCGAGTACGAGGGAGAGTAAGGGTTGCTAAAGGGAGGTCAGGATCATCCTCCAAGAGCAAGATCATCATGTGAGGGTTCAGAAGAATGTTGCATACCTCAAGGGTCAGTTTGTGCTAGGAGGTAGGATGGCACATTGTTGGTTCTCTTCTGGCAGATCGAGCTTAAGAGAGGTTTCTCATGAGAATATGGGCATGTGATTTCAATGGTGTCTTTGTGTGAAGGCCGCATCAAATTCTGAAATATTGAAATTTGCAACAAGAAACAGTGAGATTGGAAATCAGAAAGGACAAAAAAAAAATGCACCCACACTGGTGAGGAATTTTAATGCACCATGAGTGAGGAATGTGGGGCATCTAATTTATTTTTCCCTTAAATAAATTGGACAATAAATTGTAATTTCATCTCATAACAACTTGTGTCAGTTAATTAAGTCACGATGACCGAGTTAGCTCAAGAAATTCAAGTACTTGAGGGTCTGAGATGAGGCATCTAGAGGGATTCTAATATTTTTTGGGTCCAATTGAAGTTGATGCATTAGTAGGGTGCAAGTGTAATTAGCTCAATTAAATGCATTAATATCATTTTAACTGGTTCTAACTGAGTGATGAGCTAGTGAGAGGTCCAGTGAATTAAATTATATTTAATTCACAATGAGTGATAAATCATATAACTGATAATTCGCTATTAATAGTTGCATGCATGTCAGTTTCGAGGAATACACAGTTGAGACAGAGGTTAAAGGGAACATAACTATCAGTTGTATTCAGAGAAAATTTCCCACGTGAAATTATAAAGTAAATGGGATTCCATGATGGATTGCTCAATCAAGGAAGATTGATTTTCCTGATTAATAGGGAGTTAATTCCCTAGGAATTGCATGAGCAAGGCAGGCTGAAGTAAGGATGAGAATTGGCTAAGTACTAGACCGATTTTGCCTAGATCAACGGGAGACAATTGACAGAGTGTTGGAAAATCTCATGAGAGATTAAGCATTAATGCATTGTTTCATGATTCCTTCACTTAATACACAATAGAGATAGAGGGGTTTTGAGCAGTTTCTTTCCCCAAATACATCTTGTTGTTGTGCGATTGATAATTTATTTCTCTTACTTATATGTGATTGCGCGATCGTGTTTTGTTTCCGCAAATTTTAGGAAGGATTCAATATCTTGTTTTAGTAGATTACAAGATTAGATTGAATCTCGTTGGTTATATTTTCTACATGGTATCAGAGCAGGAATTTTTTGGGTGGTGAGTTTGCAGAGAATATTTGAATATTTTGGTGTAAAATTTTCAAAAACAAATAGAATATTTGGATTCCTTGCGAAAATATACCCCCCCCAAAAAAAAAAAAAAAAAAACACATCGGTCAAATCGGAGCTCGGATAAGGGAGATATCATCGATTTAAAATCAACTCTTTTTTTAGAAACTTTTTGTAACGTCGGGACAATTACACTGTGCGCGAGTCAAGAACCTATATGTAATTGAGGTACCAGATGCATGCAAATATTTGAGGAGAAAGGAAAAAGTTAGAGACTTGGTGGTTTAAAGGGAGCATAAATTACCTCTCAACATGCATCCTCATGAGAAGCAGTCTTAGAAGGTTGTGGAGTCGCTGCCACAATTGGAGAAGCAGAGAGGAGACTGAGTGGAAGCGTCCACTCAAGCAGAGACCTCCATGAGGGGGACATTTTGAGCTAGATGGGAAGAGGGAGTAGCCATACCTCGAGGTGTACGGTGGGGTGATGTGTAGACATAATCCCAAGATAAGAAATTTGGGCAAGGTCCATTGAGATGGTGTGTCTCATGGATCGAACCTGGCTACGAGGAGCCCACAGTACAATAGTAGTAGGAAGGATCAGTTAGATTTATGTAGTCAGATGTCAACAAGATAGAAATCAGAGTGATAGATGTCAAATATTGGATCACAAATCAGAGCTAGCAATAGTTCAAAGGGCACGGATGTAGATTTCAGCAGTAGCGCAGAGAATCTAGTACTAGACAGGTGCAGTAGCTAGCAGCAGTCAGAAGACTCTGATGACAGATGCATTATACTGAGTAAGTTGTTCGGAGGCTATTCAGTTTCAGGATTTGCAGGTGCAAAAAAAAAGAGAGAAGTGTAGCATGCAGAACATTCCAAAGGTACCGGATGGAGATATATTGAATTCCTTTCTTATTGAGAGGGAGTGTTGAAATTTGCAACAAGAAACAGTGAAATTGGAAACTAGAAAGGACAAAAAAAATGCACCCACACTGGTGAGGAATTTTGATGTACCGGGAGTGAGGAATGTGAGGCGTCTAATTTATTTTCCCCTTAAATAAATTGGACAATAAATTGTACTTTCGTCTCATAACAACTTTTGTTAGTTAACTAAGTCATGATGACTGAGTTAGCTCAAGAAATTTGATTTAAGGTGATCGAGGTGGATATTGGTGGCCACTCGCCTATTCCACTTGGGCCCTCACCATTGTCTCTTTCAGTTTTTCAGTTTCCTTAATTATAGCACAATTTACTATTTTTGTCAGTTTTTTCGGGTCCTGAACTTCAGGAGCTGTTTTGAGGCCCCAAACGACGCTTTTTTGGGCATGAAAGGTTTAGCGATTTCATAGAAATCGCACTAGTATTTGTAGTCCTCAGAGAGATCTTTCTAACGAGGTATCATGTGCGTCATACGAAGATCATATGACCAAGTTATGACCCCAGAAAGTTGGCTGCCCAACTAACCCCAACGGGGCCCATAAACTCTTGGTGTTACATCTCCTCGGGTTAGGGTTTTATCTTATTTTTAAATAATAAAAAAGACCCTTCATCCTCATTGTAACACAGTTCACAGGAACATAACTATCAGTTGTATTTATAGAAAATTTCCAATGTGCAATTATAAAGTCATTGGGATGCCATGATGGATTGTGCAATGAAGGAAGGTTGATTTTCCTAATTAATATGGAGATAATTCCATAGGAATTGTGTGAGCAAGGCAGGCTGAGAATTCGCTAAGTATTAGACCGATTTTTCTAGATCAGCAGGAGACAATTGGCAGAGTGCTGGAGAATATCAAGAGAGATTAAGCATTGTATTGTTTCATGATTCCTTGACTTAATACAAAATAGAGATAAATGTTTTTGAGCAGTTGCTTCCCCAGCTACATCTTGTGTTGTGCGATTGATAACTTCTTTCTCTTACTTATATGTGATTGTGCGATCGTGTGTTATCCAAAATTCATCCAAATATGTGATTTGTGCCTTAGGAAATGTGAATTAAGGTACTCTCAGTGGAAAAAAATGCATAAATATTTGTTGCTAAGTCCCTTAAATGTGAGATGTTGCCACTTGTCAATTGTGCCTCTTGTTGATGATGAAACCGACACCCTAGTTTTGTAAGGATCACCAAGTGTCATTTTGCATCAACCCAAGGTCGTTTCCATTGTCACCTTAGCAACGAATCCTCTCACTTTAGATTAATTATTGAATCCTAGGGGTGTCCCAAAGCGCAAATTTATGGGGGACTCTTTTATGTGACTAGATCACTAGCTAGCATTGAAAACCATCTTTACATTGTATGGTTCAACATCTTGATGATTCTTGTCCTATTGACCACAAATTTTGTATTCATTATTGCTTTCATCGCAACACCTACAATAGATATTGATGGTGTTCATAAGCCTATTTCTAGTTGTGATAAGTGGATTAGGGGATCCCTTATCACAACCCATTACCCCTAATGCGTTTACTCTATGAGCCAAGGGAGACCAAGGGTGTACTTGTAGGGGCATTGAGACCAAATTTGGGGGGTCATAACATTAGGAAAAGTGGAATGACATAACCAAAAAGTTTCTCGGGGGGGGGTATCTTATGGTGTATTGAACGGGCCAAGGGGACACAAGGGTAGCATGTATGTGTAGAAGTCAGAGGTGCAAGCATGGTTTACTAAGATCTATAATCCTAGCATTAGAGAATGAGAAAGGGGCTTAGGACCTAATTTCATAGGGCCTAGGGGACCTAGAGGGAAGGCAGCGAGAGAAATTGATAGGGGAACCCAAAATAGTGGTGATAAGGGGATTAGGAGTCCAATTATCACAAAAACATAAGCCCTTAACCCATAACCACTAAATTCCCTATTCCCTTAACCCCCAATCCATATTCCCTTAACCCCTGCACTCATAAATCATAACCCATAAACCACTTCATTCATTAAATCTTATGACATTAACCCCTAACCTATATTAATCCATGAACCTCCTAAGCCATAAATCCTTATCCTCTTAACCTGTGACCCTTAACCCCTAAACACCTTAACCACTAAAACCTAAATATCCTAAATATTGAGTCCTTAACCGCTAAATCCTCTGACCCTAAAGCCATTTGGCCCTTAACGCTTGACCCTTGAAGCCCTTAACCACTAAGTATCCAAGGCCGAAAACAACACCCCAAACCAGCAAATTAACCTCCTAGGAGAATCCTTCATCTCTAATTGAGAATATTAGAAACATTAATTGATTCTTAGAGAACTAGGTATTGGTTACAAGGATATGTGTTTGTGGGTAATGCCATTATTATCATGTGTACCAAATGTAGACAATTGGATAATTTGCAAAGCCTCGATTTGAATTACTCACAATATTTACACTTCATCACGTTGAGATGGAGCTTGTAGTGTTCTCTCACGTAAGGAGTTGTAAATGAAAAGGAGCAAGCTCCCATTACAAGGAGGGTTTAAAGAGTTTAAAGAAGTAGTAGGGTTAAGGAGATAAGAGCGGGAGCGCAGTCCTGATTACTTAAAGCCTTTTTTCCAAAATTTCCTACTATGTTTATGGCATACTTTTTCCCTGTCCTATTGACCACAACTTTTGTATTCATTATTGCTTTCATCACAACACCTACAATAGATATTGATTGTGTTCATAAGCCTATTTCTAGTTGTGATAAGTGGATTAGGGGCTCCCTTATCACAACCCATAACCCCTAATACGTTTACTCCCTTAGCCAAGGGGGCCCAAGGGTGTACTTGTAGGGGCATTGAGACCAAATTTGGGGGGTCATAACATTAGGAAAAGTGGAATGTCATTATCAAAAAGTTTCTGGGGGGGAGGGGGTATCTTATGGTGTCTTGAACAGGCCAAGGGGACACAAGGGTAGCATGTATGTGTAGAAGTCAGAGGTGAAAGCATGGTTTACTAAGATCTATAATCCTAGCATTAGAGAATGAGAAGGGGGCTTAGGACCTAATTTCATAGGGCCTAGGGGACCTAGAGGGAAGGTAGCGAGAGAAATTGATAGGGGAACCCAAAATAATGGTGATAAGGGGATTAGGAGTCCAATTATCACAACACACAAGCCCTTAACCCATAACCACTAAATTCCCTATCCCCTTAACCCCCATTCCATATTCCCTTAACCCCTGCACTCATAAATCATAACCCATAAACCCCTTCATTCATTAAATCTTATGACATTAACCCCTAACCTATATTAATTCATGAACCTCCTAAGCCATAAATCCTTATCCTCTTAACCTGTGACCCTTAACCCCTAAAAACCTTAACTACTAAACCCTTAACCACTAACACCTAAATCTCCTAAATATTGAGTCCTTAACCACTAATTCCTCTGACCCTAAATCCCTTTGGCCCTTAACACTTGACCCTTGAAGCCCTTAACCACTAAGTATCCAAGGTCGAAAACAACACCCCAAACCAGCAAATTGACCTCCTAGGAGAATCCTTGATCTCTAATTGAGCATATTAGAAACATTACTTGATTCTTAGAGAACTAGGTATTGGTTACGAGGATATGTGTTTGTGGGTATTGCCATTATTATCATGTATACCAAATGTAGACAGTTGGATAATTTGCAAAGCCTTGATTTGAATTACTCACAATATATACACTTCATCATGTTGAGATGGAGCTTGTAGTGTTCTCTCACATAAGGAGTTGTAAATGAAAAGGAGCAAGCTCCCATTACAGGGAGGGTTTAAAGAGTTTAAAGAAGAGCAAGGTTAAGGAGATAAGAGCGGAAGCGCAGTCCCGGTTACTTAAACCTTTTTTCCAAAATTTCCTACTATGTTTCTGGCATACTTTTTCCCTGTCCTATTGACCACAAATTTTGTATTCATTATTTCTTTCATCACAACACTTACAATAGATATTGATGGTGTTCATAAGCCTATTTCTAGTTGTGATAAGTGGATTAGGGGTTCCCTTATCACAACCCATAACCTAAAGGGGTTTTTATCCAAGTTCAGTAACCTAAAGGAGTTGATTTCATTGATAGAGGCAGATTGAGGAGTCGCATAACGAGAGGCAAGAGGACCTGTCAGATGTGTTAAGGACATGTGGACTAAAAGGGATATGTGTGGCCACCATAAAAAAGTGGGTCAAGTGTTGTCTTGTTCAAGGTAGATTGGTTGTCAAAGGACTAACACCAAGCCCTAGTTATATCAGTGTGATTGTAAAGGGCCATGATCCCAGGTATGCGAGCTCTAGCCTATTCTATTATAGTTTGTAATTTAACGAAGAACGTTTTGAAAAATTTAAAATTTTTCATGTGTACTAGTTCATGATTCCTTGATGTGTGTAGATTTTGTTGTGAAAAGCAGATGTGTTGTGGCACTTTTGTGTGTTTGCATCAAATATTCTAAGACCAAACCCAGATTCTCATGTGTTGTGGAAATTCAACATATGCCTTGTTCACCTAAGAACTACTTGTAACTCATCTTAGGTTACTCGTGTCCAATCTCAACGCATCCCACTTAAAAAGTTACCAATACAAAGCTCATCACATCCAACTATGGTCATAAAACAACTAAGCAACATAATTTACATCTTGACATTCCATAACACCTGACATGTCTCAAATGCCTTAGCACTATGTGGCATGTGTTAACATCCCCTACAATCATGGGCATGCTTTTACACTCCCTAACACACCCTAGCACTTCCTAACACACCTTGGTTGCAAAGGCGAGAAGGATCTTGTTAGAGGGAGTTCGAGGCCATAGTGTCTCAAGCCTCCATGAGAAGGTGAAACCATTGCAATGTGGAAGGCCTTAATAGATTTGTACCTGAATAGTAGCAACCACAGGAAGTTGGTGCTGAAAGACAAGCTCAGGAAGATCAAAATGGAGAAGGGCGACACGATCCAAAAATACTTGACCAAGTTCACTCAATGTCAAGATGAGCTTGGAAGTGTTGGGATCTATGTTGCCTCAGATGATTTGGTGAGCCTAGCTCTTATAGGACTTCCCAAGAGGTGGCATATATCCTAGGACTCTGTTAATGGGAGGGAGAAGCTTCTAGATTGGGAGCGATTATGGTCTGATTTGGCACAAGAAGAAATTCGACAGAGCACTAGAGATGGATCCTCATCAAAGGCTTATGATGAGGAGAACTGTGCCTTCACTGGCAAGGCAAAGAAAGGAAAAGGAAGGCATCTCATTCCAAATCTGAGACCAACAAGGTAGGCAAGAAGCGAGACTTGTCAAAGGTGAAATCTTTCAACTGTCATGAGCATGGACATTATGCCACAAACTGTCCACATAAGAAGAACAACAAGAAGGAATGTTAGTTAATGAATGGTGAGCAAAGAGTTGCACTCAGAAATGCATTGAGCATAGAAGCAATAGAAAAATTAGCTAAGAGTCTTCATATGAATATAGGGCACTTTAAGGCATGCAAGAGAACCTTCCTTAACATTGTATTGTCATTCATCCATTTTTGTAATTATAACATTAGGTTGTAAGCCCTAAAGAATGAAGGTGCATTGAATTTGGGAAAGAGGTGCGTTGGAACCCAAGTAGATAGATAAATAAATGTTCAATTGGGAGGCAAGGCCTAGAACCATACCATCCCCATCCTCCAAATGATCAATATTGTTAGAAAAAAATGACTAAAATTGGTGTATAGGTGACTCAATTTATAACGATAAATTTTATACATGAGGTTGGTAAACATTAAAAAAAAATTGAATCAAGACCGAAAGGGAAAATATATCAAGTGGGCACAAATATTAAGGGCCTATGTCAGCGAAAGTCAAACCAATGGCCAAATTATTTTTCCTTGATACCATCTCTTAAGAAAATGAAACTACATATAAACACTTATGTCAAATAGAATACTCCAATACCCACCATAATTAGTTGCATGTTGTTCAAAATATTGAATGAATGACATGCAAACTCTAATTTTGTTTCAAAGTGTCACATTTTTCGAGGAAAATACACAAATGTTGAAGGTATATCATATGTGCTTCTTTGTATTTGGAAATAAATCTAATTTATGGGATAATTGTACAAGTTGGGATGTCAAAGAAAAACACTCACACTTGTGAAACTAACCTTTAAGGAGTACGATAATCAATGCATGTAGCCTAGTTTTAGAGAATCACATGGGCTAACGACTAGGCTAGGTATGATACTAGACCTATCTAATTCTAAACAAGGTATTAAGGATAAGAAAATATGAGTAATCAACCTAGATATGGATTGGAGATAGAGAATTTCATGGGATTTAGGTTAAGTTTCCAAGGCTCATCATCATAACTATATCTTCGATAAAAAGGTTTGTATCAGCCCACAACCAATAATCTAAACTTCCTTTAAGAGTTATAATAAACCCCTTAATTATGAGGAAGCATATAATGTATTTTTCTAGGGGTTGATTCATGTGCTGGATTCATATTTCCTAGAGGTTCCTACATGATAAACAAGCTATGAATATATAAGAGGCATATAGTAAAGCATGGAATGAGGGAAGTTGTGTGGCAGTCCTAGCATTTAAGCATAAAATTGATATTAAATTGAGTATAAAAGAGGCCTCTAATGAAGTGTGTACTGAAAATTGGTTAATGGAAGGTGTTGGACTTTCATTCCTAGCCTAGATAGTTCTCAACAATAAAATGATTTTACATTTAATAAAGATTCTAGATTTTTACAACTTGGTTTGAACATCATTTGTAGTTTGCTTACACGGGTGGAATTTTACAACATGAAAAATAAATGTTTCATTCAAAAGATTCCTTGCTACCATAACCATTTCATCCCCCAAAATTAGGGTTTCCTCTCTCGTTTTCCTCAACAAAATACAATCTCAAGCCTTCGTTCTAATAAAGACAAACAAATAGTGTGCATAATTGTTAGTCTCTAGCTCTCCCTTTCTCTCCATCTCGCTCCCTCCCTCCCTCCCTTTCTTTCCTTCTCCCTACCCCCCTCTCCATATCTCCCTCCACTTCTCGCTCTCTGTCCTCAATGGAAAAACTAGAATCCAAACCCCAAGAATTGAATACCCAAATAT
This sequence comes from Pinus albicaulis, assembly GCA_034641835.2. Taxonomy (NCBI): domain Eukaryota; kingdom Viridiplantae; phylum Streptophyta; class Pinopsida; order Pinales; family Pinaceae; genus Pinus; species Pinus albicaulis. The sequence goes on from CM076576.1 coordinate 725,489,171, forward strand.
TTATGGCTTTGCATCCAACTAGTAAACCCTAAAACCTTCCATTAGCATCCAAGGAAATGAAACTCCACCTATTTAGTAGGGATTTTAGACAACTGTAAACATAAACACCATCTCCTAACAATTGTCACCAACGACATGGAGGATGTTTTGCAGAGAGGAGTTGCACCATATAGCTTTTCCTCGGTGCCCAAAATCTCCAATCTAGAACCCTTTTCTAACCTAATATGTCCTTGCCTCTTGATGGATAGTCCTACGAAAAAAGTGGAAGCTTATAGTTTTTAGCCAGGTGCCCATACATATGGCCCCGCCTACACCTAAAATGTATTCCTTCATAACCCAATATCTGAATACACTACACCCCGATCCCGATATCCATGCCTTCTATTGGCCTGTGACCACACACAAAGTGGAGGAGAAAGGAAGGGAAATCCTAACTATCAAAGTGTTTAAAATGAATCTATCTGCCTTTTAATTTAGTTGAAAGAGGAAAGTGTCGTTGATTAAGTGTGATGGTGAGCGAAATCCATACTTCCCTCATTCATTCCATCTACCCCTTCCTACCCTGCCTGTCTCTTCTGGGTTCCTTCTCCATTCTCTCTCAACGCCTCTGCATTATTTTTAGGTTTTTGCTCATTGTTTTATACTTGGCCCATTTAAAATCCATCAAGCCACATAGCCTCCTGAGCACTCATGAATATAGGAAATTCACATGAATTAGGCTCAAATGGTCTTCTCCATCCTTGAATCACCAAAACCATTATTCTCTTGACCCATTTTCTGTTAGAGGCATTCATATAGTTGTCCATATTTAACCTCTGATCTTAACATGTCCTAGGCACTAGTATTTTTCAACTCAAGGCTATCTCTAGGAGCTACAACACCTTCTATGAGCCCTTATTCGAGGTCCATATTAACCAAAATATGGGTGTATGTCTTAATTCCCATCTCTAAATATGTAGATTCATGGGCTAGATAAGATCCCAATGAGTTACCTATATCTTTGAAAATTAGGGTGTCTCGATAGTTAGGAGGGAGACTTGGAAGATGAACCTAGATTGGGGCCATATCTAGTCTCTCCTACTTTGCATCGAAGAGGAACATCTAGAAATTGACAAGGATAGGAGATGAATCAATTTTCTAAACCATTTGTTGTACCTCTCAGGTGTCTGCTACATCTTTGAAGCACAGATGAATCCAACCTTGGGCTAATAGCGACACCTCTGGAGGAAATTTTACAATAGGTAAGATTTCCTTGTCTGCCCACACATTTAGGGTTGAGGACCTTAATTTTCAACCCCTTACTTACCCAGCCAAGTATTTTTGGGACATTTCCTCAGTCTTTTGAATGGTGACGTTGACTCCCAAAAATAGAGAACGAAGGAATTTGTTGTTCTTCTTTACACTACAATGGATTTTCCAATTCCTTGCTTTCTCAGATTCATTTTGAATCATAACTCATTCTTATTCACAAGGGTGTTTCTCCCTGAAAACCACAAGCCCATTTATGATGTTAGTTTGACCTTCTTCCGTTGTCGAGGCAAGGCTCTCCTTCACTAGCTCACCGAAGGAGGGTGAGGCTGATGGCACTTGAGATGAAGGATATACAAGAAAACTATCCAGAGAGGCTTATGAGAGTGAAGAACCCCCACTGTGTTCAAAAAATTCTGAAAACCCTAAGGAAGTAGTAACACATTATATGTCTTCCTCCAATATTTAGGACAATAGGGAAACTAAACTTAGATCCAAACACCCCAAGAAGAGTTCTCTAGCCCCTAACAAACGTCCTCAGGCCCTGGGCTAGCCGAAACTAAAGGACCCAAATAGTGCATGGCTGGAGTAGGGGTTAGGGCCTTTGAACCGCTAGACAGTTGCCTATTGAATTCTTAACTTTGCTTTCTAAAGATCTGGTAGGCCCAGAAACTACAGTATGGTGACCTTCTAAGTTGACTTTGAAATGCGAATGGATAAAATCCTTGGAACTAGACCAAATTTGTTGAAAACCCCCCTCCTCTAGTTCATAATCCACCAACTTCTCCTCCTCCTCCATGTGGGTCCAATAGTAAGTAGTCAAAATGTCATCTAAAAAACATATTTGATGAATAATTGCGTGTCTTCAAAGGGTTTATCATGGCCACCATATTTGTACAAAATATATATCATGTGGATAAAAAACTCATTGTTACCATTTAATCTTATTTTTCATTTTGACAAGGATATCAACGATCACATTGTCTAGATCCTGTTCACTCTTTGTCAAAACTACGACCCTTTCTCCGTCTGCAATTTTTCCTTGGGCCTCTAGGGTTTCTCCAGTGTTGAATTCTTCTCCCATGGTCAAAACGTTGTAATGTTATCTTTAACAGTTAGAGTTTGTCAAAATAAAATAAAAATTAAAAACATAAAATTAATAATTAACCCAATCTAGATATATTTTAACTCTAGATCTACCAAGGCCGAGAGAGAGGAATTAAATCTCTTGAAATGCAAAATTCCTTAGATTTGATTTCTATAGACATTTGATAGATTAGAAGCTAAGATGAATCTAGATTAATCATATACCATGAAAAAAATAAAATAACAAAAAAAAAAGTGATTTGCAAACCCAACATAGCATCCACCTTTGTTTTGAAAAATATTAAAATATTTACCATATTTGAATAAAGTTTAAGAAATTTAAATATTTATTATATTGGAATAAATTTTTTGTTGTTGTTGTTTTTTTTAAGGTTTTACCCTTTCGATTAAAATGCTTTGACTCATCCGAAAATAATTTTCCCACTCCATTTAAATTTCAATAAATTTGAAGAGGGGATTGTCGTGGAGTATTGGCGGGCAAACAAAAGACATAACATTATGTTACCAACCAAAACAGTAGAGCACAGCTAGAGCTATAGGAGGGGAACCTGAAAACCCTCTCATCGATATTGAATGCATTGAAGAGTTCGACTCGAGCACGATTATTCAGTTTCAAGAAGAAGAAGGCCACCCTCCTCCTCCATCTATTGAGAGGTCTATGAGAAGGTAAGAGTTTAAACAATTATTGCATGTATAATGTAGCTTCCGTGCCATGAATAGTGTATATTGATTTACATTTGATATTAGTGCGAGTACTCTCACTTGTTGTGGAGTTGACTTTGTTTAGTTTGGAGGCTTTGCAGGTTTTTGTCATTTGGTTCAGAAATGCAAGTGTGCATTTTGATATGCAGTTTTGTCTTGCTTTGTATCTTTGTTACTCTTTGATGTTATTTATCTCTGGGAACTTGGAAGCATAGAGAAGGAATGGAGTTAATGCATGCCATTGGGTTCTTATTCCATTTCTGATTTGTACATTGTCGTGGATGTTCCACCGGATCTTCATAACAAATTTTATAATATTATACAATCTTTTACTAGCACTATTCTACTCAAGATTGCAGACTTCATATCATTAGATTTAACACATAAATTACTGAGAATCAGCTAAAAGTGAAATGAAGGAAACAAACAATTACACACCATCCATACATTGAATACAATATATACCCTAGGAAAACCCAATACAGGATGAACCCAACTAGGAGAGGCCTATGCTTTGCTCTTTTCTTCTGTGGATGAAAAGTGAATACAAAGAAATGGGTACTCACACTGGAAAAATGTGGATGCTACATGATTTCCTTCTTCCTCTGTCATGCTTCAATCCCATAACTATGAACATGATATTGAAACATAACTATGAAATAGATATAAATGCAGAGAACATAGAGAAACATGTTACACAACTCGACTCGTTTGTAGAGAGTTGAAGAAGTTACATGGTTACTAGGTGTTGTGGTTTGTCTCATGAGGATCACTTTTTCTTTCTAATATAGATCCACCCAGTTCTGTTGACATGGGTTAGTGGCATTGTGATATACTGATTTGTGAAAGGGAATCATGAACGCAAGGTTGTTAGGACTAAGCTTTTCCTTTTTCGATTCACGAAGATGCTTTAAACCTCAAAAGAAATTTGATGGCACCAAAGTTGAGTGTGTCTCCCCACCACTACCAAGGGGAACTTGCATAGGTTTCTTTTCTTTCGGTTGAGCCATTTTCTTTCTTGGAGCACATATGTTTCCCTGTATTACTTACCATCCTTTGGGATTTTTCCTATGTCCATTGGATGTAGAAGATGTTGGTGAAGACTCAAGATGAATAGGTTTCTTGGAGGTGTACAATTTGTTGGCATGATCTACATCTAAATTTTGTGCTTTCAATGTCTAACATTTCGGTAAAAGTGAGATCAACCCATTATATGAGCAACTAGTTGGGAAACTCACAACTTAGGTTGAGCACTACACAGATATGGGTAAAGATGTTGAGCCCATGACAATATGAGCTCCATTAACTTTAATAAAATGATTCTGGGAGTTTTTAATAGTTGCAAGAAAATTAGGATACCATAAGTGAAGAGGAGGTTTGGAACTCTTACGTAGACCAGAGTTGTTGTAATAATCATGGTGTTTGGATCAAACTTTCAGAACTAGGGATGAAAGGAGAGGTGCATTTTCCCCTAGAAATAGGGTCCTAGGTTGAATTTCTTTTTCCTATCCACCATGGCCTTAAAAATTACAATGAAGTAACACTTGGAATGGAGGAAGAGCTCATCGTTGGTAATCTAGGTTTGATTTTTCCACCCATGAAACATTGTTGTAGATGGCCAAAGCCCATTCAAAGGACAAAGAGTGCCATCCCTTCAATACAAAAAGTTGTGGGCATATACATGCAAGTTCCAACACTGGAATGTCCTTTGATTTCTCCACTATAAAGGCAGAATTGAGGGGCGACTTTTTCTTTGAGGGAATAGAAAGCCTAGGCTTCACCTCATCCTTGAATTGATGGGATTGGGAGGAGGGCATATTTTTGCATAGGGATCCTCCAAGAAGGCTTGAAACTAAAAGCACGATAACATCCTTGCTTATGCCAAAATCCACGGGAAAGAAACTATCAAGGAGTTGCCTTCTTGCATAGAGTCGTTTCTAATGGCTTGGAGGGAACCTTGTCGTTGTTGTATCCATGAATTCAATATAGAGATAGAACCCATGGATTTCATATGAAAATAGAAGGATTCCCCTGAATGGGACCTCATAAAGACTTGAAGATCTGTAGTGACTTTGCCTCATTTTTTAAGATTTGTGTTAGATAGGAGTGCAATGGTGTTAGTTGAATGAAGACCATATTAGAGCTGAAAGTCTTATCTAGTGTTTGTAAGTTGTGACTCTTAAAATGAGATGGTGACACCTCGTTTGGCTTGAAATTCCATGGATATAGCCGGTGATCACATGCTCTCTCTAGTTATAGTTTTAACTACCAATCCTAATGTAGTCCTAGCGCATCCATTGACTCCTTTTATTTTTGTGTTCATTTAATTAGGATTAACTACAGCAAGCATGATGACAAAGCACTCATTCAATGTCTTATTGATCCATTGATGAGTTTTTTTAATGTATCAAATGCAGGATCAACTATAATTTGAGCTTTGAGCTCAAGATAGACTTTGTCAAATTTGAATCTAATGTTGACACTGGCATTTGAAGCACTGGATTTACAAGCCCTTGATTTCATGAACTGTCTTGACTCTTAAATATTTGCGTAACTCCCTAGTTTCTTATATTAATCCCAAAAAAGAGACAACATGCAAATCTAAACTAGTTAATTAGTTGGCAAAAATGTTATCATAAACCATGTGCAAAACAATGTTTTATTGCTTGGAGGGATCCCCTCCCTTCATTATTTCTATGAATTTAATATATAAACAAAAAATGTGGATAATATGGAGGGGTTCCTCTGAAGGGGACCTCATAAAGACGTGAAGATCTGCTATGGCTCCCCCTTGTTTGAATTTTCATGTTAGATAGTATCACAATTATAGTAGTTAGACAAATGCCATACTAGATTGCTTGCCCTAGTGTTTGGCAAGTGAAGAATCTTCAAAATATATGGTGGCACCTCATTTGGCATGAGATGCTAGATATATCCACTAACAATATTCTCTGTGGTTACAATTGTAACTACTAGCCCTAATGTGGCCCTGGCTAAGTCATTGACCCCCTTTGCTGTCATGTTCATTTATCTAGAGTTTGTTATTGTAGGCATGATGACAATGACTTCTTGACCCATTGATGTGACCCCTTTTGTTGTCATGTTCATTTATCTAGGGTTTGTTATTGTAGGCTTGATGACAACGACTTCTTGGCCCATTGATGTGTGTCCTTGGTGTAATCAAAAGCAGGATTGGCCAGAATTTGAGCCTTGAGCTCAAGATTGACTTCGTCGAACTTGGATCTCATGTTGATGATGTCATTTGAAGCCTAAAGTGGGAGGCATCGGGCTTCTTACTAGAGAAGACTTCTTCGGGAGTCTTGGAGTCTAATGTGGAATGCGGGCATCTATTTTGAACATACACAATGGCACAGACAACTTCCACAATGGTTCTATTCTTCCTTTCAACAAAACCATTTTGCTCAAGAGTATACATAGTTGGATCAGCCAATCCTCCAAGTGTCACACACACACCCCTCAAAGACAGCTCCAAAAAGGTCAACATTGGTCAACAGAAAAAGTCAATGCAGAAATTCAACGCTGCGGTCTAGGGCTGTGGTCAAAGGTCACCCTTCTCCTCGATCTTTTTGCTCTCTAATGCTGCCTCAAGAGATTGGATTTTCTGCACAAGAATGGAGGTCAAAATCCAAGCTTTGACCCATGGTCAACGCGTGTCAATGCACCAGCAAAGAGCCCTAAAAAAAATTCGCACTCCTTCCGCTTCAGATCCGCACATGTCAGAGAGAGAGGCCTCCAAAGGCTGAATGAACCAATCAGATCACAAGAGGAAATGCGTGATGAGTTGATGATGAAATGGACATCATCTCTCTCCAATTTATATCCATCAATGAGGGTGTGTGACACATCTATTGGGCTTGCAAGCCTTCATTACAATTCTGGTCGACCTTGACAATTTGCACATGTGTGGAAAATAAAATCAAAATATAAGTTCTTCTCATCCAAACAAGATGATCTTTAGATCAATCTTGCACCTCTCCGAAAGAGGAATCCAACAAAAATATCATCATCATCATATGAGCAATGCAACATGGATTTTGGATCTAGTTGCCCAAAATTAACAAAATGATACTTGTAGTCTGATAAAAATTGATACCTGTGCCAACTCTTGCCCAGTTGATCATGTAATAGAAGTCTTCATCTAGCACAACATGATGATGCCAAGTAAATAAAAGCATTCCTTCCTATTCTATTGCTGTCCAAAATCCAAAGTGCTTCTCATATTCAGAACTTTCTGCCTCTGAGGGTTGTTATGATTTATCGGAATGTGGGTAATGTCTATATTTATAATATTTCTTAGTTGGATTGTTACTTGGTAATTTTGAATTGTAAGCTTAGTGAATATCCTTGATATATTCCTTAATACTTCATTAAATGGGACAAAAATATACATCCAGGATCAGTTGTAGCAACCTCACAACAACATCCATACCAAAGCGTATCATATGAAAGTGAAGTAGTGTTGAGGTTGCAAACTTAAGAAAAACTGAGCTCAGAACAAAATAAAATGTTTATCAACAGTGGCAAAGCAGATGTCGGCTATGAGATACTTACCAGATTTAGGCCATGACATAGTTTTCTTGCATTGTAGGAATCTCTGGATAGTACACAGGATTTCAAGATCAAAGACAACTAAAATGGTGTAAAATAAAGAAGTACCTCTGTGCAAGCTATCAGTCAGACTAGTCAAGCCCTTGTTATCTGTATGAGAAATATAAAAGGTACTGCAAAAAGGCAGTTGGAAACATAGATCATTGTACAGTGACTACAGTGAAAGGGTTTTGGAACTTATTTTCAAGATAAATCTCAAATTTGCCTTAGACTACTTGAGAAATCAAATTTGGGTAGGTTTCGCATGAGTGATAAGCTATAAATTTGAGAGAACTTTATATTTCATCAATTCTACTTCTTCTCTCTGGGGCAAGGGACAAAGGACCCACCTCCACCTAGTGATTTGTCTGCAAAAGTGTACTGAGGTGTATATATTCTACCCCACTCTGGATTTGATCCTTTGGCCTCTTATGAAACACATGTTCGTTACTGTCAGGCCCACTCAAGCTCTACAACCTCCTAATGGTCTACTTTACCTAACCTTACAGATTCCTACAATTTACAACTTTTCATCAATATGTGACCAAATGAAAGCACCAGACTACAAACATATTTCTTTAATGAGGCCTGGATGAGTAAAAAACGTAGCAAATAGTAGTAAATAATAAGTCCAGGTGATCCCAAAATTATGTTAAAAATATATTCAAGGCTTAGGGATGGTTTGTGTTGTAAGGCTCATGAATGATTTTGTGCTCTACTTATATCCTCTTTAAACCTATCTTTGTTTTAGAGTTTTCTATTATGTATTTCGAATCATATTGAATTTGAACTTTTTTCACCAACATGCATTATTTTTGAAGAATTTAAACTTTTTTAGACTTCTTGGATTGAGTTACATATGCTACACTTCTAATTGCAACTATACTCTCATAAAAAAGGCATTTCAGTAATGTATGCCATTCATTCTCACATGTTGGTCGTCTTCTAAATACTAGAAAAATGAGAACACTGAGCATTGCATGTTTACCTTCTAATGAAGAACTCAAGGTAATATGGAACTAATATGAATACAAAGTCATTATTGAACACCGATGCACCAGGATCTTGTCAAAATTTACTTTTAAAATCAAAACTTAAAGAAATATAGGCTAGGATTGTTGTACTTAATAAATAATTTACAATGACATTATATCCTCTTGCTAGGATTTAGTTCCTTCTCTGATATTTTGTTTATGATGAATAGGATATGGTTGGTTAAGAGTAATGATTCATAGAAGGAAGTTTCATTTTTCAAATATGTTTAATTATTATGTGTTTATATTTTTTAAATGTTTCTCTCTACCAATAAGGGAAACAATCCTTATAATCTACTTTAATGACTTTGCTTGTAGGCTTTTGGAGCTTATGTTTTTGGTCCTAATAGTTCAAGATGATTCCCTATTGGGACTTCTAGCAAGTAGAGCTGTGAGATTTGACCCTTTCATTGGTACATCAACAACATTTAAGTAGAAGAAATGTTGCATCATCTAGGATAACATGCATTGGGAGGATGAGTTAGGTGCGTTCTTTATTATACAATAGAATATTCACAATCATATATGATCTAAACTAAGTTCCAACTAGAAGTGTATTTTATGTATGCAGTTGCAGCTTGAACTTTGAAAATGCTTTCAAAACTAAATGAACTATACTTTACCTCTCGAAATGGGTAATTTTAAGGCATGGCTCTCCCCATCTTAATTTTAGTGTTGCTAACAAGTGGTGACTTTTAACAACTTTTATGAATGGATAGGTTATACAGTCAGTTATAAAGGGAGATCTAGTGAGTGAAGTGCATCAACAATTTTCCCCATGGGCATCACAGGTTTGTTTCGAAACTGCATATCATTTAGAATCTTAAACATAGAATGAGTGTCATTATGGATCCATTGTGATGTTGGTAAATCATAGACATATTGGAGAAATTATTTAAATTGTTTTTCAACTTTAAGCTAGATATACATTCAAAGATAGCAATAATTGAAAGTATAATTTCTCAATGGAAAGATATTAGCAATTTATAGCTATAAAATATCAAAACTAGGGTTTTCCTTAATGTAAATGTCAAAACTCAGAACACTACTTTTTGTTAGTTGTGGGCTTCATCATCTTCAGTGGGCATTCTTCTTTGTTGATTTGTATAAGAATCCATGGTCTCTCAAAGTGAATTTTTCTTTACTCCTAATCCAAATTCAGATAGGTAGTATTGTCAATCACTTTTTCCCCTTGAATAAATCCCAAGGGGTTTGATTGGACAGTTTAGGAAAGCTACAACTGTCGCCGACAATAATCCTCACGTCAAAGCTAGTGAATGCTAGTTCTAGGGCATGTATCTAGGATAATTGGTTGATCCAGAATCCAAAATCTGTCACTTAACCTTCCAAATTAGTGAATCAGAAGCATGGATCTAGTCTTAAATCCTTCAAAAATATGCAATAAATCTACCAACATGTTCATTAAATTTTGACTGATTTGTGAGAATAACAATTAAATATGTGTGATAAATAAATTAAAATCAATGAATGCAACAAGTAAATTGTCCATATATTTGAAGTTTTTTGTAAGGGTATGTGTTGGGGAGAGTGATGGGGAACAAGAATGACAATAGGAGATACAGGGTGATGGGTAGTGATGCATATGGCAACAAGGGAGCTGGATATGGATATTGTGCAGATGCATAGGACAAGGAGAAAGGGCATAGGTATAGTTTCACTAAAATGAGGAAAGTTGTTGCCTCGGGAATAGTGGTGACACTTCCCTTTTCCACTGGGCTTATCACCTTGTGCAGGATTTGAGATAGTTGTCCCATTGACCTATTTTGGTCATTTGTGGACATTGAAAAAATTGTTTTCTTTATTTCCACATGTGCAGTAGAAAACACTAGTTTGGGATTAAATGCAAAAGAAAACGTTAGGGCTGATAATTGGTGTGGGATGCGGAAATCATGAAAGTGAAGAAGGGATTTTGATCAAGAGCCACGCTACTGCTACAGCTGTCTGTGAGCTTGCGCACGCCCGAAGCTAGGGCTTCTACACGCTGCCATGGAGGTTCTGGGCTCGCCCCAGGTTCCTCCTCCCTCGCCTCGTCCGTTCGCTGAGGATGCATTCAACTTGTTGCTGGCTACGCTGCCGAAGAAGAAGAAAACTAAAGCAGCCAAGTTTGTGAAAAAGTTGTTATTCCAGAAATCTCCCTTCCCCCTGAGGGTCTGATCCAGGTAGCTTTGTCCATGGCGGATCGCGCTCTCGTGGGACAGTTCACGGGTCTTTGGCCCTCCCCAAAAACAACGGTGAACTGGGTTGTCAAAAATTGGACGCCGTTGATCAAGAACGATGTAACCTCGTATTTCTTGTGGAGAGGCTATTTTCTATTCGAATTCATCTCAAAAGAGGATAAAGACCTGATCTTTCAGAATGGCCCCTACTTCATGGGACCTCAGGGCCTGTATCTCAATAAGTGGACGCCAGATTTTGACGCAGTGGATGTACCAATGGCTGTTCCTGTGTGGGTTAGGTTGCTGAATCTCCCAGTGCATTGCTGGAAATGGGGTTCTCTGAAGCACATAGGTAACACCCTGGGTAAATTTATTGACCAGGCAAATAACAAGGATCAATACGACTGTGCCCGAATATGCATTGAGGTAGATCTAGAGGTGGGCCTTCCAGAGGCAATAAAAATCAATGTCGGCAGTTGGACTCATGTGCAAAAGCTAGACGATGAGCAGCTTCCCTTCAAGTGCCAGAAATGCCATGTTTACGGTCACTTTGCTAGGGGTTGCTCGAGCAATGGAGAGGCGGAGAAAGGGAAGGAGGAGGGCTGGAACTAGATCAAGCAGTCAAAGACCTCCCATAAAACCCCCAAATCTGGGGTCCCAAATGGTAAAGGCCCTCAGCTGGCTACTGTTCAACAAACCCCTCCCTCGAATGGTCAAGAAAAAAAATTCGGGCCCTTAAGCTCAGCTTTAGAGGACACCCAGGAGGTCGAGATGCAAAAGAAAGTGACCCCAGACAAAGGGACCCCTTTAGGCTCGAGGCAAGGAGAAAGTGCCTCAAATAGACCTAAAGAAAAACATGCAGAAGCTGAAGAGGAAGAACAAGTCTCGGGAGGAATCAAAGGAGGAAGGAGAAATATGGGATTCACAAACTTTGGTTAGAAGATCGAGAAGAGGTCGTAAGTGTGTCCGAGAAAAGAGAGAACAAGAAACCTATAAAGATAAGCTCCAGGGTAGTCAACCAACCCTCGAGAAACCCTTGGAAAAAACTCCGAAGATGAAAAGAAACCAGACACAGGGCTCCAAGGGAGCTCATCACACCCAAAAAAGTAAGTGATGAAGGTTGTCTCCTAGAATTGCAGAGGTATGGGGAGCAGAGTGAAAGAAGAAGCAATAAGAAGTCTTCTAAGGATAGAAACCCCAGACAGACTTCTTATTTAGGAGACAAAAGTGGAGGATAAATACTTCCTCCAAATAAGTAAGAAATTTTGGAATAAAGGTGGAGGACAGGCAGTCTCTGCTCGAGGAGCCTTGGGCGGGCTAGGCACTCTTTGGAATATTAGCAAATTCTCGATGGTCATTGAGATCCTAAATACTCACTGGCTGTTCTTGAAACTTCAACATCTTGATACAAAGGAGGTCATTAGTCTCTTCAATGTGTATGTCCCAGTAAATGCAGGGGAGAAAAAGGCCTGCTGGGACTCCATTAGAAATTTGACAGAAATGGAGAATCTGGAAAACACCATCATTGCTGGCGATCTTAATCTCACCTTGCTCTTGTCAGAGAAGCGAGGATGCAACATCGTAAGGGATACAACAAGGGAGTGGGTGGAGGACCTCATGCAGGATTGGGACTTGCTCGACATCAAGCCCTCTAATGGTAAGTACACCTGGTCAAACAAAAGAGTTGGTTCGGGGCATATTGCTGCAAGGCTAGATAGATTTCTCGTTCAAAGTTCTTTTCTCCTTTTAGGATTAGAGGCTAGAATGCATATTCTCCCTTGCAGCGTTTCAGATCATAAACCTATCAAGCTTGAACTGTTGGCCCAAATTGATCACGACCCTATTCCATTCAGATTTAGTCCTTTATGGGTCAAGGGGTCGGACTTCATGAATACGGTTAAGGAATGTTGGAGGCTGCTTGTCAAGGGCTCCTCCTTCTTCGTTTGGGAGGAGAAGCTCAGAAGAGTGAAAGCTGTTCTGAAAAGTTGGGCCAAATCCCTTCCTAACCCTGCAACTAAAAGAAAACAAGTCCAAGACAGTCTGGAGCTCCATCACTTGCATTCGGAAATTGCAGAAATTACAAAAGAAGTTCTAGATAGGGAGGCAGGTTTACAACAGAAGTTTCATAAGGCATGCCTGTCAGAGGAAGAATATTGGAGACAAAAATCTCACAGTCTTTGGCTTAAAGCGGGAGACAGGAACTCCTCCTTCTTCCACAAGCAAGCCCAAGTGCGGAGAAGCTTTAACTCCATCTCAGAAATCAAGGAAGAGACCATAATTCACAATGATTTCACTAGCATTAAAAGGGCAACCTTCTCTCATTTTAAAAATCTTTACAGTGAAGAAGGGGTGATGGTCCAGAATTCTAAATTCCTAGATGTGGTTCCTTCAAAGATTACCTCCAGGATGAATCAGTTATTGGAAGCAAAGGTCTCTAAAAAAGAAATAAAGGTTGCTCTCTTTGCTATGGAGCCTAACAAAACCCCAGGACCGGACGATTTTACAGCTAGATTTCTTCAATCTTGTTGGCAGATAGTGGAAAAGGATTTGTACAAAATGGTTTTGAAATCCCAAGCCTGTCAGAAAATTGGGGGCAGCACTAACTCTGCCTTTCTTGCCCTCATCCCTAAGGAAAAAGGAGCCAATAATTTCAACAGGTTTCGCCCTATTCTCTATGCAACATAGGCTACAAGCTGATAACCAAAGTGATTGCCAATAGATTGAAAAGTATCCTTCCTAGTATTATCCCGGAGAACCAAGGTGGTTTTGTTCATGGAAGGCAGATTGTGGACAATTTCATCTTAGTTCAAGAGGCGATCCATTCAAGCCTGCATTGAAAAGAAAAGGGTATGGTTGTCAAACTAGACCTAGCAAATGTCTTTGATCGTGTTAGACACAACTTTCTGTTGGATGTTATGCATAAGCTTGGGTTTGGGATTAACTTTACCAACTAGATTTGGGCTTGTATCTCTGAGCCTTGGATCGCCCCTCTGGTGAATGAGCGAGCAACATATTTCTTCAAAGCTACGAGAGGGCTTCGGCAGGGGTGTCCTCTTTCCCCCCTCCTATTTGTCCTTTAAGCTTTTGTTCTTAGCTTTTATTTGGACAAGAAGCAACAAGACCAAGAGATTATGGGTCTCAACATCGCAAGAGGAGTCAAAAATATAAATCATGCTTTGTTTGCTGACGATTCTCTATTGCTGGGCGCAGCCTCTGTGCTTTCGGCATCAAGGTTCAAAGATGTGTTGGATGATTACTGTGATGAAACGGGCAACAAACTAAATAAGGGGAAATGTCATATATACTGTTGGAACATTTTGGCCAATACTCTCAGTGCCATTTCCAGATGTTTGGGCTTTGTTGCCTCCTCCAACTGGTCTTTGTTCAAGTATCTTGGCCTCCCAATCTTCCACAAGATCGCCTTCAGCAGAGATTGGCTCCCTCTGTTAGAAAAATTCAAGCTCAAGATCCAGGCCTGGGGTTTCTCTTAGCTCAACCTTGCAGGTAAGTCAATGCTCATCAAGGCTGTTCTCAGCAGTCTCCCAATTTTTCAATTCTTTGTTTTGTTGGCTCCTTGCATTATTAGGAAAATGGAGGATTTCATCCGAAAGTTTTTTTGGAAAGGGGGTAAACAGAATGAGAAGAGAATGCCGTTTGTTAGCTGGGACAAAGTCTCCAAGCCCTAGATGGAAGGTGGTTTGAACTTCAAAGACCTCTGCACTCAAAACGTGGCTATGGGAGCAAAAATCATTTGGAGGATTATAGCTCCTAATCCTGGTTGGGCACAAACTGCATTATGGAAGAAATACTTCTGTGGCCAAAGGAAATGCTGTCTTGATAAACCCCTCCCAAAAAACAGATTGCACTTTCTCAAGCTCTGTGCTAAAGCCACTCCGTTGATCAATCACCATGCGTTCTGGATCCTGGGGAATGGCAAACAAATTAATATCTGGGAGGATCACATTATGAATAATCCTCCACTTGCTGAAGTCAGATCTCTGCATGCGCTACGGTCTTGGATGTCCAATGTTGGCTTCATAACTCTGTGGGACATCTTGTGCTGGGATAATTGTAATTGGCAGAGTTGGAAGCAGCTTTAGGTGCCAACGGAGTTGAAGCTGGACTGCGCTGACTTATTCGCTCATCTGAAGGGCATGGCCTCGATCCACGCTAGGAGACTTGACAAATGTGGTTGGGGTTCTCATGCGGGCAACTATTCTGTGGTGCAGGGATATATAAAACTGCTGGAACAACCCCACGTCCTTCCTAATCCCATGCCTTGGAAGGGGATATGGAGCGACACGTCCATTCCTAAAATCGATCTTTTCCACTGGCTCTTGTGCCACAACAGAATCCCGACAGAAGACAGATTGAAGAAAAGGGGCTTCCATGGGCCTTCCGGATGTATAATGTGCAGAGAAAATGAAGAGAATGCCTGCCATCTATTGCTGGAATGCAAATTCGCAACAGAGATCTGGCATGAGCTTCTGGGCCCTTGGAGAATCAATTTCACATTTCCCATCTCCATCACTGATTTGTTTGCCAATTGGCTGCATAGATATCCAGGAGTCATTCCAAAAAACAAATGTTTTAAGGCTGCTTGGCTTTCCTTGACAAAGATCATTTGTTGGCAAATCTGGCTTGAGAGGAACAAGAGAATTTTCAGAGATAAAGTGCAGGATGCAAAGATTGTCATGATCAAGATCAAATGCGAGCTGAAAGAAAGCTTGGGTGATCAGCTTGAGGATACAAATTTAAGTCAGTAGGATTTTGAATGGGGCGTCATGATGGGCCTCCAGTTTTATGAAGTAGTAAGGTTAAGCAATCCAAGCAAAGAATGGAAAATTAGAGTTAATGAAAAAGATTTCTCAGATTGGGTTAACAAGCAATCCAAACACTCCTTATTCTTTGACGGGGCAGCCAAAGCCAATCCAGTGAAAGCTGCTGTAGGAGGTGTCATAAAGAATATAGAAGGCAGAATCGAGCATAGTTATGCCTGGGGCTTGAGACACAACACTAGCATCCAAGCAAAAGCGTTGGCTCTGTTCCAAGGCCTCAAGCAAGTCAAAGACCTAGGCATCAAAGAGGTAAATGTAATTGGCGATTCTCAGTCCATTATAAAAACTATAGTGGACAATTCTGCCCCTACAGATTTCAGGTTTGCAAGATTGATGACAAGAATCAAAACATTGGTTAAAACTTTTCAGAGTTTGAACTTCTTCCATGTGTTGAGGGAGAATAACAAGGATGCAGATTCAGAAGCCAATAAAGCAGTCCTCCTCTCTATCGACACTCTTCTAAGAGACAGGGACGAAGCATGGGATCTCATTCCTTAAAATTTTTGCTTACATGTTTTATTGCATTTTACTGAATTAGTTTGTTTGTATCCACAAGCTTGGGAAAATTACGGATATTGATTCGATTGTTGTATGTAAGAATCATCGGTTTATAAGTGTCCGAGTCATTGAGCTCTTGGAAGGAGAGGAAAACTGGGCTTTGCCCTCATATTATGTAACCTGATTAGAGGCATTCATGGCAAGGCTTTAATATAAACCAATATCTGTTCCTGTAAAAATAAAATAAAAATGAAAGTGCAGAAGCATAGAACTCAATGCTTCGTAATTTCCAACTTAAAAATAGGGTATTCAAACTGCATTCTAGAACATTTGGGATCAACCTCTTTCATTGTTAGTTGTTGGTTGATTTTTCATGTCTTAATCTAACAAGTTTGTTGGACATAAATGCATTTTGTACTCAATAAACTACTGGAAATATTCTAGTTCCACCGCCTACGTGTGAATGTGGTTGCATTCAATAACGGGTTCAAAGTACAATCAGAGTGTCATTGTCAAAACTTCGTTTTCCATCTCCATTATTCCAAATTATGATGGTTCACAGGTTGTGTTCACTTTCTATTGATTCATGTATAATATTCTACCATTCCAAAAACTGGAATATGCACTTCCTATGCATCCATTTGTAGAGTTTGTTCATGCATAAAAAATGGATTCTTCCTCAACATTAACTTATAGTGGATAGCATGTTAAGATGTGACAAGGGTGAATTGGGATTATGTACAACTACATAAGAGATCCAGGATGTAGAGAATGATGTCGAAGAACTCCTGTGTAAAATGGTCAGGTTGTGAACAAAGTGGTCAAGCGTCCTTTTCCAACTCCACTGTCAAAACACTATAAAATGATGATGTTGTGTTACCTGGGAAGGCTTATCTTATGGATAGGATAATACTCTGGAGTCAGTTGTACATGACATGTCTTTAACTACTTCTAGTTCCATTCAAGAAGATGTAATGGGTTCATGGTTGAACTACCCTATTGATGATTCATTAGAAAAAGGAATATTGCTCTGAATTCTTTGGAGGGTTTTGCTTTCTATATCTCTAAATCTAGGTCACTAGATCCAAGGTTATTTAATTTTCTATATTTTTATTTCACCCATTTACTTATCTTGGATCTAAGACAAGCACTTAATTGAGTTGTCATGCTTGGGAAAATTGAATGTGTATTGATCATTTGAGGTCAATTTACAGTGACTTGTGCCAATATTGAAATATCTTTATGATCTAAACACTCAAAGAAGACTAATTAATGTCAAAATAGGGTGAACAACCTACTTAATAATAAGTGGAACAATTCATGCCATTTGAGATTGATGTCTAGGGTTAACTTCAAGCCTTCAGATCTAATTTTGTTTTTGGTGGATATTGCATGATCCATGGTATGAACAACTTCCTGGTTATTCATTTTAATACCTCAGTGCATGTGATTTATTTCTTGTATGTAATTTTACTCACTCTGCAGCAAGGTCTGAAATGTGCCATGTTACACCTTGATTATTTTAATGTTTTTTTTTTGCACAATGAAGTATTAAACACCTTCTAATGCAAGAAAAACAATGAGCTCAACAACCCACTTTATAATTCAACAACATACTCAGATTTGTCACTGACATAAAAACTTTTATTTGGGTTCTCACCGTTTCTCTATTGTATTTTATGTGGTCAAGTCTTGAAGTTTATTGCACCATTGTTTGATGATCTATATGCTCTGAAAATAAGTCATATAACACTTAATTTCTCATCTCTTAGCATTGGTGATGAGGATTACATCTTGTGACATTGTTTAAAGTGTCCTTAAAGCAAATCAATACACAAGGTTGACAGAATTTGAAGCAATTCAGGGTTTCAACTCCCTCTGAAGGAAAACCAACAACATAATAAGTCCAAAAATCTAGACTATAAGGCTAGTGCCACACCTGATCTCAGACTAAAGCATCCTTAATCTACACCTAGCCCATCTAACACAAAATTGTGTGTTCAAACTTAGTTTCTTCACTTTTTGAGCATGATAATGACTCCTTCTGAGCTAGAAAGAGTGCATGCTACAAATTATAAGTTGCCATAACATATTTATAATATTTGAAGATTTAACAGAAAGCATTGTGAACTTTGTCTGATATGGGTTTCAGAACTGTACAGGATATGTTCGGTTGTGCAGATATGCTAGAGATGGATAGAGTGGTTATAGACAGTATTAAGAAGCTTGAAAATATCGATCTTTCTTTGCTACTTTGGCCTGTAGCAGAGATTCGCCCAGAAGCTACTCAATATTGTGTTCAGGCACAAGATCATGGTTTGGATATGGTACATTTGTGTGGGGCTCCTCCTTGATCCTGAATCAAACATTAGATAATCCATGCTCCCCCTTGTCGTGGCTCTTCCTACAATTGCTCTTCTAGCATCCACCCTTTACATAATTACTATGTTCTGTATCCTCCTTTCATGCAACTGCCCTTCCACATCATTAGAACTTCCATTGCTTTCAGACACAACTTTTTGTTAATGAGGGGGTTTTTAGCCTTGGTGGTTTTGAGGGATCACAGGCAGGGGTTCAAATATCCATCCCCCACTCCATGACCTCTTTACTTTCGTCTCTAGAATTTTCTTCACCATGATGTCCTGTTGCTTATAATCTTCAATCACAAGGTACTCGTCAGCTATTGAACCAAATTGTTAAGAGAAACAAAGGATGCTGAGGTGAAAAATCTGCAGACAGTGCACTGCAGAAATGACTTTGATCTGAATAAAAACTCCTTCCATTCTTACCCCATAAGGAGTCACCATCTTGCACACTCATATAATTAAGGGAGGCCTGAGTTTAAGCCTTGCAAGTGTAATGCCCCCAGTCACCTACTGTGGTGTTTAACTACCTATGTAACCCATTATTTTGTGATTTTTTTCTTCAATTCACCTCCTGTAACATATGTTATATGTGTTTAATGCATTCTATGATGCATTTCACTCATATACAGGAATGCAATTTCATAATAACACCATTTAGATTACTATTCACATGCAGCACATAATAATATATAATTAATTATAACAGAAGTCATAAAAACAAAGAGACACGAATTGGCTGCAAATCTTCATATGTTCCAACTTCCACCCAGCCATAGACCACGATGCTCACATTTCTCAACAACGGGTCACCCCTGGGCTGGGGCTTCGATTCCATAGGACAATGGCTTATCTAAAGCTAGGTACATACCATTACTGTACATAAGCAGTTCAATGTCTCAAACCCAACAACATCCAACCAATAAGCTCATTTCCCCATTAACACCACAACCAAAGTAGTGCAACCCCTTTTCTACATCCATAGTCCATCAGCACATGCCACTACCCTTCCAAGGTGTCCAACTCGACCATCCAGGGATGTTCCAAAGCCTTGTGGTTTCCAGGAGTTCCAACGGCCTCACGGGTCACCAGCCTAAACATAATATGTACATCACACATAGGGGTCATCCTAGGGGTGTTACAACAGGCTTCATGATGAGATTAAATGTGAAGTACCTTATAATAGTGCCATTTAAAACTTTGATGCTTTTCCTTGATATTATCAATAATAATTACTCCCAACCCTTTATTCAAGTAGAAGAACATTCCCATCTTTTCCAGCATATCAAACCCTTATTGGAAAAGCAAATCAGTTGCTATGTTTTGATGTTTCGGGTAATGATTTATGTTTCTAGATGTGAACCTGCTTGTAATTTCACCAGCTTCGTCTATAATGCAATTCAATCTTGAATGCAACATAACCCCCTTGACTACTCATCCAGGCTCTGACGATTATGGAAAAGTCCTCTTCCAATTCAAATGAGCAAATCCTATTTGAAAAGACAGTTTTAATCCCTTGGTCATGCCTCTGTCTTAGCTAGATTGTTACAGTTTCCCATAGGTCTATTGTGTCTTAAATATCCTCCTTGTCTCTTAGTTTGATTGTTACGGCAGGTCCTACTTCCTTTGTCGGGGATGGAGGATTCAAGCTACCTTGGTTTTTAAATTCAACAATCATCTACTGGGGGATTTTGTCTCTCTAGACACAGTGGCTTTTACTATTTCAATTATAAATGTCCCCACGCTTGCTACTAGTCTTTCTCAAGGGCTTCCTCACAAACTGATATCTGAAAATCCTTATGTTTCTTTCTAACCAAACTTCCATAGCTGGCAACATGTTTCCAAATTTCTTTAAGATTTGGGGATTGTGATATCATATGCCAGCTTTGAAAGAGACCTCGTAACAAGGTAGGAAATCTCCAGTTGAGGTCATGTTTCTCTCTAAAATGACTTGAAATACAACAGGGGTACTCACACATAAGGAGCAGAGGCAAAGGGGGCATGATTAAGAAGGGCCAAGGAAACATTTTCCTCAGGATATGATCCCGTGTTAGGTTGTTTTTCAGTAGATAGTTGTAATAAAGTCTTTGCTTTAGTCAAGTCCTCCTTCACCCAAACCTTCTTCCAGGTTTTGTTGAAGTTGCACCTTCTTTCATGGCCTCTCTTTACCATGTACAATCCAATCTTGGAAGCTCTCCATTTTCAGTCATCATGTCCCCCCTCGTTGGAATTCTGAAATTTATAGGATTTTTGTTGAGTGTTTTGTTGCATCTCTATTGATCTGGGTTCTAAATTCCTCCAATATTTTCCTATGTCTCTCCTTAAGGGTGTCCATCTTCAGCTTCATACCTAAAGTTCCAAACACTAGATCCCAAGAGTTGTTGTAAGGGCCTCTTTGGACTTGCTAAATCTTCCATGCTAGAAAATGTTATCTTCAAGTTCCATGAGTTCTCACAAACTTAGCCTTGGATCCATCCTTGCTATACCAAAAAATATAATACTCAATTATGTCCAGGTTGTATCAAATGAAGCACAGATGAAGGAGCAGGCATTCTGGGGATATGGTGCCTGTGTAGTTTGCCTTAAAGCTTGTTTTCTTCCTTGCAAATATGTCGGACCATCTTTTCCATTAAAGCCTTATTAATCCAATCCCCCATAACATAGACCCAAGCTGCTGCAAGCCTTATACACTCTTCCAAGCCAACAAGATAATATTTTTTGGTCTGTTATGTTCTTTATCGGACTACACATTTGCTGATATTTTCAGAATTGGCCAATTGTAGAATAGACTTTGACAGTTGTAGTTTGCCAACTAGAGAGTCATTTCCCTTTCCAAATTGTTCCTTTACTAGATAATCCTTTAATAATATTTTGCCAAAAAGGAAGACAGACACACTGATTTTGTCATGACATAGACACTACTTTTGTAATCTCAAAGACACTTATCATTGTTACAAACACCCTGAAATACTTAAAAACATCAATTTCTTTGTAAACTGTAGCCAAATTTTCAAAAGTTTGTGTTTCAAACTTCTTTTCCTCTGTCTCCTGTGGTTCAAAATTTTAATTAAAGTTGTCTTCATTCAATGTCACTTGGAAGTTGGCACATCAAAGATGCTCTGTGACTTCTCTGTTTTGTGCCTGAGCTTCCCGATATTCTGTCCACTCTTATCAAGTTTCAAGGTCTACAGGATGAGTGGAAAATCCTTGCATTCATGTGCATATGTGATGGATGCTGCTCCATTGGCCATAAAGTCGTTGGTGATATTGATGTTACAAGAAACTCAACTGCCAATGTGGGACTTATTAGCCCTCCACATCATGATATTTATTCCGTTGAAGATCTAGCATAACTTATTTATGATTTTAAGAAAATCATAGAGTAATGACTTAAATGAAATTATAGAGTAATTCAGTCTTCAAATATATTCCTCCTCCTTAAATCACGTGAGCCAAACCCAATTTCTCTTTAAATGGTGAATGTAGGGACTTTAGACTGGGAATTCCAGCCTTCAAGGGGAATATATGGGTTTATACATGCCTGCAGATTTTGAAAGAGAATAAATGGGTTACCACATACAATATGTAGTCTATGAAATATAAATGAAAACTCCATGCAGGGGGCTTCTCCTCAAAAGAGGCCCACAAACCGAGTGTGAAATCTCCATGTCATGAATACCAACACTCCTCGGGTTCCTCTAATGGAATTGTAGGCAGAGACCCCACAAAAGGTGGGTAATCTTTCAAATTAGCTGAAAAAATAATTTGTAATACATACAATGCAAGGTATACAAGTTGGCTTCGAAAATGAACAGATTGGTCTATTCCAATTTTGTAGGTTGGCTCATCAAAACGTTTTCCAATGTGGCACATGTACATATACTTATATACACCCTAAGTCCCCTTATCACAATAATTATGGACCAGGATGGGAGCATTCCTCTCTCTTTGAGGTCTGTGCTATTGAACAAGGGTTGTTTGGGATCCATTTTCCTTTGGATTATTCTCTCAAAAGCAACTGAAATCTGCCAACGAGTCTGCCACTTGACCTGTGCTAAGTGTATGTAAGATGCATCAGTTTCATCTTTTTAATCCTCAACATCTTTGAAAACTTATCCTTATTTCACATAGTAAGATGAAGGCCTTTCAAAATTATTTGTTTTCTGGTAAGCATATTCGACAATGCTAGTACTGCTTTTCCCAAGAGCCTCAATTCCAAGTCTGCTATAGGTGAAAAATCGTTGCTTGTCCTGGAACATCAAGTATTATAATGATGCCTGCACTATCTCCACTTGGAAGGAAATACTTAATGTGATCTAAGGTTTGTATAAAAATACCATTTCCAAACACCACTCTTAATGTGAAGAGTATCATGTAGAGTGCATCTATGTACAAGTTTCTTGATTCAATGATGACAATCTATTTTCTCAACAAGGCTTTATTTTCCATATCATTGGATCAAACAAGGTATTTCACAAATTGAATAAGGAGGTCCCCAAGTATAATCCCATCTCCAACTCTTGAAAGAAACATTGCATCACTTTACAAATTGTAGCCTCATCATCAACTCCACTCTTTCCAATAATTCTTTGGACTTTCAGAATAGTTTTCTCCCCTTGGAGTTCTCACTTCCATGAAATATCCTCTGAACACAATCAAATTCCTTCGCAAGAGTTTTCCTATCACAAGCAGGTGCACATTGCTGAAAAACATCCTTTACCCTAATAGTTTCAGTGTTCTCTTACAAGCCATACATATGAAAAGCATTTTGGATGACCCTGCACAACCCTTAATACTGATACCCATGCTTATTTCTCCTTCACCGATTGCAATATATGTCTATGTCTAGTGGGAAAAAAGATCACAGACTACCCATTAGCAAGTATTCACTTGAAAGTCAAGTTTGCTCCAAATAACACACATGTAAAGGCTACATAATCCACTCTCCGTGCTACAAACTTCACAGCTGCAATCATCCATAGGAAGCTGATTCTGACATGTTATATTTCTACATTGTTTGTGGCCAAAGATCTCAAGGAATGCTTGAGTGACACTGATATCTGTATGAAAAAATTCCTGAATACTTATAACTAATTCTGTGTGCCCTTTCACCAAGTAGAATATGTGCTTCATCAACATCATCAAACCTCAAACCTCAATTTCCCTTCCAAGTTTTTCTCTATAACAATTTTTGTGAGTCCTGCTTGCCGGACACCAGTTACAAACTTTCTTTCACTTGAAAATTCACAACAATTGAATTTAAATTAACCTCACATGGGTTGTATTTCATTTTTAGTATATTTCGCTTGATTATTTCTTTATACAATCTCCCCACTTCTCTTATCCATGTTCCGGCGTTCCTTTGCACCTCTTGGTGCAATTGCTAGTTATAAGAATATTTAAGATTCTGGATCTATCGATATGAGATGGATATTGCAATATAAATCTGAAGGATTCATGAGATTACTTCATGTTTGATCAGATTTTTTAATGATAAATGTTATCTTGCAGGAAAATTTCAAAATTTGAAGTCATATTAATTCAGTACATTGATGCAAATTCATACGCTGATGCGATGTATATGATGGAAATTTCATTTTTTTACAGTTACTTTTAGTTTAATTATATCATTTAGCTCGATGCTTTCCATATATTCAAC
Organism: Pinus albicaulis; assembly: GCA_034641835.2. NCBI lineage: Eukaryota > Viridiplantae > Streptophyta > Pinopsida > Pinales > Pinaceae > Pinus > Pinus albicaulis. The sequence continues at coordinate 725,513,405 of CM076576.1, forward strand.
TAAACCTTTCTTGCTTAACAAGACTTTGTCATTTCCATGTTTTAGTGAAATTGATTATGGTTTGATACTTTCATACAACCTCTATCAAGTTACATGCACCTTCATTAGAAAAAACAAGAGAATTTTGCTTGCCATGACTATGTTTCTTTGTCATTGTTGACTTAAGAGATTCTTTTAGCTAAGAAACTAGTTTCAAGGTTATGGCATAACTTGTCATATAAATTGAACAGAATTTATATCCAAAATGTTAACTTGTAAACTACTTAGCTGGTTTTAGGCTTTCCATTTAAAATCTACTTCAGTTTGAACTTTGAATGAGTTGTTCCATAGACTTGAATATTAAGAGATTTTGGTGTAAGGATTAAAAATTAGCCCGCAAGGCCTCTCAGTTATTCATTTATTTGATCCAATATAACATTTACTATTAAATTAGAACCACTCGGTACAAATATGTCATAGATCAAGATCATACTTTGTAGAGTGTCATAGAATAAAAATAGGAGCAAGGACACTGAGTTCTTTCAATTTTCCTGGTTCTTATTCCTTTGGTGTATCTTTGCACCTTTAGGGGCAATTGCTATTTTAAAGTCTAATTCTTTAAAGGGTGCTAGCTCAATGGAAGAGCACCTGCTTTACAAGCAGGAGGTTGGTGGTTCGATTCCATCGTGCCCTGATATTCATATATAGGGAATGACGAAGATCGGTTTTTGGTGACGGATGCTCTTTTGACCATCACCAATGAGCTTATGGTGACATTTTTCGACCCTCACCAAAATATGAAATGGTGACGGTCAACGAACGCCACCATATATACGCATCAATAGTGATGACCATTAAAGGTCCGTCACCATAAATCATTGTTGTTTATCTGAAATGGTGAGGGTCACTGTTTGTCATTATAGTCATTATTCGTGACGGACCTTGATGTCACCAATGCGTTTATGGTGACGGTCAATGAACGTCACTATATATATGCACCAATAGTGACGACCATGAAAGGTCCATCACAAAAAATCATTGCTGTTCATATGAAATGGTGACGGTCACTATCCGTCATTATAATTAATATTCGTGACGGACCTTGACTGTCACTACAATACATACTTTTGGCGACGCCACCTTTGGTGACGTTCAATTTTTTGGTGATGGAGGCTATTGTCTGTCACCATTGCTCATATGAAATGGTGACGGTCAATATCTGTCACTATAAATCATTATTGGTGACGGACCTTGAATGTCACCACAACACCTATACTTTCGGCGACGCCACCTTTGGTGACGTTCAATTTTTTGGTGACGGAGGCTATTGTTCGTCACCATTTCTCATATGCAATGGTGACGGTCACTATCTGGAAATATTTAACCGAAGTGGCATATCAGTTAGCTAAAGGAATTTTGAGTTAAGAGGTTGGTTGGTGGGACATGCAGGTTGACTTAGTTGTAACTAAGTGATTCTAAGTTGTAACAAAGTTGGAAGTGCAGTTATGAAAGTTGTAAATTATTTTAACTTAGTTAAGTGAGTTAAACTCAGTTGTGCTAGTTGTAACTGAAGATACACTAGTGAGAGATCAAGTGAATTAATTATTAATTAATTCACAATTAGTGGTCTCACATGCAACTGAAGATTTACTACTTAACTGCATGCATGTCAGATCCAGTGGAGACCCAATTGAGTTCTAGGTGAAAGGGAAGTAAACTATCAGTTGTGAAATTATCCAGTTGCACACATGAAACCACACACACATTAGATGTGCACATGAGGATTGCATAGTCATGGAAAAAATGATTGCATTCATTTAGGGATTTCTATCAGCAGGGATTGCACAATGGAGGCAGGCTATTTGGAGACAGTAAATTGGCTAAGGAACTTGCCAATTATTGTATGACAGTTAGCTCATGTAATGAGAGCTCTTGGATTATAGCTTTGTATGTAATTGTTTCATGATCCATGATATAATACATAATATAAGATAGTGGGGTTTTTATCTATAAGCTTTCCCTGGTAAAATTATCTATGTTATGTGTGATTGATATTTCTTCATGATATTGTGATTGGTGATTATGTTTCAAATTCCACAAATATTTGTAGAAGCGATTATGTATTTAATAGTAGCATATTATTGATAGATCAAGAGAATCCAGGACATGCATGTATTTTGTATTAAAATTTCTACATATATTCCATTGTTACCAAGTGTTTGACAGAATGTCAGTCCTGATTGGGGATGGTCAGACCTAGTCCTAGTGTCAATTTTTGGTTTATAAGCATTGTCCTTATGTAATTTATGAATTCTGAAAGTTACATGTATTTCTGGGAATTAGTCTAGCCCCAACTTTGGAATCTAGCCTTAAATTTCCCAATCCTTGGAACAACACGAAGTGAAAAATTCTATAGGTGCACTGGTGCAAGCTTATGCATGCGAATGGGAGGTTATAGTCACACTGATGCCTTGGAAAGGGAGCGGTTAGGGGTAAAACTCAAGGAAGAGTAAGGTTGGCTAAGGGGATGGAAACCTAGAGGGGTTGGGTTACTCCTGGAGGGTCCTGTGGCACATAAGTGAAGTCAATAAGGGTTGGTTGGCAACTTCATTTCCTTAAGGTCACTCAGGAGGTTGATTTTGGTCATAACTTCCCCTCATCTCATGTTTACCCTAGGTAAGCTGGTGAAAGTAGGTAGATGTGAGGGGAGGTGTGTGTTACAACTAGCTAGTATACCTATCAAATACATTTTCATGAAAATAACATATATCCACATAATGCCAGACAAAATCAATGTTAAGAATACATTTTGTATTCAAGAAAAGCACTCATTCATTTGGAATTGTGGTTTCCAAACATAGCCAAAGGAATTGTCACCCAATTCCTTTCTTTTACCTTTTTACCTTGCTGCAATTGAGTCTTATTATATGTTATCACATCACCCAAATATTAGTTATAGAAACAAATAAATTGTTACCTTGTCATACTAATACCAAACATTTTTCCATACAACTATTCATACATGTCATCCATATCATCCAAAGATCAAGAAATTATATCTATTAATTTGAAATAAACCTTTACCAAGACTAACAACGATGTCATAATCAACTCATAGTAATAAGTCATAATACTACAACTAGCACTCACTTACACTCAAGTACATATCAACTATTTCAACACATAATGTGTTAGTACAACCATCTTAAAACAAGATCATTCTTTCATGCAATCTTACAGACACATACTTATATCATGAAATTAACCAAACATTCAAACAACCTATAAACATACCATGTTAGACAAACCAAATATAAATTACATAAACAAAATCATACCTCAATATATCTCAGGGGATTCTATCACATCTACACAAGTCAGTCCATATTATTATGACACAATATCACATGTATATTGACTCATACTTGCATACCATAACCATAACCATATGCACAGGCCAATCCAAATTAGCACAATACATATAACATCAATATCTTAAATGAAATTACCATAATCATCATGTGTATGACTGCAATGGATATAAAAACAAGTTACTATCATTCATGACTATTCGACACATTTGCATATGCCCACACTGATAAACTAGCATTTATCATGCATGTAACCATAATAAAAATAGAATGACAGACATTCACATAACCACAATGCATATAACAACCATTAACCAACATAATTGCATGCCAAACATACAAACCTATATGATGAGATGCTCTTACCCCAAGGTCTAGTGTTTCAACCTCACTCTAATAGTATGCATCTCCTGCTCTATCTCAACCAACATATCAACATCATAACATACCAACAAATCATGATGAAACAAACTACATAATGACCACCACAATGCATTCATGACCTACCATGCATGCATAAAAACATATATACACTAACATGCATAAAAAATACATATACAACTGACATGCATTCATGAAAAACACATCCCAGCATCAGCATCATCAACTTCTACTGACAACACAACTGTAACGATGACCATAGCCATGCATACATAACAAGCACATATAAAACCTACATGCATGCATGAAAACCACATTCAACCCATCCAGTCCAAGTGTTTGAACCATGCTCTGATACCACCCGATGGCATAAGATATCACCAAAAGAGAATGAAAAATAGACACCACCCAAATAGAATGAAATCCAATTGAATACCACTCTATGGTATCAGATATAACCCAAAGAGAACGGAAACCAGACACCACCCAAAGAGAACAAAACCCGCTCTGATACCACCCTGTAACAATCCTCCTCCCACATTTACCCAAGCTAACCAGTGCACTGGGGTAAACATGTGATGAAGAGTTATTATGATATGATTCAACCTCCTATATCACCTTGAGGAAGTGGAATCGGAAAAAAAAACCTTACTTACCTCCCTTAGGTGCTACAAGACCCCCAAGGGCTAAACCACCCTACCAGGTGTCCAAACCCTAAGTTAACTTGACTTATCACTGATTTGGACTCCCAGTCTCATGCAAAATCCTACATCCATCCAACTGTGGCCTCCAATCACATGCATAACCATTGCAAGGATGCGACTGCAGTCTTTTTCATCTAGTTCTATGCATGTTGCCACGAAATTTGTGCCACCTTTTCAAGGATAGGATCCAACTCACAGTGCAGAACTTGATGAAAATTTTCAAAACAATAAATGACATAAGGAAAAATCCTCTAACACAAAACTTAGTCAATAAATTGACCTAACCAAGCCTAACCATGATAGACATTACGTCAAGCATGTCATGAACATGTAATCTGCAAGTTATAATTACATATCTGAACATAGAGATCTGAAACTTATTTAAGAATCATCAAAAAGGTCTAATTCCATCCCCTAATAGATGCATTGAAATCTATTAGTACATGTATTCATAAGAAATTCATATATTCATCAAACATGTCAAGAGCGATACACAATATACATAATATAACCAACATATAAACCAAAAAATAATCAACATATAAACCATGGCAACTCAGCCATAATATCACCACCATAATCAATACATATATACATGAATCACAATAGAAAATGCCTCTTATTAACATACGAAAATTCCAACCAAGTCAAGGACTTCCACGTACCTCTCGACCATTGACTGGGTTAAACCAAATATTTTTTTTCAGGTAATCACCCTCATGCCATATTCCAAGCATGAATGTGGGATCTCATGGAATAAGTTAAGAAAAACTAAACCAGGGTTTCCAAAGGCTAATCCACCTCAACCCTCAACCAGTGATTCCACCTCACGGTCGTACATCACTAACCATCACCAAATAAGTATCTACAAAAGCTACCCAGGGCTCTAGAGCTTTTTTTCAAACCTGACTTCTAGGATTAGTAACTCAACCCACAACTGCCATTGGGCTCCAAAGAATTTTTCCAACCAAGGCTTCCAGGACTAGTAACTAAACCCACAACTTCTGTCAGGCTCTAGATAATTTTTCCAACCAAGGATTCCCGGTCTAGTAACTCAACCCACAAAGGGATACAAAGAATTTTCCCAAACAAGGCTTCCAACACTAGTAACTCAACCCAAGATGTTACAGGGCTTCGAGAGCATTTTTCCAACCAAGGCCTCCAGGACTAGTAGCTCAACCCAAGTTGTTATAGGGATTCTAGAGCATTTGTCCAACCAAGGTTCCACAAACTAGTAACTCAACCCATAGACATAAGGAATATGAGCACCAATCAGAAAACAAGGTAAACCCACAACACCATGGCTATATAGGAAATGACAAGGCTAGGTAAGAAAAAGTTGAGACAATCCTGATTCATTGGTTGATATGGATGTTTCTTATGATTGTGAACTAAATTTTTCTACAACTTTCGAACCAAATTCCTTCAAATAATTTTCTTCCCATGATGAATGGAAAGAAGTGATGCAGAAAGAATATGATGCCTTGATAAAGAATGACACCTGGAAGCTAGTTGATCCTTCATTGGGAACCAAAAAAATAGGCTACAAGTGGGTCTTTAAGAAAAAGTACAAAGAATATGGCTCATTGAAAGGCACAAATCTAGGCTTGTGGAAAAAGGTTTTACACAAAAGGAAGGGGTTGACTATGAGGAAAATTTTTCCCCAACAAAAAATGGGCTACCATTCGAACACTCTTTTCCTTGACAACTCAGAACAGTTGGAAAGTCCAGTAAATGGATGTAAAAATTGCTTTCTTGAATGGAGATCTGAAAGAGAATGTTTTTATGTACCAACCAAAAGGATTTGTTGTGAAGTGTTAGGAGCACAAATTATGCAAGCTTGTAAAATCCTTGCATGGCCTCAAGCAAGCACCATGAGCCTAGTATGATAATTTAACTGAGCATCTTCTGAAACTCAACTTCAAACATTACGACCTTTATGATGCAACTTTGTTTGTCAATGAGAGCTACATTGTATCCATAAAGAAAGAACTGAGGGAAGGTTTTGAAATGAAATATTTGGGCTATGTTCATGATTATCTTGGTATTTAAGTAACTCAACATTCGAAGTTTATATTCCTCTCTCAGAAGAAGTGCATTGGAGATATATTTAATAGGTTTGGAATGTATGTGTGAAATCCTTTTACTACTCCAATGGAACATAACTCAAAGTTCACATCCATTGAAGGAAAAGAATTTAAGGATGCGAAAAAGTATAGACAACTCATAGGAAGTCTCAAATACCTGACTACTACCAAACCAACCATTTCATCTAATGGTGGAATCATCTTTAGGTTTATGAAAAATCCTTGTGAGGGTCATCAATCTACTGCAAAAAGAGTTTTAAAGTACTTTAAGGGAACTCAAGACTTTGGACTCAAGTATACACAAGTGGGTGACTTCAACTTGATTGGATACTATGATTCATATTTTGATGGAGATAAATAAATTGGGGTATCTACTTCAGGTTATGTTATGAGTCTTGGATTAGGAGCTATCTCCTGGAGGTTATGCAAACAATCAATTCTAGAAAATTCCACAACTGAGGCAAAATATGTGGCAACAACTGAAGCAACAAAGGAAATTGTGTGGCTTAAGAAAATTCTAGAAGATTTGCAAGAGAAACAAGTGCATTCAACTCCTCTTTTTATTGAGAACACTTCTGCAATAAAGTTGGCCAAGAACTCAAAGTTCCATGATTAGACTAAGCACATCAATACGAAATATCATCTGATTCGACATCATGTTGAGGAAAAAATAATCCACATATGATATTTTTCGACAAATGAGTAGATTTCAAACATCTTCACTAAGGCGCTTGGAAGCGAAAAGTTTGAAATATTCAAAATGATGCTTGGACTCACCAACATCCCTTCAGATTAAGGGGCGGGTGTTGATCAGCGGTTGTCATTGATGTCAACCCAAGCAGCACCAAGGGCTACCCTAATATTGCATGGAAATTTTTCCCTACCAAATTACTATATTCTAGGTCAAGAATGCTTTTTATGGTTTCTACTTGTCGATATGTTTCCGTTGATATATGGCACGCCACGTAATTCTTCACGGTTTGAGAGATATTCATGTTTGAAGTTTGTAACCACAGTTAGTGGGCTAAAACCACATGGGGTTGTGGCATGAGTCATTGAAAAGTCAATAATTAATATTTTTTAAGCTCCTCAAATCCCTCCCACGTTCACTTGTTGAAGCCCCTCTCAACCTAAGCATTTATATAAATTGTGATCCTCATATCCTCCTTATGTAGGGATTTCGCTATCTGAAATAGGTCATCGTGTAATTTTCGCTCTAACTTTTCTTCTACGAAGGTTCAGAGTTGCAATTTTTATGAGACGAAGCCAAAATCCTAAGGAAGTTCCTGTACAAATTTCAGATCAAGGTGCGCAATATTTTCGGAGATATGATTTGTGGAAGTTAGTGTTTTTGTAGGCTCCTGAAATTCATCTCAAAGAAGTGATCTTGGGAAAATCATCATAACTCTCTCTCTGAGTATCACATTGGAATTATGTAAAAAGTGGCAGTTATTGCATGAAATTTAGTTTTTGTTCTATAAATTTTAGAGCCGAATGAAGAATAAGTGACACGTGGCATGCCAAACAAGTTCACTCTACTGAAACAGTCCATAATTAGGGCATTGTGAGAGATTGGGCATAAATCTCACTTGAAGAATCCAAATTGGGTAAGACCTATGGCATTGGAAAGATGACTAAGAGGACTACTACAGGACAAAAATTCACATATTGGGGATCTGAAATAACAGAGATACACTAGATTTAATATCGAGCTCCTAGAAGGCAATAAAAATCTAGATCATGTGTTGTCAAGGGTTGCAAAGGACCAGACTTTCTAGGGCAGAAAATCAAAGAAAGGTGCAGCAGAGGGTATCATGAAAAGAGCAGAAACCAAGGTGTAGAACAACAGTAAGAAGTTCATCACATGAAGTCTTCAAGTGGGCAGCACTGCATACAGTCACTGTAAAGGTATCATTGTACTAAGTCATTGTAAATACATTATTGTAAAAATTGTAGTAGTGTCTATCTGCCAAGAGTTGAAGAGGCAGTGTCGGGAGTTCTAGGATCATCATTAGATAGTTGTGTCATAGTTGGGGTTATGGTCTAGTGTGTCTTCTTCTTCTACATCATTCTATATCATTGTAAAGTGGACCATTTTCCCTGGTACGGGAGTCCATTCTTCTTTTATTCTTCTACAGGGTGGTAGGGTGGTGGTAGGGTGAGTTGTAGATCATTGGGTGTTGGGGCATCCATTCTGTTGACTACTGAAGAATCTCGGGCATTGGAGTGTCCATCTAGTGGGATCTGGAGAAGAATGCTTTTCTAGATTCTAGGAAGTTGGAGCTTTATTTTCAATTGGACTTGAATATTAAAGAATTGTTAGAAAAGCATTAGGTGGTTTTTGTCTCGGAGTGGGTTTCCACCTTAAAAACTGTGTGCATTTGTGTTCCTTTTTTTTACTGCTATCATTTTACAAACACTGATAATAATTGAATATTAAATAATTCTCTAATTTAAAGGAATACTGATTCACCCCCCCTCTCAGTATTTCCAACAATTGCTATAAGAGATGGGTTCCTTCAATAGCAGTTTAACAGCTGGAAGGAGGTCATGGAGCATACCAAGAATGATGTACCTCTGTTCAATGAAAATAATTATGCACTCTGGAAAGGAAGAATGGAGGTCTATCTCTTGGCACAAGGTTGCAAAGTATGGGACATTGTTCAAAATGGATTTACATCAACCACGGATGAACAAGGTAAGAAGAATTTGGTAAATGATGCAAAAGCAAAGAATATTAGTATCATTGGACTGTGAATGTTGCTTATCATAAGGTGTTGGGTTGTAAAACCGCCAAAAATGTATGGGACAGGATTGAGAATATATATGCAGGTGACTCAAATGTCAAAGAAGCAAAGCTTCAAATCTATAGAGAAAATTTTGAGCAACTCAGAATGAAAGAAGATTGCAACATTGCTGCATACTTCTAATACATTGATGAAATAACCAATACTCTGGAAGGATTGGGAGAGCCAGTTGACGAGAAGACTATTATACGAAAGATTCATAGAACGTTACTAGGGAGATTCAATCCAAAGGTATCAGATTTAGAATACAGTGAAAATCTGGAAAAACTCAGCAAAGAGCGATTACATGGAGTTCTCATAGCATATGAAATGAGACTTGATGAAGAAGAGGGTACTTCACATCTAGAAAATGCGTTCGTTGCATCTAAGAAAACCAATAAGGACAAACAACCTTCAATTGAAATGACATGCATCTGCAAGTGTGAAGAAAAGGGAGATGATGGAGAAGGTCTTCCAGATGAAGAATATGCTTACTTTACGAGAAAACTAAAAATTGGTAAGGGAAAATTCAAAGGTAAACTTCCATTGATATGTTTCGGTTGTGGTGAGGTTGGACATTTCACAACAAAATGTCCGAACATACGTGATGGAAACTCAAAAGGAAAGAAAGGCTTTAAGGAATTCAACAAGCAAGCAAAAAGGAAAGGATCCAAAAGGAAATTTCTCTCTAAAGAAGATAGCTCATCATTCGATGAAGATAGTAAAGCGAAGAAGATGCTAATGAGAGAGTATTGTTTATGGCAAGGCATAATAAACAAGAGGTATCAAACAATGAAGAAGAAGGGTTGATCATAGAAGAATTTTCTAAGGAGGCAATCAGGCTTATAAAAGAGCTCAAGGCTGAGAAAATCCATTCCGATACTCTTGAAGAACAAGTTCAAGGTCTCAAAATTGAAGTTGAAGAACACAAATGTATTAAAGAGTCACTTCAAAAGAAGTTGGAAGAAAGCAACCAAGAAAGGGAAGCATTAGAAGCCGAAGTAGTCTCACTGCATAAGGAAGTGAAGAAGTGAAAAATTGTCCAAAACTATGCCAACAACTCAAGGGCATTGGAAGAAATCATCAACAATCAATGATCTTACAACGATAGAACTGGCCTCGGTTACAAAGAAGAAGAAGCGGGACCTTCTACAATAAAATACAATGAATCTATGAGATCTGACATGCATGTAGACTTCATTGGACAATATTCGCAAGCACATCCTTGGAAGATGATTCCTCGACGAAGATTTCCATCCAGGTACCAACATATTTTTCATGGCTATTGTTATTCATGTGGAAAATTCCAGGAGATCCTTCAAATATGAATCTCCCAGGGCTCAAAAAAACATAAATAGATTTGAACATTTAAGAAATAATATGGAAAGTTATAAATGCTAGAACATGGACACATAGCCAGAGACTGTAGACTTGAAAATCCTCCAGAAGAATCTTCGAAGCCACAGAATGAACGAACATGGAAGAAGAAGAAGACTGATAATTGTGCTCTCGCTCTCAAGGCTCTGTTGGGGTTCCTGTGTTTTGGCAAGTTTGGAAATACCAAAGGACAAGACAACATCAAAACCACTTTGGGACCTCAGGATCTAGCCCTCCTGGGTCCAGAGAGGGATCTCTCTATAAAAGGCAAAGATATATATGTCTTTGAGGTTTAGTTTTAAGGTATTAGGCTAGTTATAAGGCATAAGGGTTGTTGTTTTGTTTTGTTTGTTTGTTTGGTTGTTGGGAAACATGAAAGAAGGGTTCAATGTAAGACAAAGTGAGAAAAGCATGGTTTTTGACAAAGGGAGACAATTCAAAGAAAACTCAAGACCATTGGCCAATGGAGTCATAAAAGGGTTTACTTGCTATTCAATATCCAAGGCTTTCAAATGGGCTAGTCATCTAAAACAAAGGATCTCTAAAGATGATAGTGTGGATGAAATGATAGGAAATGAAGGTGAATGGCAAGGAAACCTCCAAGATGACCACTTAGGAAGAAAATATAGGGACAGGGCATGCCTTAAACACCTATGACCAAACTCCTAAGAGGCTAGCTCTTCAGACAATAAGAAACATTTAAGATTTAACACAAAGGTGAAGCCTGAGATTAGAGAAAGACTTTGAACTCTCAATGCTTTGACATTCAACTTAAGTGAACTTAGAAAGGTTTAACAATAGGAAAAGGGCCCTAGTGAGACATAATCAGTTCTAGATCTCCCAGTATCCCAATTCTTTCAATTAAACTAAACAAGAACATCTAAGAACAAATCCTAAATTCATGCATCAGTAAGCAGGGAAAACTAACTACTATACTGGCTAAATTACCTTGAACTTGTTCTCAAATTACACAACTAGTATAAAAAATCAAAGATAAGAAGAGCAGGAAGCATTAGGGTACCATGCAAGGGTATATCCTAAACCAGTTTACTGATTCTTATCAGAGAAACGAAATATGATGAATTACAGAAGGAAAACAGAGAAAAAGATAGAACACATCATCGCTGCTTTAAATCAGGATCCAATGAAACAAGCTTGTCATATTAAAAAGCAACACCAGTCATATACAAAATTTTCCAACAGCATGATATTCAGTCCGAAATCATCTCCTCAACCTATTTTACAACTGATACACAGAACTCTATCTCAAAGGAACAGCTTACAATCCACAGTTATCCGATCAACAACCTTTACAATGTATTATTCTTGAGTTCTTATAGCTAAAGAGAGGTAGAGGAGGTAGATGAACTTTTAATGAAACATTTAAAATAGAGGAAGAAGAGAGCTCAAAGCCCATTCTGTTTTAATATCACTGCATTGACTCTCAGTACTCTTTGGGTGAAAGAGTGGTTTTCGACAGCCTGATAGTAACTCTAGGTATGTTTCTTTGATGTACTTTTCAGCTGTAGTACTCTGGGACAAGTAAGGAAGTTAAATGATTTTAGGCCTGCCATGCTGTGCAAAAAATGCTCTGGCAACATTAGGACTTTCTGTCAGGGTGGTGATCTTCTCAGGAACGCTGATAGAGAATAAAATATTATGGGAACTCGTCCTTTCACGGGAAAGAAACTTCTGCTAATGTGAAACACTAACAAGGATTTTTTTGTGTGCTTGTAGGCCTTATTAAGCCTCCTGTATCTTTCATGAGGTATTCAATGTGTACGTTTGCCTTTTAACACTAGATTAATGTTCTAAATATTCAATAATAGGCTTCAAATCACTTTAAACCTTCATTGATACTCTTTGCTGATTCTTTGATTATCTCTGTCTATGGAAATGTAGCTTTAATGGTGCTGGAGGTTTTACAGAGTTAAAAACTGGTCCTTTAATGAAATATTTCGTTCAAAAACCTTCCTAGGTGTTTCTTTGCAATCTCTGGCTCTAGAAATGGCATTCTGCGCCACTGTACAACTCTGTATGTGACTAATGAGATAGAGCGCAATCGCAGTCCTTCAACACCTGCAAAACCAATAAACTCGTTAAGAAAATCCATGGGAGTGGAGGTTGGATGCTGTGGAGGCTTGTGGAGATGGAAGTGCAGCAGTGAACACAGTGGCTGTAGCGAAGAAATGGTGAAAACTGCGAAAGAATGGTGAAACAATTGTTGAGATTGCAACAAGATGATGAGCTTAGTGAAAAGAGTCGCCTTCACTAAGTGGGCTTTCAGGCTATTTTTGGCGCAAGTCTATTTTTAGACATGTCGATCATATTCTATGTTTTTTAGGATGATATTTGTGGATGGTTGGTCAAGTTGGAAAAATAGATGGAATTCTATTTTTAGACATATTGGGCGGAATCTATTTTTAGATTTCCAGTATAAAAATAGATATGTCGAATATTATTAGCTCTTAATAGTATTTGGACTATAAACATTATCTTATTCTCTTGGAGCACTTCAGTTAAGTGCACAGATGTGGCACAGGAGCTGACAGAGAATTACGCTATTCCTAAAGGGTTAAGTAGACTATTGCATGGAGACTTAGGTTAGAACTCATGTAAATTTTGACTCATGTGACGAGTTTGGTGGAGTTATTGAGGTAGTTGGTGGAGTTGTGTTCGGTTTAACTGAGTTAAACATAGTTGATCTAGTTGTATCTAGTATAAATGATTGATACACTAGTGAGAGTGGTGTGAATTAATTATTAATTAATTCACTAATTATTAACTCATTAATCAACTAAAGAATACATCAGTTAACTACAGTGCATGGACAGTTTCAGTGGAGACCAGTAAAGAGGTAGGTGAAAGAGCAGTGTGACTATCAGTTGTGACTATAGTGTTGCATGATTTGCAACACACAGTGGTTGGAGATGCCAATGAGGATTGCGTGAGCAAGGCTGGACCAATTCGAGTTCATTCAGAGCCATTATTCAGCAGTGATTGCGCAGTAGAGGCTCGCTAGCAGGTGGTAGAGATTGGAGCATGAGATTTGCTAGATCAGACCTGATTAGTGTGTAGCAATTAGAGATTGTACTGAGAGCTTTTGAGGAGCTCTGTATGATGATTTTTACATGATCTCTATGACATATAATATACAGATAGTTGGGGGTTTTCAGCTTTAAGCTTTCTCATAAATTACTGTGTTCATATGTGTGAATGTTTATGGTTTTAATGTGTGGATGCAATTGATTTTATTTTCGCAATTAATGATCAATGGTAGAAGAGATTTTGTATTGTGCATGAAGTCAAATAGTGTGTGATCAGGAGAATCTCGGATGTATAACATATCAGTTATATAATTTCTACATGGTATCAGAGCGATATTGATCATTGGTGCAATTGCAAAACATTGAAGCAGTTGAGTTTTGTGCTGGTGGAATTCGAATTTGCAGCAGTGTTTTCTGGGTGTCGAAGTTGAGATGTCTTTCAAGGGATTGCGATTGGAGTATGCCCTTGAGGTCAGATCGAATTATATTTCATAGAAGGACAGGATGGAGGTGGTGCTGGATGACAATGGGTTGAAGGAGTTCATAGATGCAGAAATTCCAAAACCTGCTTCTAGCGATGCAGCCGCACTTGACGCATGGCAAAAGAAGAAAAAAAAATGTCGAAGGATTCTGTTGGAAGGTGTGAAGGATCACATAGTGTCCAGCCTTCATGGTAAATATTCTCCATTCTTGATGTGGAAAGCTTTGACAGATTTATTCCAAAGCAAGAGCGACCAGAGGAAGTTGGCACTCAAGTATAAACTCAGGAACATAAAAATGGAGAAAGGCGACAGTATACCCAAGTACCTCACGAAGTTTGTCCAGTGCAAGGATGAGCTGGGAAGTGTGGGGGTTACTGTAGATGATGAGGACTTGGTGAGCTTGGCTCTCCTTGGGCTTCTGAAGAATTGGCATTCCTATCAGGACTCTGTCAATGGTCGGGAGAAATTGCAAGGATGGGAGTGACTTTGGTCAGATCTTGTGCAAGAGGAGATAAGGCAGAGTACCAGGGATGGATTTTCATCGAAGAATGCAGATGAAGAAAATAGCATTTTGGCTACCAAATCAAGGAAGGGGAAGAGCAAGAAGAATTATTCTCAATCCAGTGCGAAAGGCAAGAAGCAAGACATGTCGGAGGTGAAGTGCTTTCACTGTCACCAACACGGACATTACGCCACTAATTGTCCACAGAAGAAGAAAAATAAGCAGGCTGCTGGATCTGTAGCTAGAGAGGCCATAGCCTCATAGTTTAAGCTGGATAACCATGGTGCTTTGAAAATTTTGTAGCAGATTTCTACCGGGCTTCCCAAAGGTACACTTGCGCAGTCAGATCAGTGCAAGGGATGTACTTTGGGAAAATTTGTGAAAGCCACCTTTCACGAGAAGGATAGTTGTGCCACGACAATCCTTGAGAGAATTCACACAGACGTGTGTGGACCTTTCTCAGTAGCTTCGACAACAAAGCACAGGTATTATGTGATCTTTGTTGATGACTTTTCTCGAAAGTGCTGGATCTTCTTCATGCATAAGAAGAGTGATACATTCTCTAAGTTCTGTGAGTTTAAGGCACTGGTGGAGAAATATTCGGGGAATTAGGTGAAGGCTCTTAGGAGCGAAAATGGTGGTAAATTAATCTCTGGAAAATTCTAGGACTTTTGCAGCGCAGAAGGAATTCGAAGAGAGCTCATAGCGCCTCATAACCCACAACAGAATGGGGTCACGGAGCGAAAGAACAGAACGATCGTGGGTGCTGCACGGGCGATGTTGCATGATCAGGGCCTTCCCATACACTTGTGGGCTGAGGCATGCAATATTGCGGTTTATGTGCAAAATCGTTGTCCTCACAGAGTACTTGGCATGAGTACACTTGAGGAGGCGTTTTCTGGTAAGAAGCCTGATATTTCTCATTTGAAGATTTTT
The DNA here is from genome assembly GCA_034641835.2 of Pinus albicaulis. NCBI lineage: Eukaryota > Viridiplantae > Streptophyta > Pinopsida > Pinales > Pinaceae > Pinus > Pinus albicaulis. The sequence continues at coordinate 725,529,057 of CM076576.1, forward strand.
GGCTCACTTGTTTACATTCATGTGACGAAGGATGCCAGGAAGAAGCTGGAGCCGACCGCAGAGGTTGGGATATTTGTGGGGTACACTGATACACCTCATAACTATCGAGTGTATGTGCCAGACAGTCGCAAGACTGTTGTGCGACGGGATATAAAATTCCAGGAGGAGAAAGCCATGCAGTGTTCGCTTGAGAGGGAGCTACACTTGCATGCAGATGAGGAGCTGTTAGTTCCTAAGGAGGAGCTTCCGGATGTGGATTAGCCACAAGAGGAGGCTCATGGAGAGGAAGAAACCACTCAGGCAGCGCCAACCATTAGAGGGAGGAAGCGCACTACAGAAGCTGAGCGACTGAATCTTGATGAAGAGAAGATTGTAGGAGCACCTACATCACAGTGCAGACAGAGAAAGTCACCTGACCGATATACTGGATACATGGCTCTGATGAGAAAGTGTATCATGACAGAGCCATCCTCTTTCAAGGAAGCTGTGGAGGACCTTGCATGGGTAGATGCCATGGTGGAAGAGTATGATTCGATTGTCAGAAACAGTGCATGGGAGATTGTCCCAAGGCCGGAAGGGAAATCAGTAGTAGGTTCGAGATGGATCTACAAAGTGAAGCAAGCAGCTGACGGGAGTGTGGAGAAGTACAAGGCAATATTTGTTGCCTGAGGCTTCTCACAGATTGAGGGGATCGATTATGAGGAAACCTTTGCACCTGTTGCAAGGTATTCTTCCATACGGAAGATTCCTTCTCTCTCAGTGCAGATGGGGTGGCACATTCATCAGATGGATGTGAAGACTGCATTCCTCAATGGAGTGATTGAGGAGGAGATGTACATATAGTAGCCCGAAGGTTTCGAGATCTTCAGCAGCAAGTCGCATGTATGCAGGCTCAAAAGAGCGTTGTATGGGTTGAAACAAGCACCTTGTTCTTGGTACACACGGATTGACAGTTATTTCACCGGACTTGGTTTTACCAAGAGCGAGGCGGATCCCAACCTGTACTAGATAGTGGTTGAGTGTAAGTTGTTGATCATTGTACTTTATGTAGATGATTTGATATTGACCGGTGATGAATAGTTGATACTCTCATGCAAGGCTGATTTTGCAAAAGAGTTTGAGATGAAGGACTTGGGCCTCCTTCATTATTTCCTGGAATTGGAAATTTGGCAGCGCAGTGATGGATTGTTTGTGTCTCAAGGAAAGTATGCCCGGGAGATATTGGAGAAGTTCAACATGCATGGCTGCAAGCCTATTGACACTCCTCTTCCTGGTGGATGGAGGAAAGAGGATGCTACATCGACAGAGGTAGTGGATGCCACTGTTTACCAACAGTTGGTGGGGTCGCTTATGTATCTAGTCAATACACGACCTAACATATGCTACGCTGTTAACCAGCTTTCACAAGCTATGGTTAAGCCTACCAAGCTCTTTTGGAAGGCAGGAAAGCATGTATTGATATATCTCAGAGGCACATAGGGATATGGATTATGGTACAAATAGTCGGATGAGGTGAAGCTGTGTGGCTTCACGGATGCAGATTGGGCAGGGAGCCCAACAGACAGAAAGAGCATATCTGGAGGGATTTTCAGTATCGGGTCAACAGAAGTTTCTTGGTATAGCAGGAAGCAGAGATCCCTGGCACTCAGTTCAGTGGAGGTCGAGTATATGGCAGCGATTTTGGCTGCATGCGAGGCTATATGGATGAGGAAGATCCTGGTCGGGTTGTTCGGTTCACACTTAGATCCTACTGTGATATATTGTGATAATCAGAGTTGCATCAAACTCTCGGCTAATCCAGTATTTCATGATAGATCTGAACACATTGACATTCGGTATCATCATATCAGAGATTGTGTGCAGCGGAAGATCATGTTACTTTCATACATTCCCACGGAGGATCAGGATGCTGATATCTTGATGAAGGCGCTCACCAGGAGAAAATTGGAATACCACAGGGGCAGGATCAGGGTGGCAGATAATCCCTATCTTGTTGAGAGGGAGTGTTGAGATTGCAACAAGATGATGAGCTTAGTGAAAAGAGTCGCCTTCACTAACTGGGCCTGTAGGCTATTTTTGGCGCAAGTCTATTTTTAGACATGTCGATCATATTCTATGTTTTGCAAGATGCTATTTGTGGATGGTTGGTCAAGTTGGAAAAATAGATGGACTTCTATTTTTAGACATATTGGGCGAAATATATTTTTATATTGCCAGTATAAAAATAGATACGTCGAATATTATTAGCTCTTAATAATATTTGGACTATAAACATTATCTTATTCTCTTGGAGCACTTCAGTTAAGTGCACAAATGTGGCACAGGAGTTGATAGAAGGAATTACGCTATTCCTGAGGGTTAAGTGGAGCTATTGCATGGAGACTTCAGTTAGAACTCATGTGACAAATTTTGGTGGATTTATTGAGGTAGTTGGTGGAGTTGTGTTCAGTTTAACTCGGTTAAACATAGTTGAGCTAGTTGTATCTAGTCTAACTGATTGATACACTAGTGAGAGTGGTGTGAATTAATTATTAATTAATTCACTAATTATTAACTCATTAATCAACTAAAGAATAAATCAGTTAACTACAGTGCATGGACAGTTTCAGTGGAGACTAGTGAAGAGGTAGGTGAAAGAGCAGTGTGACTATCAGTTGTGACTATAGTGTTGCATGATTTGCAACACACAGTGGTTGGAAATGCCAATGAGGATTGCGTGAGAAAATCTGGATCAATTCGAGTTCATTCAGAGCCATTCTTCAGCAGTGATTTCACAATAGAGGCAGGCTAGCAGGTTGCAGAGATTGGAGCATGAGATTTGCTAGATCGGACCTGATTAGTGTGTAGAAATTGGAGATTGTACTGAGAGCTTTTGAGGAGCTTTGTATTATGATTGTTACATGATCTCTACGACATATAATATACATATAGTTGGGGGTTTTCAGCTTTAAGATTTCCCATAAATTATTGTGTTCATATGTGTGAATGTTTATGGTTTTAATGTGTGCATGCAATTGATTTTATTTCCACAATTAATGATCAATGGTAGAAGAGATTCTGTATTGTGCATGAAGTCAAATAGTGTGTGATCAGGAGAATCTCGGATGTATAACATATCAGTTATATAATTTCTACAACAATAATCTGATGGAGGTCTGGTGAAGAAATGATTCTTGACCGTCAGATTAGACAGTGGGATGATGATTGATGGCGGAGATTTATTGGTGGAGTGACTTTAGAAGGTTAGGCGGAGAAATAAATTTTTTAATGTAAAACATAAAAGTTTAAACTTTGGGTGAAATACAAAGGAAATTGATGAAAAACAAATGAAATGGGGCTTTATATGGTGGGACCGGCATGGGCAGAGGGCGATTGAGTGTAGACCGTTAGATCTCAGGAGGAGATCAATGGCTGGGATCATCCGATGGAACTCTGTGGAAGTCCGATGGAAAAAACATGAATGGGAATGCAATGCAGTGTGGGCCATTGATCAGGATCAGATCAACGGCCGAGATCTCCAGATGAGCTTTCGAGAGCGGAAGTGGGGAAGTGGTTTTAGGCGAAAAACAACTGTTTTCGCGTTGTTTGGGAGTGGTTTTGAAAATCTCCCAAAAAAAACACAATATTGCTTGCCGCCCGACACGTGGCAAAATAAAACTACCCATATCATGTGATTTCAGACTGTAAAATTTCGGATGCCAAAGTTACGCGATATGCTTCCTGACCGTTGGATGTGGGGCGATGAGATCTGACGGTGGAGGTAGCAGCGTGATAAAGGAAAGATGCGTGGTCGGAAGCAGAGGCCCAAGTCAGCGGCAGCTACAATGTGGGCCATTCGATCTATGGAATGAACGACTGAGATCTAAAGAGGGAAAGCAAAAGCAGAAGAGCAGGTGAATGGGCAGGAGAAAGGAGGGCCGTCGGATCTATCGGGATGGACGGCTGCGATCTAATCGCACCAGAGGATAGTAAGGGCCAAAAACTCCGATGGTTTGAACTTGTGATTACATTTGGACCGTCAGATCGGCAAAAGATCGACGGTCGTGATTGGATCGGGGATCGTCAATCGGGGACACAGGGGAGTTGAGAGAGCAAATCCTGGCTGTTGGTTCTTGTGGATTCAACAGCCAGGATTCAATCGGAAGTCGGCCAATCAGGGAGACGAAGAGTGGCACAATAAAATTTTTCGATTGGTGATTGGAGTGGTGGTGTGATGGTCGTTGGATCACTTAAGGATCAATGGTGGAGATCTTAATCGGAGGTTGACAAAGGGATGAGGCAGGGTGCGGTGAGAATTGTGCGGACCGTTAGATCTTTACAGAACTACGGTGGATATTGCACCCATGGCCAATAGAGAAATTCTTTCTCACATCAGAAAATTTCACTTTAACAAAGAAATGCGCTCATAACAATACTCCCGATTGCGATTGGCACCCAAGGGCCTAGCGCCTGGTCTTGGCGCCAGTTGTATGCGGAGAAGGGGCTGGGGCTTAGCCGAAAGGGGCTTAGGCCTAACATATGGTAAAAAGTGGGTTTTTAGGCCTAAAAACAACGTTTTTTAGACTAAACAGTGGTTCCAATAGGAGGAAAGAGGGGTTTTAGAATAAAATGAAGGGGGTCACATGATTTTTTAAAGGGGAATTCGGTGATTTAGATGACTTAGGAAGGGATTTTGAAGGTTTTTAGGGAAATTTGAGAAGGGAAGAAAGGGGTCCAAATGGAGAATTTTGCAGGGGTAAAAAGGAGGCAGATGGAGGCTTTCTGAACAAATTTTTCACAGACAGTGAGGATTTCTTGATGGAAATAGTAGTGAAGATATTTTCAAAGGAAAAGGGCACATAGAGGCTCCAAGAATGGGAGATTTTCAGAGGAAATGTGTCTCTTTGGAGGCTTAGAAAAATATTTAGCCACTTGTTTGCTTGACAAAATATTTATAGGTGGATAACAGTGGCTCCACATGGGGATGGCATCTTCTTGAAGATGTCAAGAAATTTAGAAATATTCTTTGGGAAGTAGGCCAGATGCCTGATCTTTGAACCATCTTTTCTTCTTTGATTCAGCTGCTACAAACATGATGGATATTAAGTCAGCATAAAAATTTCCCCAAACAATCTACCTACCCATCCTACCATCCTAACATTTTTTCTTCAAGGTGCATTTGAATTTGCAGACCTTCTTCATCATTTTTTTATTGAAAGCAGAGACAACTAATCTAATTCTACCCTGATTCCTCCATGAGACTAGATTAAACAGTTGGTCTCATAGCTTCTCTACCTAAACTACTATCTGCTAGGATTAAACTGTCTAGCAGATTTCTTTCTCTACATTCTACAAAAGAAATTTAAAAATAGTCAAACCAGGATTAGACAGTCTGGTTTGATGTGGATTCATGGCATAAAGACAACTGCACATGAACTGAACTTTGCAGAAACTTGAAAACAAAATGTTGAAGGCTTGAAAATTTGAAACTTTGAAGCATCCTTCTTTCCTTTGTGACCCAAGTTTTGAGCTTGTTAGAGTCACTTTCTCTTCTTCATTTTAGCTGTAGTTTTGGGCTTGTTAGATCTGATTCCTCTTTCTTTCTTTGCTGGTTTAGATTTTAGGCATATTAGAACCAACCCTTTCCTTTCTTTGGCTCAGGTTTTAAGCTTGTTTGAGCCATTCTTTTTGGAACTTCAGAGGTTCATGTTTTAAGCATGTCTGAACCTCTCTTTCTTTGAAAACAAAACACTGCAATGGTATTTACAATGGGAATGAAAATTTTAAACTGGAAATCAGCAGTAGTAATGCTTGAGAATCCTGCCATTGACAGGACCCTCAAACAGATCTGTACCATCTAGATCTTGCGGAAAAAAGGCATTTGGACCAATGGTGGATTGGGTGATGTAAGGACCCTGCCACAAATTGTCAAATTTTCCATGCTTTCCTTTGTCCTCTCTCCTAGAGTCCCACTTAAGTACCTTATCTCAAATTTTGAAGTCACAAGATTTTGTCTCTTATCAAATAAATTCTTTATATTCTCTTGTATTTTCAGAGCTCTGTTGTAGACTTCTTCTCTTGTCTGTTGGAGATGTATTGTTTGATTTATTCTCCTTACCATGTTGTCCTCTTCTATCTGTACTTCTTGGACTAGTTTAATCACTGGTACCCCTAGGCTGGTAGGAAACACTGCCTCTGTTCCATAAACAAGCTGATATAGAGACATCCCAATGGATTTCTTAGTTGTTAACCTATCAGCCCACAAAGCATGCACTAACTTGTTATGCCATGATTTTTTTTTCTTTTCAAGCAGCTTCTTGATGATGGTCACCAAGCTTTTATTTGATGATTCAGCTAGCCCATTGGGCCTGTGGGTAATAAGCAGTAGAATGACCAAGTGAAATTTGGTACCTATGATAAAAATCAATCATCTTCTTGGATCCAAAAGCAACAGCATTATCAGTGATTATCTTTCTAGGGAAGCCAAAATTAGAGAGGATGTGGTCTTCAAGGAATTCAATGATAACATAATCTGTGGCATTCCTAGAAGGGATGGCCTCTATCCACTTCGTGAAATAGTCTGTGGCTGTGAGAATCCACTTGTGTTGGGCAGATGAAGCAGGGTGGATCTCCCCTATAAAATCTAGGCCCCACTGTTGAAAGGGAGCTTCAACAGTTATAGGTTGTAATGGTAAAGGGAGGAGTTTCCTTTTGCCTTCAAAAATCTGGCACTTATGGTAGGAAACTATCATTTTATGGATATCATTGAAAATGGTAGGCCAGTAATAGCCAGCTCTGAGTATTTTGTTAGCAGTGGCTTTCCAGTTTAGGTGACCCCCACACTCTCCTGCATGGAACTCATGTTTAACCCTCTCTGCTTCAACTTCAGGCAGGCATTTAAGCAGCAAACCATTTGCATTTTTCTAGTATAAACATTCATTTAAAATGCAATAGTTTCTAGCCTTTAACTTTAGGAACCTTGCCTTAGTCTTTGATAAATCAGGAGGAGCATTAAGATTTGTAAGCACATACAGGATGTTAGAATACCAAGGAGAGTTTTGAAATTGTTCTTCAACAGTAGGATCAAGCAATCCTTCATGTTCATCCAGGGCATCTACCATGTTAATGTCAAGGGCTTGCAAGTTAGATTCAGCCATTAGTTGAGCTAAGCCCTGACCTTTGATAAGTTTTGTGGGTTTAATTTCTAGGTCATACTCTAATATTACAACAATCCATTTGCCCCTCTTTCTGTCTGGATCTTGGGACATAATATCTTTTACCACTATGTTAGGCACGTAGGAAATGGTGTGAGAATGTGGAATATACACCCTGAAGTCTTTCAAGGCCTTTACCAAGTCATAGGCCTGTTTTTCCATTATGTTATATTTCAAGGGTGCATCCCTCAGAGCCTTGCCGAAGAAAGCAATAGGTTGTTCCTGTCCCTCTGGATTTTTCTGTAGCAGGACTGCAACCACTGTATGCTCGGAGGCGAAGGAGAATATAAGGAAGTCTTTTGAAAAATCAGGGCTGATTAAGACTGGTGCTCGGGTAAGTGAAAGTTTAACTAATTCAAAATATTTTTTGGCCTCTAAAGTCCATTTGACTCCTACTCCCTTTTTTAGCATGTTTGTCATATCTCTGAGGAGCTCTGCTAATTTGGGAATAAACCTCCTTAAGAAGTTGATTTTCCCAATAAAGGACTGCAATTGTTTAATGTTTCTTGGGTGGGTAATCTGCAACTGTATTCCCTCAACTCTTTTCGGGTCTATTTTAATCCCCTTCTTTGATATAATATGGCCAAGAATCTTACCTTCTTGAAGGCCAAAGACTGTCTTCTTGGGGTTTAAAGATAGACCGAAACTTCTACATTTCTCAAACACTCTTCTCAGATGTTTAAGGTGCTCTTCATTAGTCTTGGAATAGACTGTTATGTCATCAAGGTAAATGACAATGAAGTGATCTATTTCCTCTGAAAAGGCTATTTCCATAGCTCTTTGGAAGGTCGCACCAGCGTTCATTAGTCCAAAAGGAATTTTCACGTACATGAATGTGCCCCATGGAGTGGTGAAAGCTGTCTTGAGCTGATCTTCTAGGAGTACTAAAACTTGGTTATAACCTGAAAAACCATCTAACAAGGAGATCCTTTTTGAGCCAACTACCCTTTGTAGGATGTGTTCCATCTTTGGTAAGGGGTAATTATCTTTAAGTGAAGCTCTGTTAATGTTTCTAAAATCGATGCACAGTCTGATCTCACCTGTCTTTTTCCTCACAGCTACAAGGTTGGAGACCCAATCGGAAAACCTCACAGGCACTATGATCCTTGCCTAATACATTTTCTTGATTTCCTTTTCAACTAGAGGTAGTTGTTTTGGGTTAATTCTACATAGTTTTTTTCCTAAAGGGTTTTTGGTTTTCTTTCAAGGGGATTTTGTGCTGGATGATTTCTGTATCATAGGCCTTTAAGTCCTCATAGCTCCAGGAAAACACATCGGCAAACTCTTTAAATAACTCAATGTATTTCTTCTTCATGTCTGCTGGCAAGGACTTAGCTAGTTTAATCATCTTAGGCTTATCTTCAGTGCCTATGTTGCATTCCTCGACATCATACTTTGTGTGTTATATAGTGGGTTTCTTTGCTACGTCGTTAAAATAAAAAAGGTCCTCTAGGGGTGCTAGTCCTCTAGGTATATTCTTGTCTTTGGACTGTAGCACCTCTATTTCTTCCTTTTCTGCATTCTTGTACTCTTCAGTTTGAGTTCCAATTTATTTAGTTAACATGTTTATTTCTACGTTGTGGGGTAATTTTTCTTCATCAGGGGGCTCTTCACTCAGGCATTTTTCATCAGATTTAGAGTCTGAATCAAAGAACTCAAACTCATTCTTGCCAATCAGGAAATCCTCTATCTGCTCGTCACCCTCAAAGACCTGCCAATATTTCTCATTATCTGGCACTGTAGGCCTATATTTTGTTTTAATGATGATCTTTTTGTCACTAGGTGATTTGTGATATGAACTAGCAACGCAGGCTAATCCATTCACAATAATGTTCTGACTCCTAGGAACAAACACAAGTTCATATTCTAGAAAGGTTTTCAATAAATCCATAGCATCATTTCTATATGCTCTCAATCTAGGATGCTTTGCAGTGTACTCTCCATTCACTTGTTTGATGACTAATTCAGAGTCTCCATGCACAACTATCCTTCGAGCTCCTAGTTTTTTCAATAGATTCAATCCTAGGATGAGAGCCTCATACTCTGCGATATTGTTTGTACATTTAAAGTCCAGTTTGAAGGCATGACTCTCAACATAGTCACTCTCAGTGTTATGTAACCACATTCCCGCTCCTGCATTCTTTCTAGAGCAAGACCCATCAAAGTTCATCCTCCATAAGGGATTGTTTTCAAGTTTATCATCATTTTCACCCCTAATGCTGGGTTCACCATTATGTTGTATTATGGGGTTTGCACCATGGTGTGGAATGTTTTGTTCTTCATGATGTGCATGGGGTTCAAAGTGATGAGTAATCTGTAGTTTACAGTCTTGGTTTTGTTCACTCTGAGTTTTTGATTCAGTGCACTGTTCTAACATTTCTCTCTTGTTTTCCTCTATATCTAGAGTGGCCATTATGTTAAAATCTATGGGCTCTACTCTATTGTTTGCATCTCTATCTTCTAGCTTTGGCTCATCTATGGATTCATCATTGAAAAGGATAAAAGTGTCCAGATCTGTATGGACAGAGTACAGAGGTGAATTTTCAGGTTTTTCAGGGCTGCTAATTATAAACTTCATTTGTGCCTCTCTATATAGTCTCCTAAGCTAGCTAAAGACAGGGATCGTGGCATATGACCCCATCTGCATTGTACCTTGTAGCTTGGCACCCCATTACCTTGATAGCAATGTGCCATACTTAGGTGGCACATCTGCCACTACAACATCCATAACCATGCACTTGGTTGGGATTTGAGTCAGGTTTACATAGAGATGTTTGATTAGGCCAAGGCACTTCGCTCTGCTAGAGTCAAATGAATATAAATCCTTGTAAGGTCGAGTTATCTCTAGGCATAACTTATCCATAATTACCTTAGGCATAAGGTTGTGTGAAGCCCCAGAGTCATGCATTGCGTTGTGAAGGATTTTGTCATGGATATTGAGGCTGATATTAAAATGAGGTACTACCCCTTCCTGAAACTTCCCTTCTATCTTTGGACCAAACAGAAGGGTTGGTTGATCATCACTTAAATTGACAGTGTCATTGTTTTCCCCTAAATTTAGAGCTTTCAAAATTTGGCCTTTATATACATCCTGAGTGGCCAGCTCAGAGAGTGGGACAGAAATTTTAATTTTACCAATCTCACTCTCCAAGTTGAAAGGAGATTGACTCTTTGTAAGACTCAACTCTGTCTTATTAGCCACTATTTTAGTGGCAGAATCAGATTGCTGATTCTCACTATGTACAATGTTTGAAGCTGTTTTATCAGGAGCATTAGCCTCAATGCTAATGCTGCTAGTTTCTTGACTTGAATTATCAATGGTTCGAATGTATTTTTCTTTGTTCTTCCCAGAACTCTCAGCTGTTGATTTTTTACTTTCAGCAGTCACCTTAGGAGTTTTCTCAGATCTTTTCTTAATGGTAATCTCAAAGGCTTTGGGTTTGGAAGTGTATAAGATCTTTTTGCTTCTGAGTTCAGACTGTTCTCTGACCTACATGATGGAATTTTCAAATCCCAACCTATAATCCTTAGATTCTAACCTTTCCTCATCCCAATGTGAGTATGAGGTCTGATTATATTCTATGGAACAGGTGTGGATCGAGTTGTCTACTTCCACCATGTTTATTATGGTCCCCTCGGACTCTTCTATTATCCCCTCATCTTCATCAAGGAAATTATCTTGAAATGGAGGTATCACTTGTTGATCAGAGTCTCTTTGTCTGTTTGGGGGATTGTTTCTCCTATAGTTCTGGTTTTGGTTTTGATTTTGGTTTTTGTTCTGATTACTGACTGTGAAAACCATTTTCTCTAGCCTTTCCATGTTTTTGGCTAGACTGTCATACTTGGGGTTAGATGTGGAAGCTGATGTGTCATCCCTATATGTTACCTTTTTCTCAGAACTCATTCTAGCTCTTTTTTCAATCAGGTTTGCCTCTACGCTTACTGCTCCTTTTTGCATGTCTTCCAATGTGTTGTAATCTCTTTCCCTAAGCTGGTAGGCCATGTCAGCATCAAATCTTTCAGGGTATTTCACCAAGGCCATTCCTTGCGGAGGTTTCATATGTGGTGGAAGGGCGTTGTAAACACTGTTAAACCTTGTAGAATAGTCATGGACACTCTCTCCTATATTTCTTTTGAGATTCTTGTATTCTGCTAGTATTTGGAGAGGGTTGGTCTTGACTTCCCATTTATTTATAAAGGTTTGATGTAAAGAGGGAAGATCATGGATGGTATTAGGAGGTAAAAATTTAAACCACTTCTTCACCTCCCATCCCAAACTCTGGGCAAAGATCCTCATATTAATGGTTTCATCTTCAATTTCCATGTAGTCAAAGGCATCTTCCATCCTGTCCACATGATGTTGAGCTGTGGTTGAATCTTTTGCAGTGAAATGAGGGATTTTTGATTGATAATCATTGGGTAGTGGAGCCAAAGGCTATGGTAACACTAGAGGTGCATACCAGGCTGCCATGATGGTGTTCTGAGGAGGTAAAGGATTGGTTTGTGCAGCAGGTATATGAATGACAGAAATGCTAGGACCAACAGAAAATTGTTGAGCTGATTTAGGGTGATAGAGGCCCAAGTTATGAATGAAATGAATATCAGGAGGTGTAGATGGAGGGGTCTCTCTATCCCTAATATGTTGACCACTATGAGATGGTGAACTGGGAGGCTCAACGGCTATCTGGTCTAGAGCACTGAATGACTTAGTTCTTGGTAAATCACTTGGTGAGTCTAAGTCAAAAAGAATGTCTGATAGAGCTGTAAAGTTTTCAGGTGAAGAGTTAGCTCTATGGATGAGTCTGATAATAGTTGGCTTTCTAGGGGTCAGAGATTTCCTAAGAATGTTCTCTGGATTGTAAACTATTTCAGGTGGGTTTGGATTAGGATAAGCTCTAGTATGAATGGTCCTTGAAGCTAGTATGTTTGTCTTCAAACAAATAAGCTTAATCCTATGTGTTTCTTCTAATATGGTTGATGTTGTAATGCAAACTGGTCTCCCAGTGGAGTCTTGTGAAACCAAGATAATCAGCAGGCCTACTGATCACCAGTGGAGTCTTTTAATCATAAAGGAACTGTGGAGTCACCAGGTGGAAGGTTTAGAATGTTTCGAGAAAGTCCACTTTCCACCACAGTGATTAACTACCAAACTCAGGCTACTATGGTCTTCTTTGAGTTCTTAGAAGTATTTAAGGTGTGTTTTACTCAAAGTTCCCCAGTGGAGTTGCCATTATGTTGGGGTTCCTGTGTTTTGGCAAGTTTGGCAATACCAAAAGACAAGACAACATCAAAACCACTTTGGGACCTCAGGATCTAGCCCTCCTAGGTCTAGAGAGGGATCTCTCTATAAAAGGCAAAGATATATATGTCTTTGAGGTTTAGTTTTAAGGTATTAGGCTAGTTATAAGGCACAAGGGTTGTTGTTTTGTTTTGTTTGTTTGTTTGGTTGTTGGGAAACATGAAAGAAGGGTTCAATGCAAGAAAAAGTGAGCAAAGTAAGGTTTTTGGAAAAGGGAGACAATTCAAAGAAAACTTAAGACCATTGGGCAATGGAGTCATAAAAGGGTTTACTTGCTATTCAATATCCAAGGTTTTCAAATGGGCTAGTCATCTAAAACAGAGGATCTCTAAAGATGATAGTGTGGATGAAATGATAGGAAATGAAGGTGAATGACAAGGAAACCTCCAAGATGACCACTTAGGAAGAAAATCTAGGGATAGGGCATGCCTTAAACACCTATGACCAAACTCCTAAGAGGCTAGCTATTCAGACAATAAGAAACATTTAAGATTTAACACAAAGGTGAAGCCTGAGATCAAAGAAAGACTTTGAACTTTCAATGATTTGACATTCAACTTAAGGGAACTTAGAAAAGTTTAACAGTAGGAAAAGGACCCTAGTGAGATAGAAACAATTCTAGATCTCCTAGTATCCCAATTCTTTCAATTAAACCAGACAAGAACATCTAAGAACAAATCCTAAATTCATGCATTAGTAAGCACGGAAAACCAACTACTATATTGGCTAAATTACCTTGAACTTGTTCTCAGATTACACAACTAGTAGAAAACATCAAAGATAAGAAGAGCATGAAGCATTAGGGTACCATGCAAGGGTATATCCTAAACTAGTTTACTGATTCTTATCAGAGAAACGAAATATGATGAATTACAGAAGGGAAACAGAGACAAAGATAGAACACATCACCACTGCTTTAAATCAGGATCCAATGAAACATGCTTGTCATATTAAAGAGCAACACCAGTCATATAAAACATTGTCCAACATCTTGATATTCAGTTTGAAATCATCTCCTCAGCCTATTTTACAACTGATACACAAAACTCTATCTCAAAGGAACAACTTACAATCCATAGTTATCCGATCAATAACCTTTACAATGTATTATTCCTAAGTTTTTATAGCTAAAGAGAGGCAGAGGAGGTAGATGAAATTTTAATGAAACATTTAGAACAAAGGAAGAAGAGAGCTCAAAGCCCATTCTGTTTTAATATCACTACATTGAATCTCAGTACTCTTTGGGTGAAAGAATGGTTTTCTACAGGCTGATAGTAACTCCAGGTATGTTTCTTTGATGTAATTTTCGGCTGTCTACTCTGGGACAAGTAAGGCAGTTAAATGATTTTAGGCCTACCATGCTATGCAACAAATGCTTTGGCAACATTAGGACTTTCTCTTAGGGTGGTGATCTTCTCAGGAACGTTGATGGAGAATAAAATATTATGGGAACTCGTCCTTTCACGAGAAAGAAACTTCTCCTAATGTGAAACACTGACAAGGATTGTTTCTATGCTTATAGGCCTTATTAAGCCTCCTGTATATTTCATGAGGTCTTCAATGTGTACGTTTGCCTTTTAACACTGGATTAATGTTCTAAATCTTCAATAATAGGCTTCAAATCACTTTAAACCTTCATTGATACACTTTGCCGCTTCTTTGACTGTCTCTGTCTGTGGAAAGGTAGCTTTAATGGCGCTGGAGGTTTTACAGAGTTAAACACTGGTCCTTTAATGAAATATTTCTTTCAAAAACCTTCCCAGGCATTTCTCTGCAATATCTGGCTCTGGAAATGACATTCTACGCCACTGTACAACTCTCTTTGTGACTAATGAGACAGAGCGCAACTGTAGTCCTTCAACACCTGAAAAACCAATAAACTCGTTAAGAAAATCCATGGGAGTGGAGGTTGGATGCTGTGGAGGCTTGTGGAGATGGCAGCGCAGCAATGAACACAGTGGCTGTAGCGAAGAAATGGTGAAAACTGCAAAAGAACGGTGAAACAATAATCTGATGGAGGTCTGGTGAAGAAATGATTCTCGACCGTCAGATTAGACAGTGGGATGATGATTGACGACAAAGATTTACTGGTGGAGTGACTTTAGAAGGTTAGGCGGAGAAATAAACTTTTTAATGTAAAACATAAAAGTTTAAACTTTGGGCGAAATACAAAGGAAATCGATGAAAAACAAATGAAATGGGGCTTTAGATGGTGGGACTGTCGTGGGCGGAGGGCGATTGAGTGTTGATCGTTAGATCTTAGGAGGAGATCAACGGCTGGGATCATCCGATGTAACTTTGTGGAAGTCCGATGGAAAAAAAATGAATGGGAATGCGATGTAGTGTGGGTCGTTGATCGGGATCAGATCAACGGTCGAGATCTCCAGATGAGCTTTTGGGAGCGGAAGTGGGGAAGTGGTTTTAGGCAAAAAACAACTGTTTTCGTGCTGTTTGGGAGTGGTTTTGAAAATCTCCCAAAAAAATGCGATATCGCTTGCTGCCCGACACATGGAAAAATAAAACTGCCCATATCGCGTGATTTCAGACTGTTAAAGTTCTGACACCAAAGTTACGCAATATGCTTCCTGACCATTGGATGTGGGGCGATGAGATCTGACAGTGGAGGTAGCAGCGCGATAACGGAAAGATGCGCGATCGAAAGCGGAGGCCCAAGTCAGCGGCAATTACAATGTGGGTCGTTTTATCTATGGAATGAATGGTTGAGATCTAAAGAGGGAAAGCAAAAGCAGAGGAGCAGGTGAATGGACGGGAGAAAGGAGGGCTGTCGGATCTATCGGAATGGACGGCTGCGGTCTAATCGCATCGGAGGATAGCAGGGGCCAAAAAATCTGATGGTTTGAACTTGCGATTACATGTGGACCGTCAGATCGGTAGAAGATCGACGGTTGTGATTGGATCGGGGATCGTCAATCAGGGACACAGGGGAGGTGAGAGAGAAAATCTTGGCCGTTGGTTCTTGTGGATTCAACGACCAGGATTCAATTGGGAGTCGGCCAATCGGGGAGATGAGGAGTGGCGCAATAAAATTTTGTGATTGGCGATTGGAGCGGTGGTGCGATGGTTGTTGGATCACTTAAGGATCAATGGTGGATATCATAATCGGAGGTTGACAAAGGGATGAGGCAGGGTGTGGTGAGAATTGCGCGGACCGTTAGATATTTACAGATCTACGGTGGATATTACACCTGCGGCCAATAGAGAAATTCTTTCTAGCATCGGAAAATTTCACTTTAACAAAGAAATGTGCTCATAACAATACTCCTGATTGCGATTGGTGCCCAACGGCCTAGCGCCTGGTCTTGGCGTCAGTTGTATGCGAAGAAGGGGTTGGGGCTTAGCCGAAAGGGGCTTAGGCCTAACATATGGTAAAAAGTGGGTTTTTAGGCCTAAAATCAGCGTTTTTTAGACTAAACAGTGGTTCCGATAGGAGGAAAGAGGGGTTTTAGAATCAAATGAAGGGGTTCACATGATTTTTTAAAGGGGAATTTGGTGATTTAGATGACTTAGGAATGGATTTTGAAGGTTTTCAGGGAAATTTGAGAAGGGAAGAAAGGGGTCCAAATGGGGAATTTTGCAGGGGTAAAAAGGAAGCAGATGGAGGCTTTCTAAGAAAAAATTTTCACAGACAGTGAGGATTTTCTGATGGAAACAACAGTGAAGATATTTTCAAAGGAAAAGGGCACACAGCGGCTCCAAGAATGGGAGATTTTCAGAGGAAATGTATCTCTTGGAGGCTCAAAAAAATATTTAGCCACCTGTTTGCTTGACAAAAAATTTATAGGTGGCTAACAGGCTCAAAACAACAAATATGTGTGGTATGTTGATAATGGTTGCTCAATGCATATGACTAGGGATAGAAGGAAATTAGTATCTTTGAAAGAGAATAAGGATGGAACCGTATCCTTTGGAAATGATGGATCTTCAAATGTTATAGGGTCAGGTACCGTCACTCCCGGAAATAAAGATGTTATAGCCAAGAATGTTCTATTGGTTGAAAACATGAATCAAAATTTGCTCAATGTTGGAAAATGTGTGATCAAGGACACAAAATGCTATTCAACTCCACAAAATGTGAAATCATGAAAGGCAGGTATGGTAAAATTGTGGCTACAGCAAGTTGAGCTCCAAACGACATATATGTTATGGATGAAGTAACTAAAGCATGTCTACTAGCTAAATAAGATGAAAGCTAGTTATGGTGCAAATGAATGGGTCACATAAACTTTGAAAATCTTGTCAAGATAAGAAAAAAGGAAGCAGTACGAGAAATGTCGAAAATCTCAAAACCTTCCAACACACTATGTGAGGCCTGTCGCCACGGCAAGCAAAAAGAAGTCCAATTTAAAACAAAAGAACACTTTGTTGTTAGATGATCCAAACATATTAATTTAAAGTTAGGATAGAATATTTAATAAATATTAGAGAATAAAAATATTTATTAAATTATAATATTTAATAAATATTAGAGACACTTAGAAATAGAATATTGTTAGCAAAGATATGACTCTAGAATTGAGTCGTATCTTAGGCTCTAAAATAGGAATAAAGTTAGTAGATTGGATAGACGATCATTTATTGTAAATGGACACTTGTTATTTTTTCAAGTGATCCATAACTAAATTAGGTTAGGACATATAGCTTATAAATAGGTTAATCTCCTAATTGCAAATTTAGTAGAAGTTTACGTTTGTAAACTCCTGCAACTTTTTATGTAATTTCTTTTCCAATATCAATAAAATTACGTGTCTGAGGACACTTCTGCCATATTGTGGTATCAGAGCCACTAGTAATGCAGATGACGTGAAGGTGGAGATTTCAGCTATGCAGGCTTTTGAAAATTCTACCAAACAAGTTAATTGGTATGCAATCTTGTCAATGCTTTAAGATTTCTTTTTTAGCTGCTTCTATTAGCACCATTTTTTATTCTCTGCATTTTTAAAATCAACTGGCGCTACTACTTCCCCTACATGATGCCCCTACACACTACAACCCCTTGATCAAAGAATTCATTGCTCCAGCTCCATTTGAAATCATGACATTGATATCCAGAAAATCACTTCCTACACTTTCAGATTATATAGAACCGACGGAATTTTGGAAGATGAATTTGTTTCTAAAACCAGCGTAAAGACTACCTGGATTTTTGAACAGTACTATTAAATAAATCAATGTAGAATGTAAGGCCCCACTTGCATACGGCCTTTTCCATCCTTTCGTTGTTTCTAAGGCACACGTTCAATCTTGTTATCGATAGGTTCTGCGCGCGATACTGTGCAGGGGTTTTGTCTTTGTTTTATGTTCTTACTTCATCCATATATAAGATCAATTGGCCTTTTTTCCTGGTTTTTAATGAAGCACAATGCATCTTTAAGGATCTGACAACCAGAGAATTGATCTTTCCGAGATTCTGGTTTTCACCAAGATATCGTTTGTTAAACTTGAGGTTCGGGCCGTGGCTTTAATGGTTCAGGATTGAAGGATAGTTTTACGATGTATAATAATGGATTTTATCTACAGATTGAAGAATTCCAAGGCCTTGCCAAGAGGGTCATTGTGGGCAGTTTTCCCTGGTGGTGACTCTTCCTTTGCTTCTCTCGTAAATGATGGTATGCTCTTCTGCTCATAACGAACATATACAAGGGAAGCTCCAAGCCACCGCGTTGAGGGAGCGTCGAAGTTGAATGCAGAAGTGTTGTTAAAAGTGATCGTGAGTGACTGTTGAGTGAACGCAGAGCTTGAATGTTGATTGTCAAGCTACAGGTGAATGCAGAGCTTAAACATTGATTGTGAAGCTACAGGTGAACGCAAAAGCCGTTGAACACCGAGAAGGAAAGCTACAGGTGTGTGGCCTTGATCAATTGCCTGCAGAGCCAAAGTTAATTGAAATATTCATGTGAGCCTTGATCACTCTTTTATGCGATGTGTAAGGTGGTCTGTATAGAGAATAAGGAAGTCGCATCTCCTAATGAAATGAAGAGTTGAAACTTGGTTGATTCAATTAGTAAAAATCAATTCTTGGAGGCGATAGTAATGAATGGGTTTGGCACATCCAACTTCGTTTGTAAATGAAGAATTATGCTTGGATTTACATGCTATGTTGTTTGTTTTATATATTTATTACTTACACTCCCAATGATCCTGTGAGGATTCAATAAGCATTGTGAGAATTGAAGTTTATGTAAGTGATAAATTATTAAAGAGGAACTTGACGATTGTGTTATATAGGTAAAAGCATGATTATCTTTAAAGAGTGATTTGGGAAAGATAAGGATTGATTTTTTTTTTGTAATTGGAGTTATAAGGGAGAAAATTGAAATTTAATTTTTTTATTTTTATTTTGGAGAAATAAGGGTCATTAATTTGTAACTCAAAGTATCTTTTTAATTTGAGGGGGGGGGGGGGGTGGGTAAATTTTTTAAGGAGATTTGTAACAACATTGTCAAATTTTGCAAAGATTTCATTGTAAACACTCAATGAGAAATTGACTAGAGCCAAGTGCAAAGCTCAGTCATTTTTCTCCTTTTTTTGAATGACTATACGAGGGTCAATGCCAAGCCCCGATAGATCTTTTTTTGCATGGCATGTGTCATCTTTGTGTGGCATGTTTCGTGTGACGAGTTGCTCATTTTTTGTGGTTGATTTTTTTGGTGCACTGCTTCAACACTACAATGTCGAAGTTAATTAATCTGTTCTCTGAATCTGATAATCTAGAAGGAGTGAAATCTTATAAGACATGGAAACGTCTAATTGAAAGCACTCTCATATATAATGAATTGTGGCATGAAATTTGTGATGGCAACATTAAGCCAAATAAACCAACAGATGCAGCTTCACTTGCAAAATGGGAAGTAAAAAATGGCAAAGCATTAGCTCTTATAAAAGCTTCAGTTAATAATGAAATGTATATACATATTGAAAATTCCTCAGATGCATGGACTGCTTTACGTACATTCAAAGATCTCTTTTATACACAACCTGAAGCAAATAAGGTTGATCTTCAATTAAAATTTCTTCAACAAAAATTAACTGAAGGTGGTGATGTCCTTGAGTATATTTCACGACTTAAAAATATCAAGCAAGAAACAATAAATGCTGGTTTTCAAGCTGTTGATGAAAGTTTCTTGACCATGATTCTAATTGCTGGATTTCCATCATCATATACACATTTTTTGGAAACTTTGCAAGTCACTGGAAAGTTAGAGAAGATAAATTTTGATGAATTGAGTGACATGTTAGCTCAACATGATAAAACCTTTGGGAAGAAGAAACGGATTGGAGAAGATTTCTTCTTCACTGAAGCCAGCTCAAGTAACTCCTCAGCTGATAATTCAAGAAACTGAGGAAGAGGGAATTTCAATCAAAATCAAGCAGCTCAAGGTCATGGTTGTAGTCAAAGCAGAGGAAACAATTTCAACAGAGGCTACAATTTAGGAAAGAGCAATTTTCAAGGAAGAGGCAACAATAAAAACAAAGGATATCATGAAGGTAGAGGACAAAGTCCAGGCAGAGGACAAACTCAAAATAGAGGCCAAGTGGCAGAGGCTGAGGACAGTATCAAGGTAGATGACAGTCTCAAGGCAGAGGCAGTGATTTCAGTCAAATTGTTTGCAGGAGATGTAACAAAGTTGGCCATTATGCGACAGATTGTAGAACTTCTATTGAGAAAATTCCCAAGTTTCATCCAAACTCTACACAGTTTGAAAATGGTGAAGATGATCTTGAAGGTTCCGAATATGTTTTCACCAACACAAAAGCAACAACTTTACAGGTTTCAGGCCTTTTTAGAAGTGATTATGAAGATGCATGGATTCTGGATACAGGCGCAACTCAACACATGACTTTTCGACGGGATTTATTTTGGAATTTCAAAGAATTCCATCTAAATTCAATCTATCTTGCTGATAAAACAAAACATACTCCTTCTGGCAAAGGCGTAGTTAAAGTTTTTTTACCATGCATTGGAGAAAGAATGATTTCAAATGTATGGTATGTCCCAACATTCAAGAAAAATTTGTTATCTTTAGTCACAATTCGACAAGCAGGACATATGGTCATTATGGAAGATGGCTTAGTTAAAATTAACTCAGTCAAATAGAACATGAAAACAGTAATGACAGATTATGAAGATGGAAAAATGTTAAGGATGAAAGGGACAATTATTCCAAGAAATTCTGACTTTGCAGGAGCAACAAGTACAGACATTTCACCGATTATATTGTGGCATGTAAGATATGGCCATGTAAACTTCGAAAGTCTCTCTTAGTTACAAAAATAGGGAATGGTTAAAGGACTTCCAACCTTCAAAAGGGAAAATGCAAAGTGTGAATCTTGCATTTTTGGAAAACAACATTGAGAAACTTTTCCTACAAGTTCATGGCACGCAAACAGGAATTTTCAGTTGGTTCACAGTGATATTTGTGGACCCTTTCCAACTTCGCTCGGAAATTGCAGATATTTCTTACTCTTTGTTGATGATTTTAGCAGGATGACTTGGGTTTATTTCTTGAAGCAAAAGTTAGAAGCATTTGAAAAGTTCAAAACTTTTCGTCAGCTTATTGAAAATGAAGTAAAGGAGAGGATTGGTACTCTTAGAACTGACAATGGTGGAGAATTCACTTCAAATGAATTAAAAAATTATTGCATGGATAATGGCATAAAATGACATCTTACCAATGTCTACACTCTGCAGCAAAATGGAGTAGTAGAAAGAATGAATTTTACTTTGTTAGGAATGGCGCAATCTATGTTAACTTTCAAAAAGTTAAGTCCTTTATATTGGGCCAAAGAAATTCATACCGCTGTCTACTTGAGAAACAGATCTCCCACTTCTTATTTAGATGGAATCACACCTTATGAAGCATGGTTTGGCTTCAAACCTCGAGTAAAACATCTCAGAGTTTTTGGATCAGTGTGTTATGCCTTAGTTTTGAAGGAAAAATGAACTAAGCTTGATGCACGAAGCTTGAAGTGCACAATGATTGGGTATTCTGATGAGAAGAAAGGGTACCGAATTTTGTCGAATGGGAAATTTATTGTAAGCATAGATGTGATTTTTGATGAAAATGAGAGTAAGAGTGTTAAAGAAGTTGAAAGTCTTCTTCAAAAGTTAGAAACAAAAAGTGATAAAAGAAACGGAAATTTACAAAGTCAACCAAATGCAAAAAATTGGTATGAACTTGAGTTTCCTTCATCTAAAAATGATTCATCTAGTCCGTCTTCATCATCAGTGCCATTTGGGTCTTCTAGCAGTTCATCCAACTCTCCTAGCAGTAACAGTTCTTCTGAAAATGACTCTCCACCCCCAAAACCTGCGATTGATCAGCAAACATCAATTTATATCAAC
The DNA here is from genome assembly GCA_034641835.2 of Pinus albicaulis. Lineage (NCBI taxonomy): Eukaryota > Viridiplantae > Streptophyta > Pinopsida > Pinales > Pinaceae > Pinus > Pinus albicaulis. The sequence goes on from CM076576.1 coordinate 725,550,913, forward strand.
ACAATGATGGTGATTTTTCACAATCCCAAACCAATGAACATCAATTGCAAAAATGGGTAGTTCAACTTTTGAAAGATGTAAGGCCTAATGAATAGAATAAAACGGGAACAAGGGGATCACAAAGAAATGAAGGAGCCTTGATAGCAAATGATTTTACTAAACCTTCTACATACCGAGAGGCAGTAAAACATAAATAATGGCAACAAGCTATGGTTGATGAATATCAGGCATTTCAAGACAATAACACTTGGAAATTTGTTGATTTTCCTCAGAATGTTAAACCCATTGGATGCAAATGGGTTTACCAAATTAAGTATAAGAAAAATGGTGAAATTGACAAGTATAAAGCAAGACTTGTTGCTAAGGGTTTTGCGTAGCAGGAAGGGATAGATTATGAGGAAACGTTTGCTCCTACAGCTAAATGGAAAACCATTCGACTCACACTTGCCTTCACAGCTCAACAAGGATGGAAAGTTCATTAGATGGATGTAAAAAGTGCTTTCCTCAATGGAGATTTACAGGAAGAAGTGTACATGACACAACCACCAGGTTTTGAAATTGAAGGAAAGGAACATAAAGTCTGCAAACTGATAAAGGCTTTATATGGGTTAAAACAAGCTCCCCAAGCTTGATATGCTAAAATGGATGAATACTTTCGGAAAGATGGTTTTCAATGAAGTGAATCTGATGATACCTGGTATGTACGTCAACAAGGTAAAAATATAGTGATTTTGGTTATGTATGTAGATGATTTGATTATCACTGGCAACAATGATGATCATATTGCACAGGTGAAAAAGGAGTTACATGCAGGTTTTAAGATGATAGATTTGGGACTACTTCACTACTATCTAGGAGTTGAAGTATTCCAACGTCCACATCATATCTTCATTTCTCAGAGTAAGTATGCAGCATAAATTCTTCACTAATTTGGAATGCAGGATTGCAAGCCTGTTCTTACCCCTATGGAACAAAACTTGAAACTTTCAAAATTTGAAGGGGGGGAAATGGTGGATAGCACTACTTATCGACAGTTGATTGGTAGCCTGATTTATCTGAAAATACTCGACTAGATCTTTCTTATGCCGTAAGTATTCTTTCCCTCTTTATGCAGGAACCACAGGACAGCCACTGGAATGCAGCTAAAAGATTTCTTCGTTATATCCAAGGAACAAAAGATTTTGGTCTTCTTTACAAAAATACTAAAAATTTTGTACTAGGTGGATTTTCAGATGCCAACTTTGCTGGCAGTATTGATGATAGGGCATCAACCTTAGGTTATTTAATGAACATGGGGTCAGCTGTAGTTTCCTGGAGTTGCAAGAAGTAAGCTACAGTGGCCACTTCTTTAGCAGAAGCATAGTACATTTCAGCATGGGAAGCAACATGTGAGATTGTTTGGTTGCATAGAGTTTTACAGGACTTGGGAATTCCTCCAGCAGAAGCTACTTTGTTATTCATCGACAACCAGTCAGTAATAAAGCTTGCCAAGAATCTAGTTTTTCATTCAAAGACAAAGCATGTGGACACCAAGTATCATCATATCAGATCACTCATTGCAAAGGATGTCATCAAGCCGATTTATTGTCCTTCAGAAGATCAGACCTTCGATACCTTCACCAAACCTCTTGGCAGAATAAAATTTACTAAGTTCAGAGATGAACTTGGTATATGTTGTAATGTATCTTTGGATCATAGGGGGGAATGTTAGATGATCCAAATATATTAATGTAAAGTTAGGATAAAATATTTATTAAATTAGAATATTTAATAAATATTAGAGAATAAAAATATTTAATAAATATTAGAGACACTTAGAAATAGAACATTGTTAGCAAAGATAGGACTCTAGAATTGAGTCGTATCTTAGGCTCTAAAATAGGAATAAAGTCAGTAGATTGGATAGAAGATCATTTATTGTAAATGGACACTTGTTATTTTTTCAAGTGATCCATAACTAAATTAAGTTAGGAAACATAGTTTATAAATAGGTTAATAGTTTATAAATAGGTTAATCTCCTAATTGAAAATTTAGTAGAAGTTTACGTTTGTAAACTCTTGCAACTTTTTATGTAATTTCTTTTCCAATATCAATAAAATTATGTGTCTAAGGACACTTATGCCATTATTTGCATCACACCCATTGGAATTGATACATACTGATCTATGTGGTCCTATGAGAACAAAAGGCTTAGATGGAGAGCTATATTTCATGTTAATGATAGATGACTATACCAGGATGACAGCCATCAATTTCCTATAAAAAAAATCTGAAGCATTTGAGTGCTTTAAGATCTACAAGGAGTTGGTCGAAAATGAAATTGATTTGAAAATAAAGTGTCTAAGATCATATAATGGCGGAGAATTCACTTCCAAATTATTTCAGCAATACTGTGAAGAAAATGGAATAAAAAGACAATTTTCAACACCACGAACACCTCAGCAAAATGGAGTTTCTGAAAGAAAGAACAAAACCTTACAGGAAATGGGTAGAACAATGTTGAAGGACTCAAAATTGGATGAAAAATTCTGGGTTCAAGAAATTGATACATCAATCTTCATTATCAATCGAATTCTTCTCAGAAATAATCGCAACATGACCCCATATGATTTATGGAAAGGAAATCCAGCTAATGTAAAATATTTCAAAATCTTCAGAAGCAAATGTTATATCAAAAGAGAAGATCAAAATTTGGGTAAGTTTGAATCACGTGTTGATGAAGGTATCTTTGTTGGTTACTCACGCAAAAGAAAGGCCTATAAATGTTATAATCTAAGACGAAAACATATAGTGGAGAGCATAAATGTTACATTTGATGAAGATGGTGTTCTAGCGAATAATGATGAGGATCTAGAATCTTTGAAACTTGAGACAGAGGCTGAAAAAGACACAGATAAAATTCTAGAACAAGAAGCAACTATCAACCAGGAAGAAGTAAATAATGATCATCAAGATATACCAGAACAACAACAAGAAGCTCCTCCAAGGAGAACAAAAGAATGGATTCAAAAGAGCCATCCATCAAATCAAATCATTGGTGACATAAATGAAGGTCGACAGCTTCGTTCATCACAACAAGCTCACATTTATTTTCTAGCAACCTTTGAGCCTAGTAGTTTTGAGGAAGCCAGCCAGAATGAACATTGGGTAGTAGCTATGAATGAAGAATTGGATCAAATCGAGAAGAATAACACCTGGGAATTAGTTCCACGAACAAGAGATAAAAATTTCATTGGGACTAAATGGGTGTTCAGTAACAAATTGAATGAAGATGGACAGGTTACCAGAAACAAATCAAGGTTGGTTTGCAAAGGCTATTCACTAGTGGAAGGAATTGATTTCAACGAAACATTTGCACTAGTTGCTAGAATGGAAGCCATCCGAATGTTTCTCGCCTATGCATGTTCAAGAAAAATCAAAGTCTACCAAATGGATGTTAATTCATCATTTATGAATGGAGAATTAGAAGAAAAATTTTACATCGAACAACCTAAAGGTTCTCTACTATCAGAAAAAGAAGACTTTGTTTGCAGGTTAAAGAAGGCTCTATATGGTCTCAAGCAAGCTCCCAGAGCATGGTATGCTCGTCTTGATGGATATCTACATCAACAAGGGTTCAAGAAGGTATTGTTGATAACAATATTTATGTACAAATAGATAAAGATAATTTAACAATCGTTGAGGGATATGTGGATGATATAATATTTTGTAGCAATGATGATCGACTAAGTAAGAAATTTTCTACAAAGATGCAAAGTGGGTTCGAGATGTTTTTACTTGGTGAGCTGACATACTTCTTAGGGCTTCAAATATCTCAGCAAGAGAAAGGAATATTTATATTTCAAGCCAAGTACATCAAGGAGATGCTCAAGAAATTCAAAATGGAAGATTGCAAACCCATCCTTACTCCGATGGTAACAGGTTGAAAATTGAGCATAGAAGATTCATCTAAGGATGTGGATTAGAGGCTGTACAGATCTATGATTGGTAGTCTTATATATGTAACAACCTCTTGGCCAGATGTTATGCAAGCATTTGGACAAGTAGCAATATTCCAAGTATCACCAAAATAATCACATATTATTGTTGTCCAAAGAATTCTTTGATATCTAAAGGGCACAGGAGAATATGGCTTGTGGTATCCCAAGGGTAAAAATCTCACTATTCAAGCCTTTATAGATGCATATTGGGTAGGAAGCATTGATGATCGTAAGAGTACTAGTGGAGCAACATTCTATCTAGGTGATTATCTCATATCATGTTTGAGCAAAAAGAAAACCTCAATCTCATTATCTACAGTGGAAGCAGAATACATTGCAGCAGCGACATGTTGTACTCAAGTCCTTTGGATGAAACAAATTTTGCAAGATATTCAAGTACAATTCAGTGAGCCTATTCCCATATTCTGTGACAACACCAGTGCCTTCAGCATCTCCAAGAATCCTGTCATGCATTCAAAAATAAAACACATTCTGATCAAATATCATTTTGTTAGAGAACAAGTCGCTGAAAAGAATATCAAACTTGAGTATGTTGGTACAAAAGAACAAATCGCTGATATATTGACTAAACCTTTACCTCGTGAAGCATTTGAATATCTTCGCCAGAAGCTTTGGATTCTCCCAAGTTCTCATTAGATTACAGGTTCGAAGGATGGTGGTGTGTCAGGGGGAGAGGAAGTGTGTACAAGTTCGCAGGATGGTCGTGTGTCAGGGGGAGTTACCCTTTGCAATTGATGTCAAAGGGGGAGAGAATGTTGTAGGAAGCGGTGTCATGATCACAGGGGGAGTACCTGTGTTTCCATCAATGCCAAAGGGGGAGATTGTTGATCTGCGGTTGTCATTGATGTCAACCCAAGTAGCACCAGGGGCTACCCAAATATTGCATGGAAATTTTGACCTACCACATTACTATATTCTGGGTCAAGAATACTTTTGATGGTTTCTACTTGTCGATATGTTTCCGTTTATATATGGCACGCCACGTAATTCTTCATGGTTTGAGAGATATTCATGTTTGAAGTTTGTAACCCCAGTTAGTGGGCTAAAACCCCATGGGGTTGCGGCATGAGTCATTGAAAAGTCAGTAATTAATATTTTTTAAGCTCCTAAAATACCTCCCACATTCACTTGTTGAAGCCCCTCTCAACCTAAGAATTTATATAAATTGTGATCCTCATATCCTCCTTATGTAGGGATTTTGCAATCTGAAATAGGTCATTGTGGAATTTTCACTCTAAATTTTTTTCTACGAAGTTTCAGAAGCTGAAATTTTATGAGGCGAAGCCGAAATCCTGAGGAATCTCTTGTACAAATTTCAGATCAAGGTGCACAATATTTTCGGAGATATGATCTGTGGAATTTAGTGTTTTTGCAGGCTCATGAAATTCATCTCAAAGAAGTGATCTTGGGAAAATCATCATAACCCTCTCTCTGAGTATCAGATTGGAATTATGTAAAAATTGGAAGTTAGTGCACGGACTATAGTTTTTGTTATAAAAATTTCAGAGCCAAATGAAGAAGAAGTGACACATGGCACGTCGTACAAGTTCGCTCTACTGAAACAATCCATAATTAGGGCATTGTGAGAGATTGGGCATAACTCTCCCTTGAAAAATCCAAATTGGGTCAGACCTATGGCATTGGAAAGATGAGTCAGAAGAATACCACAGGACAAAAAATCACATATTGGGGATCTGAAATGTTAGAAAATTATATATTACAGAGCAATGCAACACATAAAATATGCGAAAAATACAAGCACACAAAACACATAAAACCAGAGAGACACAGATATATGTGGTTCACCTAGTTCGAGCTACGTCCACCCCGAACAACCAGTCCTTCCTTTCTATTATCCAACAAAATGAAGAGATACAACCTACAGCAGATCCACTGTAATATCCTCTGTTCTCTCTCACAGTCTCCTTCTCTGTTTCTCGCTCCGAGAATACACATACAATACACAGCCGCAATACAATACCCTCATAAAAGCGAGGGGTTGCCTTCTAGGGCAAAAAACCCTAAACTAAACATAACTTCTACCGTCAGATCATTTGCCTAATGAACGGCCCAGATTGACTAGAAATTACTATACTTTTACAAGGCAATTTTACATCTGTTTTGTTACGGGGCACCGCCCCCGAAACCTCTTCGCTCGTGGGGCTCAAAAGCAATCGTCGCTCGAACTCCCACAAGAAGGATTAATTACGGGCGGTGTTGCCACCCCTTTTAAGGTACAAGGGTTCAATGTTGTGATACAAAGTAAACAATATAATCAGGCTCCACACCCAACAATCTCCCACTTGGAGACTGATTGTAGCAACTCCACCGTTGCTTCGTTTGCTAGAAAAGGACTCCTCTTTGGACCTGGCTGTTCCTCATCTTCATCGTCATCCTTTAAGACCAATTGAAACTGAGCATGTTCTCAGTTTCTCCCTGGTTACAACTTTTGTTAGCATATCTGCAGGATTCTGGCTAGTGTGTATCTTTTCCAGCTTCAACTCTCCATCTTCCAATACTGACCGTATGAAATGGTACTTGAGATGTATGTGTTTAGTCCGGGAATGAAATGCTGAGTTCTTTGCAAGATGAATAGCACTTTGGCTATCACTGTATAGTGTGCCCATATCATGCTTCTTACCCAATTCATCCATAAACCTTTGTAACCAAATCATTTCTTTACTAGCCTCTGTAGCAGCAACATACTCGGCTTCTGTTGTTGAAAGTGCAACGACACTTTGGATTTTTGAAACCTAATTGACAGCTGTTCCACCTACAGTAAATACATATCCTGTAGTGCTCCTCCTGTTATCTCTGTCACCTGCCATATCTGCATCAACATATCCCTGTAGAGCAATGTTTGAACCACCAAAGCATAATGCTTGATTTGTGGTACCTCTCAAATATCTGAGAATCCATTTTACTTCCATCCAATGTTCTTTTCCTGGATTATTCATGTACATGCTTACAACTCCCACTGCATGTGCAATATCAGGCCTTGTGCAGACCATTGCATACATTAAGCTTCCAACTGCTGATGCATATGGAACTTTAGACATATAATCCATGTCTTCTTGGGTCTTTGGGCACATCTCCTTACTAAGTTTGAAATGGCTAGCAAAAGGTGTACTAACTGGTTTTGCATTCTGCATATTAAATCTTTTCAACACTTTTTCTATGTACTCATTCTGAGACAGTGTTAATTTGCGATTTTTCCTATCTCTAGCTATCCTCATACCAAGGATTTGTTTTGCAGCTCCCAAATCCTTCATTGCAAATGAATTTTCCAATTTTCTTTTGAGCACATTTATTTCCTGTATGTTAGATCCTGCAACAAGCATGTCATCTACATACAATAACAATATAATATAGCTACCATCATTTTGCCTTTTTAGATAAACACAATGATCAGAGTGACATCTAGTATAACCTTGTTCAGACATAAACTTGTCAAATTTTAGATACCATTTCCTTGGAGCCTGTTTTAAGCCATACAAGCTCTTCTTTAACCTGCACACCAATTTTTATTTCCCTTTTACCTCATATCCTTCTGGTTGCTGCATGTATATCTCTTCCTCCAAATCTCCATGGAGAAATGTTGTCTTTACATCTAACTGTTCAAGATGTAAATATTCTGCTGCTACAAGACTTAAGATAGTTCTGATTGAATTCATCTTAACAACAGGAGAAAATATTTCATCAAAATCAATACCTTTCTTTTGTGCAAAACCCTTCACCACAAGTCTAGCTTTGTACCTCTGTTTTCCTCCATCTTCTTCCTTCAGCCTGTAAACCCATTTATTCTGCAATGTAGTTTTACCTGCAGGAAACTTGACTAAGTCCCAAGTCTGGTTATGCATTAAGGAGTCCATCTCTTCTTCCTTGGCTAGCTCCCACTTCTTCCTACTTTCAACCTGCATTGCTTCTTCATAACATTCAGGTTCACCAGAATCAGTCAACAATAAATAATATAATGAAGGAGAGTATCGTTCAAGGGGTCTACTTATCCTGGTAGATCTTCTAACACCACTTTCAGGTGTTTGAGGTGCCTGTTGCTGTTGTGGTGGTTGCTGCTGCTATGGTTGTTGATTATTATTATTTTCAGGCACCTTTACTTTTTCAGTTATCTCATCAAGAACTGTGTATTCCTTGCTTTCTTTTTCCTGTTTCTTTTCCTGCAACTGATTCTTATACAAGACCTTTTCATTGAATATTACATCTCTGCTCCTAATGATTTTGTGATTTTAATAATCATATAAGCGATAACCAAAATCATTAGCACCATATCCAATAAAGGTACATTTCTTTGATTTTGCCTCAAGCTTTGTTCTGTTTTCTTTATTAATATGGACAAAAGCCTCACAACCAAAAGGCTTTAAAAAGGAGTAGTTTACCTTTTTAACTATCCATGCTTCCTCTGGAATACCACCATCCAAGGAACTTGAAGGCCCTCTATTTATTAGATAAACAACAGTATCTACAGCATCTGCCCAAAATTGTAAAGGCAATCCCGCATGTAATCTCATGCACCTTGCACGCTCCATGATTGTTCTGTTCATCCTTTCTGACACACCATTTTCTTGTGGTGTTCTTGGAATTGTCTTCTCTCTACAAATTCCATGCTCTGAACAGTACCTATCAAACTCTTTGCTGCAATATTCACCTCCATTGTCTGATCTGAGACACTTCAACTTCTTTCCTGTCTCAATCTCAACCAAAGCTTTTCATTTCTTGAAAGTATCAAATACATCAGATTTATTCTGAATACAATAAATCCATGTTTTTCTAGTTGCATCATCAATAAAAGTAACATAATAACGAGATCCACCGAGAGATGATACCTGAGCAGGTCCCCATACATCTGTATGCACAAGCTCCAATTTTTCGCTCTTCTTTTCTTTCCCAACTCTGAGAAATCTGACTCTCTTCCGTTTTCCATAAATGCAATTCTCACAGAAATCCAAATCAACATTCTTCAAACCTGGCAACAAATTTCTTGAGTGAAGAATCTTCATTCCCTTCTCACTCATGTGTCCGAGCCTATGATGCCATAATGCTGCATCTTCTCCTTTGGAAGTTAAAGTATTAACAGAGTTAGAAATACCATTGCATAAATACAATGTACCAACCTTTTCACCTTTTTCTATTACCAGCGCTCCTTTGGTGACCTTCCAAGTTTTATCTGTGAAAGTTGTCACACAACCTTCACTGCCTAACTGCCCTGTTGAAATCAGATTTTTCTTCAGATTTGGACATGCCTTACCTCCTTTAGTAGCCATTGGTTTCCATTCTGTTGTTTTACAATAACTTTACCCATTCCAACAATTTTACAGGGTTTATCATCACCCAAATGAACATGTCCAAAATCTCCTTGAACATAGTCATGAAAATATTTCTTATCAGGTGTGGCATGGAATGAAGCCCCTGAATCTACAACCCAAGAATCAGTAACATTTTCAAAAGAAAGAATCAAAGAATCTTGTAACACATCACCTGTCACATTTTCTTCATGATTGTTTTCTTTTTGTGCATCTCCTTCTTTTCCCTTCCAAGATCTACAATCTTTCTTTAGGTGTCCTCTCTTTCTGCATTTACGGCACACTATCCCCGATCTGGACTTGGATATGCCTTTTCTTGATTTACTGTGATAACTCGAGCTCTTTCCTCTTTCCATTCTTCTTCCCCTAGACTCTGCACTCAAAGCATTACCCGATGTCTCATCGGAGCTCTTCCGTCACATTTCCTTGCTAAGGATAGCACCGACAACATCATCAATGTTTAAAGTACTAGATCCAGAGACAGAGCTACTAATGGCCATTAGTAAACCATTCCAACTCTCTGGCAATGAGTAAAAGAATAACAAAGCTCTAACTTCATCATCAAAGTTTACCCCTGCAGAACTTAACTGACTGGTAACTGTATTAAAATCATTTAAATGGTCTACAACAGATCCACCTTCCGACATCTTCATATTAAATAGTCGTTTCATAAGAAATACCTTGTTTGAGGCTGAGGGTTTTTCATATAGTTTCGCCAACGTCTGAATCAAACCCTCTGTTGTTGTTTCCTTCGAAATATTGAAGGTGACTGACGCCGCAAGGCACAACCGTACTATTCCGAGTGCCTTTCTATCGAGAATGTTCCATTTCGCGTCTGTCATGGCTTCCGGCTTCTTTGTTTTTCTGCTCAATGGTAGGTACAAATCTTTCTGATACAGATAATCTTCCATTTGCATCTTCCACAATGGGAATTTTTGGCCGTTAAATTTCTCGACCCTAAATTTACCATCTTCCGCCATTGCTCCCACTCGAACCAAGAACCCTTCTTTCCTGCGAGTTTATCAGCCAAATATACCTTCGACTTTGATACCAGTTGTTAGAAAATTATATATTATAGAGCAATGCAACACATAAAATATGCGGAAAATACAAGCACACAAAACACATAAAACCAGAGAGACACAGATATATGCGGTTCACCCAGTTTGGGCTACGTCCACCTCGAACAGCCAGTCCTTCCTTTCTTTTATCCAGCAAAATGAAGAGACACAACCTACAGCAGATCCGCTGTAATATCCTCTGTTCTCTCTCACAGTCCCCCTCTCTGTTTCTTGCTCCGAGAATACACATACAATACACAGCCGCAATACAATACCCTCATAAAAGTGAGGGGTTGCCTTCTAGGGCAAAAAAACCTAAACTAAACATAACTTCTACCGTCATATCATTTTCCTAATGAACGGCCCAGATTGACTAGAAATTACTATACTTTTACAAGGCAATTTTACATCTGTTTTTAGTCGGGCGTCATCAAAACCTTCGCGCGCTAGCGGGGCTCCCGAAAGCCCCGCCACTCCCCCCCGGACCCCCCATGACAACGATTACCAAGGCGGCGTTGCCACCCTTTGCTGGCATGGTGTCCAATGCTATGATACAAAGTAAACAAGATAACCGAAGCTCACACCTGAATATGAAATAACAGAGGCATACCCATTCAACATTTAATGCATAACAAAAGCTAGATCATAGGTGGGCTGCAAAGGACCAGATTTTCTAGGGCAGCAAATAAAATCAATGTGCAGCAGAGTGTAGCATGACAAGAGCAGCAACCAATGTGCAGAACAACAGCAAGAAGTTCATCACATGAAGTCTTCAAGTGGGTAGCACTGCATACAGTCACTGTAAAGGTATCATTGTACTAAGTCATTGTAATACATTATTGTAAAAATTGTACTAGTTTCTATCTACCAAGAGTTGAAGAGGCAATGTCGGAAGGTCTAGGATCATCATTAGGTGGTTGTGTCATAGTTGGGGTTATGGTCTAGTGTGTCTTCTTCTTCTACATCATTTTATATCATTATAAAGTGGAACATTTTCCCTGGTATGCAGTCCATTCTTCTTTTATTCTTCTACAGGGTGGTAGGGTAGTGCTAGGGTGAGTTCTAGCTCATTGGGTGTTGGGGCATCCATTTAGTTGACTATTGAAGAATCTCAGGCATTGGAGCGTCCATCCAGTGGGAGCTAGAGAATAATTCTTTTCTAGATTCTAGGAAGTTGGAGCTTTATTTTCAATTGGATTTGAATATTAAAGAATTATTAGAAAAACATTAGGTGGTTTTTGTCCCATAGTGGGTTTCCACCTTAAAAACTATGTGCATTTGTGTTCCTTTTATTTACTTCTATCATTGTAAAAACACTGATAATAATTGAAGATTAACTAATGCTCTAATTGAAAGGAATACTGATTCACCCCCCTCTTAGTATTTCCAACAAGGGGGGGGGGCGGCGTTGTTGACATCTAATCTTTGGTATTAGGAAAATCCATATAAATATTGTAAATAGTAAAATAAATGGAATTGGAAGACGAAGATACATTGGGATATGAAACCCAATAGTATCCCTCTCCATTTATATATCCATTCTCTATCTTAATGCAAAATCAGATTCGTGTAGTTACCCTCCTGGCCTGACAAACTCCTTGATTTGTGCTTGCATGCTAGGGTGAATATTCCTTAGATTTGGTTGAATTTGCTTCAAATATGGATTTACAGGAATTGTATGTTGTAATATGTACGTGTCATATGTTTTCATGTCATTATAAGTCCATGCAAATTCATCTTTATATTGTTTAAGAAAATGGATTAAATTATCTCATTCCAAAGGTGAGCATCCTAGACCAAGAATAATGTTTTGAGGATTTTTCTCGGTGCCTAGGTTTATCACTTCGAACTACATGGAGGAACTATTGGTTTTGAATTTAGTAGGTGTCTTTGAAATCATAAAAATATTTTAATTTTACTACTGATTTTGATATAATATTCTTATAATGGGTGTTTTCACCTAAATATGGTTGTTTGAGTTCTCTATCATGTAGGTATTCATTAATGATAGAGTCAGAATAAGTTTCCTAAAGTGTAAGGAAGTTTAAGATGTCATCATCATCATTGAAGACTCTCCAACTAGAAATATTATCAGGAATGACAAGACTGAACAATAGCTCAATTGAGAATCAATTTGATGTGAATTTCTCAGCTAGTATTAACTTTGAGGTAATGTTTGCAAGAAGGTTTGCATCAACATTTTATTCCTTAGGAATGTCAATAATATTGAAGGAAAATAATTGACAAATCATATCTAAAACAACTTGTTGATAATTCTCAAATGATCTGAGACACAATGAATGGTATTCCTCACATGTTTGACAATAATTTTTGATTCTCCAATGTTGATGGCTTTCTTGAGACCTTATATCAATTCTTCATATTCGACCACATTATTTGTATATTGAAATTCAAGTCTACAGGTTAGCATGGTTATTTCATGAGTGGGAATTTTCAATATGCAACCTACTTTAGCACCATCATTAGATTTGGAGCCATCAAAAATTAAAAACGAGTATGATTATCTACATTATTATGTACAAGATTTGGTTCAACATTTACACATATGGATGAGTAAGTTTGAGAAAAATATGTTGAAATTCAACAAGAAATTGCAGCACACACACTAGTGTGGGACCACAGGTCCTAGCGATACATTAGTGTGAAAGCCAATTTAATTTTATAAATTGGTGCAGTATCTAATTTAATTTTCCCTTAATTAAATTGGACAATAAAATGTAATCTTATCTCATAATCACTTGTAATAGTTAACTGAGTGTTATAAACTCAGTTAGCTCATGAATTTTGAGTTGAGGGTGGTTGGTGAGGCATGCAGAGTGATTCTATTAGTTATGGAGTTCGATTTACAGTTAGTGCATTAGTTTAATGCATCAGTAATAAATTAACTCAGTTATGTGAGTTAAAGTCAATTGAACTAGTTGTAACTGTTTGTTGCACTAGTGAGAGATCAAGTGCATTAAATCATATTTAATTCACAATCAGTGATCTGCCATGAAATGGGTGATTTACTATTAATAGCTTCATTCATGTCAGTTCCAGTGGAGACCCAGTTGAGACAAAGGTTAAAGGGATGTTAACTATCATTGTATCATTAGTAGGTTGTCCACATGCAACCAGACATCCATTGGATTGCCCATGATCCTTGCGTAGTTTTGGAAGGTTGAAATTCCTAAAGAATAGGGATTACATTCCACATGAATTGCACAAACAAGGCAGGCTGATTAGAGGCTGATAATTGGCTAAGAGTTGGTCGATTTTGTCTGGGTCAGTGTGAGATAGTTGTGAGAGTGCAGGAGACTCTTGTGAGAAGAGTGCATTGTAATTGTTTCATGATTCCATGGTGAATATACAATAGAAGATAGAGGGGTTTTTAGCAGCAATCTTTCCCCGGGAAAATATCTGTGTTGTGGTTTGATTTGATTCTTTCTTTACTTGTTGTGATTGGCGATCAAGTTTATTTTCCGCAATTTATTTGTAGAAGGATTCAATATCTAGCTTTAGTATATTTCTTGATCAGATTGAATCCATTGATATACATATTTTTGTATAATTTCCACAAAATATTCATTTTTTGATTGAACAAAAGAATGGGTGTAAGGAAAGTTATCTTCAAGAAATTTTCCAAAAAATAAATCAATACAATAATTTCCAAGTATAGTTTTTGAAAACATTACAGGTACATTATCATCATTTATATCAATCATTGTATGTTTCATATGTTTCTCTCATTCTATTTTGATTTGATTATGCTTACCATTATACGACAAACATAAATGAGAGTAGTTTGTAACAAAATAGCCATTTAATTTATCAACCTAGTGTTGATTTAATAATAGATCATAAGACTTGGGTATGGTAACAACTATTATATAGATCACTTGATGCACTTGGGATTAGAGTCCAATCTCATGAGAAAATTCTTAAGTTCTCCCATCACTATGAATTTTGATCTAGTTGCACAATTTGAGTAGTTGAATTTTGGGGTTCAACATTTATTTTCTTGCATGCATAATAGGGCATAATGTTAGAAGATGCCCTAGTGTCAATAAGGTAGTTGTGGATATTCCTATTAAATATTTAAAAAGTTATTAAAAATGGTGGTGTATAGGAGTTTTATTTATCTCATATCAAAATGGAATTAGTATTCACATACTTGCTTTTGTCAAAATATAAATATTGGCACTTCTTGCCTTTATATTATTTGTAGTAGTAGGAGATTGCTTTTCAGTAGGAATTTTCCTTTCAACATCATCTTAATCCCTTAACAATTTATTCCTTTTCTCCTCAATTTTATTAATTCAAAAAGAGAAATATTGGCCCTTGTCTTTTTTCATGCCTTCGATCACATCATAATTGAGATGTTTTATTATGATCAGAGTTTAAGGAGATGACTTTGTTGCACATAGTGTTGTCACTGATTTTAAATGGGATGCCTAAGGAAGCATCAATTCCATTCATGAATGAAATGAAGTTGTATGATAGCTTGATCTCTTGCATGCCTTCATCAAGTGAAGTTAATTAGGTTCGAAGTTTACTGAGTTTTTTTCAAATATACGCTTGCCTAATTATGAGTCTATGCACAATATTGTTTGATATTCCTCTATGATACCTTTCCAACGGTATACCACACTTTGAAAAACTCCTCCAAGATGATAATTTATGGCTATTTGTGTTACATTTTCACATAATTCTATGTTTTTTAAATTAATTTTAGCCCATTTCAATTCTTCTATTAGAAATAATTTCAATAAAAATTAATCTTTCCAATCATCAACAATAATTGAAGATAGAACAATAAATGCAATGATAAATGAGACAATCAACACATTAACAAGAGACACCAGGTTTGATCAGAGTCCAGGGGAAAAACCCCACAAGGGGGAAACCCTTTGAAAATTATTATTCTATTAGAATTTCATAATATGTTCAACAAAGAGTACAATGAGACCAATACAAAATCGTCCAAAAAAATAATTCAATAACATTCAGAAATATTTTCCCAGCACCAATATATATTAGAGAGAATTTTTCTTGTCTTCGGTCAACTGTAGTCAAAATTCAAAATTTATCCCTAGATCCCAACCGCATGTGGTTGAGACCTTCCAACAACACCCTTGATCCTACTAGCCCGTATTTATAGCTGAAAATTTCCTTTGACGAGCTTGCAAATGTGACCCAAAACCATAGAACATGTGCGAGCTTTGGAACCTGTCTTTTTGAACCTGTGTGAACCTATTTCCTTGACCCAACCTCATACCTATGCGAACCAATCAAGGAAGAAGAGAAGAAGATGATTCTTCATGATGTCCAAATGAGCTTGAGGTCACTTATATTTATAGGCTTCCAAGGGTGACTAATTTCATGTTAGGGTCGACCTATCCAAATGTGCATATGTGGGATTTTCTTCAAAAGTAAACTTTCCCTTGTCGAAATTTAGCGCTTCAATAATAAAAATTAGGATTCTCAAAATGTGAAATCTAGTCCCATAGTTGGAATTTTCCACTGAGATGCCAAATTAACACTCCCTCCTAGCTAGTGAGAAATTCCAACTGCATCATGTCATGTGTATCTTGTCACCATATCATGTCTCATCTCTGCTCAATTCTATCCATTGAAAAATTCTTGAATATAAAGAAGAAGAATCATCGGTAAGAATTAACTACCACCCTATATATTTTCAGAGAGCACCTCTCACTCCAAAAACAATATCAGGGAGCACATATCAACCTGAAAATACATCAGGGAGCACATCTCAACCCAAAATCTCATAGGGGAGAAAAAAATCTACAACCGCATATCGAGCAATAGGTGATATAGGGGAGCACATCATTACCCATCATATTTTACGCTAATATTTCCAACAATGAAACTCAAGATTCATGTATTAGAATACCTACATCATAATCATCTTGGGTTTTAGACCCCCAAGTACACTCTCAACCCGGTGGCCAAATGGGGAGTGGTAATCCCAATAGGCCAAGCTTGTGGGTATGATGCCAACTTGGGTATATTTTGTAAATAAAAATATAGTGGAGAAACATATCCAAACCTATGGGTAACAGATAGGGGAGAAACATATACGACCCTATTATCCATAGATGCCTCAACCCTAGGAGCACTCCATCTCAATTCCTCGCCCTGGGAGCTTAGACAGGGGGGAAATCTGCTCATTTTTCTTAATTAGTGATGCCCCTTATCAGGAGGGGTCACATCCATCAGTACAATCCACTCTCTGAAGACTAATAACTTCCATTTTAGTAAATTCTTGGTGAGAATATCTGTAATCTACTCATCAATTTATATATGATGGAGTCTATGGATCTTCTCTGCACCATGTCTCGAATGTAATGATATCGAATTTAAATTTTCTTGGACTTGTCATGAAATTCAAGATTCTCTTCCAGATATATCCCACTCTTGTTGTCGCAATATATCACAAGTTTCTAGGACCTGCTCAAATAGCTCTCCAAAGAGCTTCCTTAACCAAAATTATTTGCAACTAGCCATGCTAGCGATAATGTACTCTACCTCGATGATACTCAATGATATGAAATTATGCTTCTTACTCATCTAAGATATAATGACAGACCCAAGACTAAAATAACATCCAGACATACTCTTCTTGTCCACAACGTTTCCTGCTCAGTCAATATTAATATATCCATGAAGTCAAAAATCTCCAGTAGAATATCTTAGACCAAATGTGATCGTACCATGCAAATATCTAAAAATGTGTTTGGAAGCGATCCAATGTGCATGGGGAGGCTCAGTCATGAATTAACTCAATGTGTTCACTACATAGCATATGTATAGATGTGTGTTCACTAAGAATATCAGATCCCAAATCAACTATCTATACTCGAATGGATTCATCAAATCGGGTCCTACAACTTCTCCACATAATTTCTTGAAATTCATTTCCATCAGTGTGGGCAAGGAATTACATTCAGTCATTCCAAATATATCCAACAACTTCCCGACATATTTTCCTTAAGGAAGGAAAATATCACTGGGCCTTTACCACACCTCAAGGCCTAGAAAGCAGTGCATAAGTCCAAGGTCCTTCATATTGAATTCAGAGGCTAGCTCACTCTTACACTCGATCATCAGGGGCTCACTACCTATCAAGAATATATCGTTAATATATAAAACCAAAATCAATGACATACCTTGGACTACCTTGAAGTAGAGGTTTGGATCGACATTTCTTATTGTGAATCCCAACTTTACCAAATAACTGTCTATGCGGGTGTATCATGCTTTGGGGGCTTGCTTCAAACCATACACTACCTTCTTCAACACGAAAACATGTCTTTTGATCCTCTACTTCAAATCCCTGTGGATTCTCAATATACACTTCTTCGTGTAACATTCCATGGAGGAATGTTGTTTTCATGTCCATATGATGTACGATACATAATTGACTTGCGACAAGAGAAACTATCGAATGAATAGTTTTATATCAAGCCACAAGTGCAAATATATTATCATAGTATTCTCCCTCTCTCTGGAATAATCCTCGAGCAAAAAACCTTGATTTATATTTCTCAATGCTACCATCAACTCCATGTTTAATCTTGAATAATCATTTTGAAGACGCCACTGATTTCCCCTTCGATCTCGACACAATATCCCATACATTTTCGTCAATGAAGGTGATGAAATAGAGATGGCCACAAATATAATGTACAAGAATCAGACCACATAAGTAGGAATGAATGAGATGGAGGATTTCATTTGTCTTGTTCTCGCTAGAAGGGAATGGTGCCCTTGTCTTCTTTCCACTAGCACAATATGGACATACTCCATCATGTTGGATTTGGACATCGAGAACAGTGGAAACTAATTTCTTCAATTTTATAAGAGCATCATAATGTAAATGGGCCAATATTTGGTTCCATAAATCATATAGATGATTAGTATCATGGAGAAATGATAGAAGAGGTCTTCCAGTAACCATTTAGTCCTTAAAATGTCGATCCCAATGTGAATTCATATCTCATAGGTGATACAACATGCCAAGTAAGAACCTTTCACATGATGAAGGTAACCCTCATCCATTTGTATTCCAAAGAATATATTGATACCAAATTCTTCTTCAATCCTAGAACATACATCACATCATGGAGCACAATAGATTCCCTAGACTTCAAATGAATTTTGACGAACCAAAATTCTTTCATAGGATGAGTGGAGTTGTCTCCAAGAATAATTTTCAAATTTGAATCCCTCTCTACCAAATTAGAGAGAACTTATTTATACCCATATAAATGATGAGTGGCCTCACTATCCAACCAACCAACTATCCAAAGAATCCAAAGGAGAGGAAATTGTAAGGGAAAAAATTATAATATATTCGGATTGATTGCCAACATTACTTTCATACATGGAGTAGCTTGACTTATTTTGAGGACGATGATCTTGTTCATGTTCACTTGGAGCATCTCTTCTTCTTCTCTCATCTCTTCCATTATGATCATTCCTTCGATCATCTCTTCTTCTTCGATCATAAAACATGTTGTTGTTGCTTCTAGTGTTGTAGCGTGGACCATTGTTCTCCTCGTGGAAATATCAAGCATACTGAGCTTTCTTGTGACAATTGTAGAATTCAATGTGAGATGATGTTCTATCATTCATTCTCTTTGCATTTCAAGGAGGAGGCTTTATTGAATTTTATGTACCTCCTTTTCCTTTCTTATTATTATTTTGAGTGACGAATGCAATAGACTCTCCATCTTCATGCTTTTGAATCCTTCCTATAGATGTCATCCTTGATTCTTCTTGAGTGATATTTCCAACAATATCATCAAATGATGAGAAGGAATTGTTGTTTATTATAGTATTAATGAAGGTTTCTCAAATGGGAGGGATACCTCTAAGAGTTACAACCACCAATTCCCTGTCAGGCAAAATTTATCCAACTCTTTGCAATTGATCTCTAAGACGATATATCCTCATAATGTAGGATTACACATACTCTTCTTTATTCATATTCATGTCTTTGAGTTGGTATATTATGGATATGATTTCATTAAAATTTTTGACTTCATACATGCCAACTATCTTATCATACATGTCCTTAGTCTTCCTCAAATTTCCAACATATGCAAGTAGACTATCTTGTAAACCATCAACTATAATTCATTTTTCGTTTAACTCACCTTTCGTTTTCTTGGCAACAATGGAATCATTCTCCAGAGGCTCAGGTATTTTTCATTGAATGTATTCCAAAACATCATTGTTCTTGGCTATGATCTCCAACCTAATCTTCCATGCAAAAAGTTAGATGAGTCACCCAACTTCTCATGTTTCTTGAATATATAGGAAGACATATTGAATTGATTAGATAGGATCCTTCAAGTTTCCAAAGATAATTGCTTCCCTTATCTCCTTTACGCTTTTCCTTCACTTTAACTCTAATGCCATGTTAAATTTTCACATTTCTCTATGTTATTTCAATTACTTTTAACCCAATTCAATTCTTCAATTAACAATCTTTTCAATAAAAATTAATCTTTCCAATCATTAACAATAATTGAAGATAGAATAGTAAATGTTATTATAAAGGAGACAATCAACACATTGACAAGAGAGACTAGGTTTGGTCAAAGACCAGGGGAAAAAAACCCCACAAGGGGGAAAACCCTTTGAAAATTATTCTTACATTAGATTTTCATAAAATGTTTAGCAAAGAGTACAATGAGCCCAATACAAAATCATATAGAAAAATAACCCAATAACATTCAGAAATATGTTCCCAACATCAATATATATCAGAGACAACTTTTCTTGTCTTCATTCAACTACTGCTAATTGCAACTATAAGTCAAAATTTAGCCCTAGAGCCCAACCGCGTTGAGGAAGAGTTGTGCATTCAATTTAGACCTTCCAATTGCACCCATGAACCTACTAGCCTAGTATGGTTATAGCCAAAAAATTCCTTTGATGAGCCTGCGGCTGTGACCCAAAACCCTAGAACATGTGTAAGCTTCGAACCCTGCATTTCTAGACCTGTGTGAACTCTTTCTTCGACCCAGCCTCAGAAATTTGCGAACCAATCAATGAAGAAGATAATAATATGATTCTTGGTGATGTCTAAATTAGATTGAGGTGACTTGTATTTATAGGATTCCAAGGGTGACCAATTTCTTGTACAGATGTGCATATGTGGGATTTTCTTCATAAGTACACTTTCCCTTGTCCAAATTGAGTGCTTCAATAGTCAAAATTAGTCCTCTCAAAAAGAGGAATTTAGTCCCATGGTTATAATTTGTCACCGAACTTCCACATTAAAATTTTTAAGATCAAAATTAGTAAAATACCTAAACTATGGAGAAAAACCCACAAACGCAAAATTCATTAAACAATGCATATGTTTGAGAGAAGATCATGGTTCCCTAGAAGATCAATGGCAACCTGTTAGGTCCCTATATTACTAGTATAGTCCCTTATTGTTGTTAGTGTAACCCCCTTATTGTTATTATTGTACCCTTGTAACCCCCATTTTATTATTATTGTGCCCTTAAATTATTATTGTTAGGTCGGCTAGGATTACATTGTGGCTCACTAGGATTACATTATGGCCCCATGGACTCCTATATATAGAAAGGAGGTCTTGTAAATTGTATAATCCAAGAATTGTTCATTTGTGTAATGTATTGGAGGTTTCCCCCTCGAAGTGGCTTATTTCTAAGGCGTTGATATCTTCTTTCATTTTTGGAGTTGGTTACACAAATATTTGCATCGCAGCTTTGGACTTAGGCTTCTATACTCCAAAAACAAGTCATCGGAATTTTTGCTACAACTTTTCTTCTATGAGCTAGAAGCTGAAATTTTTAGGTTGCGAAGCTGAAATCTTGAGGAAGGTTGTCTAAAAATTTCAGATCTTGGTTCGCAATATTTGAGGAGATATCATCTGTGGAAGTTAGGTATTTTTTCAGGCTCATAAACAGGTCATCGTGGCATTTGCGCTATAAAATTTTTTTTACGAAGGTTCAGAGTCTGAAATTCATATTGTGCGAAGCTTAAATCCTGAGGAAATTCGTTAAAAAATTTCAGAACTTGGTTCGCAATATTTTTGGAGATATGATCTGTGGAAGGTAGTGCTTTTTCAGGCTCCTGAATTGCATCTCAAAGAGGTGATCGTGGGAAAAGTTCAATAACTCTCTCTTTGGGCCTCGGATTTGAGTTCTGTAAAAACTGGTCACAAGTACATAGACTTTAGTTTCTTGGCTATCAATTTCAGAGACAAAGGATGAAACAATGACACGTGGAAAGTCGTACAAGTTCGATCTACTGAACCAGTCCATAATTAGGTCATTGTGGGAGATTGGACACAACTTTGTCTTGGAGAATCCAAATCAGGTCGGACCTGTGGCATTCAAGATAGAATTCAGAGGGCTACTTCAGTGATGAATTTCAGATATTGAAGATCTTTAATAACAGAGATAATACAATTTCAATATCGAGCTCCTCAAAGCAAGTAAAAGGTGTGTATTTTTTTCCGAATCGCATAAGTCTTGCTCAAGAATCAATTGGAATTGATTCCATGGGCATATTGTGAATAGATATCCGTATTGCCCCAAAAGACCGCCTAAAAATAACTAACACCCATTAAGCCTTCAAAGGTCTACCATGACTCATGAAGATGAAGAATTGCAACATGATCTATCAAAATTACAAGAGCAAGTGCAACAAATTCTCTCACTTCTCGCAAAGAGCAAACAAAAAATGAAATGGAAGTTTTGAAAGAAGGAATAGAAGATGGATGGTTTGAAGAAAGGCATGAAGCGAAGAGATGGCATGGTCGTGGCTGAAGCTAAGATGGATGGCATGGAAGCTGGCATGGAAGCTAAGATGGATGACATGAAAGACAACATGGAAACCAACATGAAAAACATGAAGAATGATCTAAAAGAAGACATCGAAGGTTTGACCAAGTTGATACAAGAAATGTTTCCTAATGGTGAAAAGATAGTATAAGAACCTCATGATGAGAAAAAAATAAATGTTAATCGCGATTTCATAAACTCTAATGTTATCAGGAAGAACCACCATATTCCAAAAATGGATATGAGGAATTTTATGGGAAGGATCCTGTAACATGGATACTACAGATGGAGAAATATTTTGATCTCCATAATGTGCAAAACACACAAAAGGTATGCATTGCAACTTTACATTTAGAACAAAATACCTTTGTATGGTATCGATGGCTTTGCTCCCGTAAAAAAATTGTCACTTGGTCAATTTTTATGGAAGAAATGATAACACATTATGAGGATACAAAGAGCAACACCTTCTTTAGCCAATTGATAAATCTCAAACAAAAGGGTTTAGTGGGGAGCACATTGAGGACTTCCAAAAATTGAATATAAGGGTAACTGATATTCCAGAGGAACACATGATTGATCTCTTAATAGGTACTTTAAAGGATAACATCCAACATGAAGTTCGTGTTAAGCTGAACATAATTCATCGAGAAGGCATTCAAAGTTATAAGAAAAGTTTAACGAAATTATGGCGACAAGGAAGCCTACCACTCAATTCTATAAAGAAGGAAGTGTTGCTACATCTAGATTTGTCAACCCACAAGGTTGACACCACAAAAAATTAAATAGAAAAAGAGCAAAAGGGCTTCTATACAGCAGGATAAATAAAACACAACTTAGGTGTCATAAGGATGAAGAAGAATTATTTACAGATCAAAGAGGAAGAAGAAATGAACAAGAAGAGAGAGCAGCCAGATATAAACCCCAGAATAGAAGAAATCAATCAATTACACTATAATGCACTGTTATGGATACTACCTCAAAATCTCAAGACAAGGACAAAATCAAGAAGAAAAGGTAATAGTGTTTATTGATTCAGGTAGCACCCATAATTTTATTCATTGTAAGGTAGCTAAGGAATTGAATTGTTTCCTATACCCAGCACCAGAATGTCAAGTGATGGTTGCAAATGGAGGAACTATAAATTTCTCTGGAAAATGCCATAATATCAAGCTAACCACGGGGGAATATGTATTGAATAGTCAAATGCTTTCCATTCCTATGGGAGGTCATGATGTTGTACTAGGAGTACAATGGTTACAATCTTTGTGGACGGTAGCTTTTAATTTTCAAGAACTTTTCTTGAATTTTTTTCAGAAGGAAAGGAAGTCGAATTACGGGGTATTGCAGGGAAGAAAAGA
The DNA here is from genome assembly GCA_034641835.2 of Pinus albicaulis. Lineage (NCBI taxonomy): Eukaryota > Viridiplantae > Streptophyta > Pinopsida > Pinales > Pinaceae > Pinus > Pinus albicaulis. Next base: position 725,574,507 of record CM076576.1, read on the forward strand.
AAAATAATAAGCTCTAATATCATGACAAAGCTTCTAAATAAAGAACAACGAGGCGTAATTACACAATTATGCTCAGTAGAAGTTCCAACATCAAAATCATCTATTTCTGCAGATCTCCAACAAGTCTTGGACAATCATTCCAAGGTGTTTCAAACTCCCAAAGGACTCCCACCTATTTTTGATCACGATCATGCTATTCATTTTATTCCAGGAAGTGTTCCCCCAAACATCAGGCCTTATAGATATCCTTATGTCCAAAAGAGCGAAATTGAATGTATGATTGCAGAAATGTTGGAGGCTGGTATAATTCAACCTAGTCAAAGTTCCTTCTCTGCTCCAGCAGTATTGGTGCACAAGAAGGATGGATCATGGTGCATGTGCCCGGATTATAGGGAGCTCAATAAGCTCACCATTAAAGATAAATTTCCCATTCCTATGATTGATGAATTATTCGATGAATTACATGGAGCAATTTGTTTTACCAAGTTGGATCTTCGTTCAGGATATCATCAAATTAGAATGAAGACTGAAGATATTCCAAAAAAAAAAATTTTGAACTCATGAGGGTCATTATGAATTTTTGGTCATGCGTTTTGGCCTTACGAATGCACATTCTACATTTCAAGGGTTGAGGAATTTCATTTTCAAACCCTTCCTTAGAAAATTTGTGCTACTATTTTTTCATGATATACTAATCTACAACAGGTCTTGGAAGGATCATGTTCAACATGTTGATAGGGTGCTCAAACTATTGCAGGAGAAACAATTATATGCAAAAACATCCAAATGTTTCTTTGGAGTACAAGAGGTAGAATATCTGGGCCATATTGTATCTCACGAGGGTGTTAAGGTAGATCCTAACAAAATTAAAGCCATTAAGGAATGTAAAGTCCCCACAACCATAAAGCAGTTGCGAGGATTTCTTGGGTTAACAGGGTATTATCACAAGTTTATTAAGAATTATGGGAGAATAGCAGCACCTCTAACAACATTATTGAATAAAGATGTACTTTTCATGCACTCCTGAAGCAACTAAGGCCCTTGAACATCTTAAGGAGGCAATGTGCCTAGCACAAGTCTTAGCTACGCCAGACTTCACAAAAACCTTTATTCTGGAATGTGATGCCTCAGAAAATGGAATTGGTGTTGTTTTAATGCAAGAAGGAAGACCCATTGCTTTTGAAAGTCGTCCAATCAAAGGAAAGTATTTACAGAAACCTATTTATGAGAAGGAAATGTTAGCACAACTACATGCACCAAAGAAATGGCGAACTTACCTAATGGGAAGACACTTCAAGGTAAAAACTGATCATGATAGTCTTAAACACTTTTTGGAACAAAGACTATCTTTAGAAGAGCAACAAAAATGGGTCACAAAGATGCTGGGTTATGAATTTGAAATAATCTACAAAAAAGGGAAGCTAAATGTTGTTGCAGATGCAGTCTCAAGAAAGAATGAAGAGGTGGAAGCATTGCTTTATGCCATTTCTATTATCCAACCAGATTGGATAACTGAAGCAAGACATGAATGGAAGAAGGACAAAGGAGTATGGACACTCATTCAAAATTTGCAGCAAGATCCTAGTACATCTGATACATTTAGTTGGGAAAATGATTCCTTACAGTACAAAGATTGCTTATATACTGTTAAGAATTCCCAACTAAAACAAAATATTCTTTTGGAATTGCACACTTCTCGTTTAGGAGGACACTCAAGATTTTTAAGAACTTACCACAGGGTGAAGAAATAATTTTTTTTGGATGGCCTTAAATCTGATATTCAAAATTTTATGGCGGAATGTTTGGTTTTCTAGCAAAATAAAGTTGAGACAATTGATACCCTGGGTCTTCTACAACCTTATCCATTCCAAGTCAACATTCGGAGGAGATTTCAATGGATTTTATCACAGGTTTACCTAAGTCTGAAGGAAAGAGTGTCATCGTGGTGGTAGTTGATAGACTTACCAAGTGTGCACACTTTTGTGCATTATCTCATCCATTTAAAGCAAGTACGGTTTCTACTACATTTATGGACACAATTCAAAAGCTACATCGAAACCCAAAGATTATTGTGAGCGACAGAGATCCCATTTTTACTGGAAATTTTTGGACGGAGTTATTTTCTTGTTTTTTTGGGTACTCAATCAGTCACATTCTGACTATCATCTCTCAACCGATGGTCAAATTGAGATAGTAAATAAATGTTTGGAAGGATATCTTCATTTTTTTGTATCTGATAAACAAACACAATGGGTCAAGTGGTTACCTCTCGTTGAATGGTGGTATAACACTTCCTTCCATACCGCAGCAAAAATGACCCCATTTATGGCAGTTTATGGATATCATCCACCATCCATCACATCATCTTTAAGAGAAAATTTGAAGGTTCAAGCAGTGGAAGTTCACATCGAGCATAAACAAGAAGTTCTCCAACCCTTAAAGGACAACCTAAATTTGGCACAAAATCGAATGAAACAACAGGAAAATCAACATCGCAGTGAGAGAAGTTTTGATGTAGGAGACTGGGTATTTTTACAGCTACAACCATACAAAAAAATGTCCCTCAAGCAAGATAAGAAGGATAACAAATTATCGCCAAAGTACTATGGTCCTTACAAGGTGTTGCAAAATATTGGTACTATGGCATACAAATTGGATCTTCTTGCTTCTTCACGAGTGCATCCAATTTTCCATGTTTCATGCTTAAAGAAGGTTATAGGTGAAAATCTTCTAGTTCAAAAGGTATTTCCAGAACTTGATGAGGAAGGAAAATCATATTGGAACCTGAAACAGTCATGGAAATAAGAACTTGACGGCAACGAAATCGATCAATTTCAGAGTATCTCATCAAGTGGAAGAACTTACCCACTGAAGATTCTACATGGAGGATGAGAATTTTACATGTATACCAGAACACCAGAAGCTACTCAAGTGTTGAGGACAACACTTGAAGGAGAGGCATGTTAGGTCCTCATATTACTAGTATAGTCCCTTATTGTTGTTAGTGTAGTCCTCATTATTGCTATTGTTGTACCCCTGTAACCCCCATATTTTTATTATTGTGCCCTTAAATTATTATTGTTAGGTCGGCTAGGATTACATTGTGGCCTCACTAGGATTACATTGTGGCCCCATGGACTCCTATCTATAGAAAGGAGGTTTTGTAATTTGAATCATCCAAGAATTGTTCATTCATGTAATGTATTGGAGGTTTCCCCCTCGAAGTGGCTTATTTCTAAGGTGTTGATATCTCTTTTCTTCTATTTTTGGAGCTGGTTACACAACACAACCAATGCCCTAGCTTGCATGATGTTTAATGCCACTAAAGGTCGTTCAGATGTGCACCTATTCGATTGATCTGGTAGTCGTCTAAAGTAATGAAAGGCAAATGGTATTTCAACATGCACGATGTTCAACCTTTCTTCGGGTCAATGAGATTTTGACACATGGAAGACATACCATGGGTATACAGGTGGAATTTCCAAGTGGAAGTACCATGACATGTGGTGGTTTGTGACATGTCCATATGAAAATGAAGAATGACATGCCACAGTGTTCATGATGTGGCACCTTGCTACATGGCATGCCAATAAGGCTCTCTCAATTGACCAATAAGCATGAATCCTAATGACATGTGTCCCACTCAAATGTTCCATGTGGCCTACATGATGTCAACATTTTGGTTTCTAATGACCCTTATATCTCAAGTTATATGGCATGATCACATGGGTAAGAGGGCTAAGTCCCATTATTTATCGAAGGTATTTGTCACATTCATGGTCATATGATTTAATTTTCTCCAAGATTGTCAGCATGTATGTCAGCCCCTTGGTCTGCTTGCATAGGCCTTGGGTTGTGTTGATGTTTTGGGATGAAAGTGTCGCTCTAGAACTACACCCACATCAACATCTCAGACTTATTAGTGGCTGTCGAGAAGTAGTCATAACGCTACTCTGCAGTTTTACGCCTCTCGAGTTAGAGTTGATTCCACACTAATAATAATGCAACTTAGCCCACTCGCTAGTCAAAGAAAAGAAAAACAAAAACCTAGTATCACTAACCCTAAACACAAAATTATATATAGAGCAACAAACCAATCAATTTTCCAAGGTTTGGACCTTAGATTACTATAGGGCCTCAGATGCAAGAAACTTATAAAATAAAGATAAGAAAATGACTACAATGCCTTTACGCATGAACAATTAAATAAACAACAACCCTCCTATTGATGTCAAACATTGAATACATATGTGAATAAATAATGAGTGAAGGCATATTGCAAGCTTAATATTCCTCATTGATGATGTTAAATAATGAGTGAAGGAATATTGAAAGCTTAATATTCCTCATTGATGATGTTTTAATTGTTGTTTGATACATTGATATTATGATATGAAAATTTTAATTATTAATGTGATATACATTATTGATTCATAATGAATAAAACTTCATTATATAATAATTAAATATTATGAGAGCTCTTTAATTAACCCTTTTATTAATATAATGTTAATTAAACAAAATGAACATGTTAAGGTTTAAAAGTATGACCTCCAAGTTGTATGCCTATTGGCTTTACCATTAAAGCACATACAACTTGTGCAATTAAATCTCTAATAACATACTTTAATTATTGTTTATGTATTTGTTTTATGAAAAAGAACCCTTAATTCATCATGTAAAAGTGTGAGTAGATTATTTAATGAATAAAATTTCTTTTCTTTTGAAAACAACTAAACGTTAAAAAGACATGTAGCCAATAAAAGAAATGATTAAAATCAAACACAAATAAAGTAGGTATGGAAACGCAAAAAAATCTAAAAAGGAGGCTAACTAAAACAAATATTAAATAAACTAGAGGTTAGGACATTACTCACAAAGATTAGGGTTACTGTATGAAACAATAAAACATGGTAAAAAGAGTAGAATTTATTTAAGATAAAAAAACATAACATTTACAAAACTGTATGACTATATAAAAAAAAGAAAAGAAAAAATTAAAACATTTATACAAAGGAGAATAAAGAAAAAGTCTAAAAATTAATAAAAATGCATATGCCCAAATGCCAAATACCATCAAAGAGAGGTTTGATTAACTAGGGAAATTCTTCATTTTATTACATTTTCATCCAAATACACTTGTATAGGGTGGAATATGCAGGAAATGGAAGGTGTTAGATAGTTGATTTAAACTAGTCCATAGTGAGTAAGAAGATATACTCATGCATAAATGGTAAAAAAAATGAAACAAATGAAATAATAGTTCTTACCTTTACCCAAATATGAACCACTCGAGATATGTAGTCACTTTCTAGGAGGCACTCGAAAGAGACATCCTGCAGACCTGGTAATGACATCACACAAATAAAAGTTAGTTGCGCGAGGAGGGAAACTAGGAATAAAATAAAGAAAGGCTTACTACTCGTTGCCCTCACTCACACATGGACACCATCTAAGTGGACAAAGAGGGAATCCTTTGTTTGATGTTGCTTCCTTTTTTTATAAGCCTTCTTGACCAATTGAATGATCTCGATCTTCGTTGAAATGACCGTCGGATGAAGGTTTGGTAGTTGCATTTGTTGAATTGTCTGGGCAACTACTCTCAATCTTTTAATCTTCATTACGTCGGGATAGTAGTTCTAGTATTTGCCTTTAATAAGTAATTTAGGGACTTGTATTTAGTTAAATATACATATTTGTTCTAGTCTTCATTCTCTTTCGTTGTTGCTTTTTTTTTTTCTCTCTTTCATTAATGTAGTAACATTTATCTTCCACAATTGTTGACAAGATGATTTATAAATTTCCATTCGATTTGGAGTTATCTAATGAGAATAGAAGAAATTTGACTTAAATAGACACTAATATCAATCTCATGGAAACATAACACAATTTTTTTATTTTTTTTTGTAATTTTCACTGGGTATCCAACTCCATAGTATGCTTTATGTGGTAAACTTTCGAAGTAAAATAAAATATTACTTTGGTCTTGTATTTGGAGACAAAAATTCACCATATATTAACCACCAAAAGAAACATCTAGCTTTATGTTTGCTATTATGTTTGTACTTTTGTTATAAACTATAGTGAAAGTAGCAATCAATCCTCACTCAAATAAGCGTTTAGGGAAAATTTAAAGATGGAAAATTATCTTGAAGTTTAAAAACATTAGTGAATCTCACTAGTCTCTAATATGCAAACTATAAAATGTTTATTGATGTATGTATAAAATTATTCAAATTTATAATTATTCTATATATACTCTCTATATAGTGTTGGCGATTTTTAAGGTAAAATAAATTTATATTGTAAAATTTGGGCGAATCGTTTTTATAAAAAATGGAAATTGGCGAATCTTTTTTTTTGGGAAAAATCATAGAAAATTAGCCCATCTGCGAATATTAGCCCCTAAAATTTTCCATGGCGATAATTGGCCTATCTATGAGCTCTCACTCTAATGCTTTTACAGTGACATTGTTCTAGAACCCCCGAGACACGCATTTCACATATCTAAATAGAACCAACATTTTTCAATATCACTTCCAAAGTTGATAAGTCACTCCTAAAATTCCTTTTTGTGCTTTACACAAGAATATTTTCAACTCGAATTTGACATTGTAGACATGCTAGTTGAGTCGAGAGGCTCATTCTATAGTCCAGTATGAGGTTATGTGTGGGGATGTGTAAGTTTGTTTGTCTGTCGGCACCCCTTCAAAATAAAAATTATGTTCTAAATAGAAAAATAATTGTAGTTATAATTAAAAAAAATGAATATGTTGTAAAGTAATTAGAAGTAAAAAAAAATGTGTGAATCAAATGTTTAAATCTTATACTTTTCAAAAATATTTCAGCTAGAGATTCAAATAAACTATTTGAATATCCATGATAATTAATTTATGTTTAAATCAACTTCATATATATCTATATATAGGAAAAAAAGTTTTTATTGTTAAAATTTTTATTTGGTCTTATATATACTCTATTTAGCATTCAAAAAAACAATTTCAACAATGAAAAATAACACATTCTAATTTTCACGTGAAGAAATTTTATCCATCTCAGATCATGTTAGATCTGTAATTAAGATGGATCTATCCTCGTTTGTGCAACAACTGGGGACTCTGATTGCACAACCTCGTGTTGAAATTTTTGACAGCCAAAGACTGCATCAAAAACTTGATGTGCAGTATCAGATCAAGTCCCAAAAACCACACCGTAAGCTATTGTAGAGATGATGCTACAAAACATAGACCCAGCAGGGTAACCACCTTGTTGGACTGGTGCTGGAGGGGCATGAGCAGTTGGTTGAGGAAGATGTGACACTAGTTTAGGAAGTGGGGTTGGCCTCCCTCCGAAGTTTCCTTGAGCCATATTGTTGAGAAAGCGCAAGGACATGTAAAAAATACTTGCTTGAAGAGAGGAATATGTTATGAAACCAACTCACAAAATAGAAGAAAAGAGAGGTCAACACCTTAGAAATCAACCATTTTGAGGGGGGAAACCTCCTTTACATTACGTAAATGAATAATTCTTGGATGAAACAGATGACAAAACCTCCTTTCTATATATAGGAGTCCATGGGGTCACAATATAATCCTAACCAACCTAACAATAATAATTTAAGGGCACAATAATAACAATATGGGGACTACAGGGGTACAACAATAATAATAAGGGGGCAAAAATAATAACAATAAGGGACTACACTAGTAATATAGGGCACTAACATGCCCCTATCCTTAAAAAAGTGTTGTCCTCAATGCTTGAGTAGTTCTGAATGCTTCTGTATAAAATTCTCATCCTCCCATGTGGAATCTTTAGTGGGTAAGTTCTTCCACTTGATGAGATACTCTGAAATTGATTGATTTCGTAGCTTTCAAGTTCTTGTTTCCGTGACTGCTTCAGGTTCCAATATGATTTTTCCTTCCTCATCAAGTTCTGGAAATATTGTTTGAACTGGAATTTTGTCATTTGTAACCTTCTTTAAGCATGAAACATGGAAAATTGGGTGCACTCGGGAAGATGCAGGAAGCTCCAATTTGTATGCCATAGTACCAATCCTTTGCAACACCTTGTAAGGTCCATAGTACTTTGGAAATAATTTATTATCCTTCTTAGCTTGCTTGAGGGACATTTGTTTGTATGGTTGTAGCCGTAAAAATACCCAGTCGCCTACATCAAAACTTCTCTCACTGCGATGTTGATCCGCCTGTTCTTTCATTCGATTTTGTGCCAAATTTAGGTTATTCTTTAAGAGATGAAGAACTTTTTGTTGATGCTCGATGTGATCTTCCACTACTTGAACCTTAGAATTTTCTCTTAAAGATGATGTGATGGACGTCGGATGATATCCATAAAGTGCCATAAATGGGGTCATTTTTTTTGCAGTGTGGAAGGAAGTGGTATACCACCATTCAACCATAGGTAACCAATTGACCCAATGTGTTTGTTTATCAGATATAAAGCAATGAAGATATCCTTCCAAACATTTGTTCAATATCTCAATTTTCCCATCGGATTGAGGATGATAATATGAGCTATGAGCTAGTTGAGTACGCAAACAAGAAAATAATTTCGTCCAAAAATTTCCAGTGAAAATGGGATCTCTATCGCTTACAATAATCTTTGGGTTTCCATGTAGCTTTTGAATTGTTTCCATAAATGCAGTATCAACTGTACCCACTTTAAATGGATGAGATAATGCCCAAAAGTGTGCATACTTGGTAAGCATATCAACTGCCACCATGATGACACTCTTTCCTTCGGACTTAGGTAAACCTAAGATAAAATCCATTGAAACCTCTTCCTAATGTTGATTTGGAATGGATAAAGGCTGTAGTAGAACTGGGGTATTAATTGTCTCAACTTTATTTTGCTGGCAAACCAAACATTCTGCCATAAAATTTTGAATATCAGATTTAAGGCCATCCAAAAAAAATTCTTTCTTCACCCTATGGTAAGTTTTTAAAAATCCCGAGAGTACTCCTAAGGGAGACGTGTGAAATTCCAAAAGAATCTTTTGTTTTAGTTGGGAATTCTTACAAATATATAAGCAATATTTGTACCATAAGGAATCACTTTTCCAACTAAATGTATCAGATGTACTGGGATATTGCTGCAACTTTTGAATGAGTGTCCATACTTCTTTGTCATTATTCCATTCCTCCCTTGCTTCGGTTATCCAATATGGTTGGATAATAGAAATGGCACAAAGCGATGCTTCCACATCCTCATCCTTTCTTGAGAGTGCATCTGCAACAACATTTAGCTTCCCTTTTTTGTAGATGATTTCAAAGTAATAACCCAACATCTTTGTGACCCATTTTTGCTGCTCTTATGAAGATATTCTTGGTTCCAAAAAGTATTTAAGCCTTAGCATGATCATTTTTTACCTTGAAGTGTCTTCCCATTAGGTAAGGTTTCCATTTATTTAGTGCATGTAGTATTGCCAACATTTCCTTCTCATAAATTTCTTTATGTAAATAATTTCCTTTCATTGGACAACTTACAAAAGCAATGGGTCTTCCTTCTTGCATTAAAAAAACACCAATTCCATTTCCTGAGGCATCACATTCCAAAATAATTTTTTTTGAGAAGTCTGGCGTAGCTAAGACAAGTGCTTGGCACATTGCCTCTTTAAGATGTTCAAAGCCCTTAGTTGTGTCAGGAGTCCATAAAAATGCATATTTATTTAATAATGTTGTTATCAGTGCTGCAATTTTCCCATAATTATTAACAAACTTGCGATAATACCTTGTTAACCCAAGAAATCATCACAACTGCTTTATGGTTGTGGGGAATTTCCATTCCTTAATGACTTTAATTTTGTTAGGGTATACCTTAACACCCTCTCGAGATAAAATATGACCCAGATATCCCACCTCTTGTACTCCAAAGAAACATTTGGAGGTTTTTTCATATAATTGTTTCTCCTCCAATAGTTTGAGCACCCTGTCAACATGTTGAAAATGATCCTTCCAGACCTGTTGTAGATTAGTATATCATCAAAAAATACTAACACAAATTTTCTGAGGAAGGGTTTTAAAATGGAATTCATCAACACTTGAAATGTTGAAGGTGCATTGGTAAGGCAAAAAGGCATGACCAAAAATTCATAATGACCTTTATGGGCTTGAAATTTTGTTTTTAGAATGTCTTCCGTCTTCATTGTAATTTGATGATATCCTAAACGGAGATCGAACTTGGTGAAATAAATTTCTCCATGTAATTCATCAATCATGGGAATGGGGAATTTATCTTTAATAGTGAGCTTATTGAGCTCCCTATAATCTGGACACATGCACCATGACCCATCCTTCTTGTGCACCAATAGTACTCGAGCAGAGAAGAACTTTTACTAGGTTGAATTATACCAACCTCTAGCATTTCTGCAATCATACATTCAATTTCGCTCTTTTGGACATAAGGATATCTGTAAGGCTTGATGTTTGGAGGAACACTTCCTCGAATCAAATGAATACCATAATCATGTTCACGAATAGGTGGGAGTCCTTTGGGAGTTTCAAACACCTTGGAATGATTGTACAAGACATTTTTGAGATCTAGAGAAATAGATTATTTTGATGTTGGAACTTCTAGTGAGAATAATTGTGCAATGAAACCTCGTTGTTATTTCTTCATAAGCTTTTTCATGACATTAGAGATTATTAGCTTTCCTGGCTTTCCTGTGATACCCCATAATTCAACTTCCTTGCGAAATTTTTTTCAAGAAAAGTTCTTGAAAATTAAAATCTACCATCCCCAAAGATTGTAACCATTGTACTCCTAGTACAACATTAGGATCACCCATTGGAATGGAAAGCATTGGAATATTCAATACATATTCCCCCATGTTTATCTTGATATTATGGCACTTTCCAAAGAAATTTATAGTTTCTCCATTTTCCACCATCACTTGACACTCTAGCGTTGGGTATAGGAAGCAATTCAATTCCTTGGCTACCTTACAATGAATAAAATTATGGGTACTACCTAAATCAATAAGCACTATTAAATTTTTCTTCATGATATTTCATTCTATCTTGAGAGTTTGAGGAGTGGTAATTCCTGCCAATGCATTACAGGATATGGTTAGATTCATTTATTCTCCTCTAGGGTTGGTTCTTGGTGTATATCCTCTCATTTTGAAGTCTCTTGCTCCTTTTCTTCCTCCTCTTTACACTCTATGTAAAACAATTTATTCTCAGTACACTTATGAAATTTAGTGTATTTGCTATCACAACTATAACAAATCCCTTTTTCTCTTTTTTCTTCCAATTTTTGTGGTGTCAACCTTTTAGGTTGTGGAAGTATAGGAGTGGCAATTATTCCATATTTATAGTTGTGAGTGGTAGGTTTCCTTGTCGCCATAATTTTTCTTTCATTTTTTCTTGCCAACCTAAATGCTTTCTCCAATGTATCAGGTTCCCAAAGGTGAACCTCATTTTGGATGTTATCCTTTAGAGTCCCTATCAAGACATCAATCCTATGTTCCTTTGGAATATTATTTACCCTTATATTCAATTTTTGGAAGTACTCAATGTGCTCCATCATTGAACCCTTTTGTTTGAGATTTATCAATTGGCTAAAGAAGGTGTTTGTCTTTGTATCCTCATAATGTGCTATCATTTCCTCCGTAAAAATTGACCAAGTGGTCAGTGGTTTACGAGAAAAAAGTAATCGATACCATACAAACTTATTTTGTTCTAAATATAAGGTTGCAATGCATACCTTTTGTGTGTTTTGCGTATTATGGAGCTCAAAGTATTTCTCCATTTGTAGTATCCAAGTTATCAGATCCTTTCCATCAAAATTCCTCATATATATCTTTGGAATATGGTGGGTCTTATAGATCCAACATTAGAGTCTATGAAATCATGATTAACATTTATTTTGTTCTCGTCATGATTTTCCTCTACTACCTTTTTTCCATTAGGAAGATTTTCTTGTAGAAACTTTACCAAACCTTCCTTCAAACCTTCCATGTCTTTTTTCAAATCTTCCATTTCTCCTTCCATCTTATCTTCCTCACCATCCATCTTAGCTTCCATGCCATTCTTCAAACCATACATCTTAACTTCCAAGATTTTCTTCAAACCATCCATCTTAGCTTCCATGCCATCCATATTAGCTTCCATGACATCCATATTAGCTTCCATGCCATTCTTCAAACCATACATCTTAGCTTCCATGTCTTTAATAAAAACATCCATCTTAGCTTCCACACCTTTCTTCAAACCATCCATGTTGCCTTCTATACCATCCATCTTAGTTTCCATGCCATCCATATTAGCTTCCATGATATTATTTAAACCATCCATATTAGATTCCACACCTTTCTTCAAACCATCCATATTAGTTTCCATGCCTTTCTTCAAACCATCCATATTAGTTTCCATGCCTTTCTTTAAACCATCCATCTTAGTTTCCATTTCATTTTTTGTTACTTTTTGCGAGTGAAATTTTGTTGCACTTCTTCCTCTTCATGAGTCATAGTAGAGAATTGTGAGGTCTTAATGGGTGTTGAATTCTTTTTAGGAGCCATTTTAGAACCTAATACTGATATATGTGCTTCAATATGCCATTGGAATCCATTCAAATTGATTTTTCAAACAAAACTCATGCAATTTTAAAAAGAATACACAACTTTTTCTTGCTTTTGAGGAGCTTGATATTGAATGTTATGTATATTTGTGATTTCAGATCCCCAAGGTTTTATATTCATTCCTTTATTAGCCCTCTGAATCTTCTTTCCAATTCCACAGGTCTGAACTGATTTAGATTCTTCAAGACAAAGTTATGCCCAATCTCCCACAATGACTTAATTATGGATTGGTTTAGTAGAGTGAATTTTATGGTGTGTCGTGTGTCCCTGTTTCCTCCTTTGGCTCTAAAATTGATACAAAGGAAACAAAATTCCGTGTACTTTCAACCATTTTTTACAAAATTCCAATCCGATGCTCAGAGCGATAGTTATGACTATTTTCCCATGGTCACCTCTTTGAGATGAAATTTGGGAGCTTGAAAAACCCGAACTTCCACAAAACACATCTTCGACAATATTGTGAACCAAGATCTAAAATTTTTACATGACGTTCCTTAGGATTTCTTTGAAAATGGTTTTTTTTTAGCTTCTGAACCTTCGTAGAAAAAATTTTATAGTGAAAATTCCACGATGACCTGTTTGAAGTAGTGAAACCCTAGAATCCAAATCTCTGATAACAAATGTTATGAAACCAACTCACAAAATAGAATAAAGGAGAGATCAACGCCTTAGAAATCAGCCACTTTGAGGGGGAAACCTCCTTTACATTACGTAAATGAACAATTCTTGGATGATACAAATGACAAAACATCCTTTGTATATATAGGAGTCCATGGGGTCAAAATATAATCCTAGCCGACCTAACAATAATAATGTAAGGGCACAATAATAATAGTATGGGGACTACAGGGGTACAACAATAACAATAAAAGTGCTACACTAACAAAAATAAGGGATTACACTAGTATTGTAGGGCCCTAACATAATACCTTCACACTAATGTCTAGTGATCCTGCTTCTCATGGTTCACTTTATAATGACATATATCTTCTTCAACCATTTCTTCACCATCTGGTTGTCGCGACTTAGAATACGTGTGGAAATTAAATTATATATATATATATATATTAGAGCTTTGACTTTGGCATTGGCATGATGGATGAGTCTCGACATGATCACCTCCGTTTTTAATTTCAGGTTCCTTGAGTTTCTCCAAATACATTTTCTATCATAGAATTCTATAGTTTCACTCTAGCATTTATAAACCAATTGGAAACTTGATTCTTGTCATACCAATCTTCTTAGCCAACGTTTGTTTATTTGCATCTGAAGGATATGGAATGAGAAATTATTTGAATAGTTATGTCTGAAGAGCATTGATCACGCATTGGGGAAGGAATTTCGCTAATCATTTCCCTTGTATTTGAAAACAACACCACCGGAAACATGGATACCAGTCTTACCCCAAATAAATCTTACGTGGTGCCTTAAACTTCTATGTCTGGGACGCAAGGATAAAAAAAAATATCACTATATAATTAATGTAAGGTCCTCCTATCATCAGGCACAGTTCCCAAAATATCCCAAGAATCTCCAATGTTTTCAGTCATGGGATCTTGACTCTTTTCACCCTTTTAATATTATCTGCTTGCATCTTTCTTATTTGAGTGTCTTACTTCTTGGCCAACATAAGTTTATCTATAACTGAAGGATATGGACTGAGAAATTATTTGAATGGCTATGTCCGAAGAGCACTGATTGCACGTTGGGGAAGGAATTTCGATGATCATCACCCTTGTATTTGATAACAACACCACTGAAAGAATGGATACCAGTATTGCCCCAAATAAACTTATGTGGTGCCTTAAACTTCTATGTATGTTGCACGAGGATCAACAATATCGCTACATAATTAATGTAAGGTCCTCCTATCATCAGGCACAGTTCCCAAAAATATTCCAAGAATCTCCAATTTTTGCAGTCATGGGATCCTGACTCTTTTCACCCTTTTTATATTATCTACTTGCATATTTCTTATTTGAGTGTCTTATGTCCCACATTGATTGTGTGAAAATAGAATTCAATATTTATAAACTATATTCAATGCATCCTAATTCAATGATATAGGTGTATTGGCAAGCTTTAAGTTTGATGTTTCCCTTTTGAAAGTGGACCTGTAATCTTAGAGAGAATTCAATAATAAAGAGAGGCCTTTGGGAAACCTTGAGCGCTCTAGCATGGATCTTTGAAGTAATTAGCATAGATGCCATATTTTTTTTATAGAAACGAACATGCTACATCCCACATGCACCGTGAGAAATTGAATTGCATGATGCATATATCTCATCCATTCTTAAATTTATTCAATGATATGGGGTCTCTTTTGGGTAGTGCGTGAGCCTTGGACTTGTTGTATAGACTTACTTCAATTGTGAACATACACTTTTTGTTATGTTTATGTTTATGTTTTTAATAAACATAAGAGGGAGTCCAAGGTGAAATGACATACAAAATGAGTATATATATATATATATATATATATTCACAAATACAAGAAAGCACCTTTTCAAAAATTTGAAATAGCAATGAATGATAAAAATCAGAAGGGGTCTAGAGGGGATAGGCACAATATTTTGGGATCATATATAATGAAAATAAAGGGACAAAAATTCATTGAAACATTAGGATTACAACTTAAGGGAAGAATATACATTAAATTTCATGGTTTAACATGGGGTAAAAGGCTTAATGGAGACGTTTATTTTACAACAAGCACCTACAAACATGTCTATTTTTTTCATGAAATCTCATGATGAAAAAAATATGTGACATACATATGAATGAAGTTGGAGGTAGGAATACCTACACCCACAATGGCTGGTGAAATTTTTTAAAGTCGTTGATGAGCATCAACAAGTCCACATTATAGTCCTCAAGAGCTCCAATTGAGAGCAAGTTTTTTGATCAAATTAGAAGAGCATTGTGAACAAAGTGAAGGTGTGGCCTTCATGGCTAACTTGAAGTATCGTTGCACAAAGGTTACATGATCAAATCCCTGTGAAGTTCTGTGGATTGATGTGGAAGTATGAGGCTTATCTGCTTGGTTGTTTCGAGCAGTGGTTTCACATGGAATTCTAAGTGGCATCACAAACATTTTTGAAGTGGAATTCTGAGGCCTATATGATTGGTTGATTGGTTGTTAAGCAGTGGTTTCACATGGAATTCTAAGTGGCATCACAAACATTTTTGAAGTGGAATTCTGAGGCCTATATGATTGGTTGATTGGTTGTTTCGTGAAATGGTTTTGACATGGAAGTCTGAGGCCTATCTGATTGGTTGTTTCCATGCAATGGTTTTGATGTGGCAGTTTAAGGCTTATATGATTGGTTATTTTGGTGTAGTTGTTTGATATTGAAATATGAGCCTTATATGATTGGTTGTTTTGTCACACTAGTTTGACATGGAAGTCTGAGTGGCATCACAAACGTTTTTGAAGTGGAAGTCCGAGGCCAACGTGATTGGTTGTTTCGTGTAGTTGTTTTGACATGGAAGTTTGAGGCTTACATGATTGGTTGTTTTGGCGCAATGGTTTAACGTGGAAGTCCGAGGTTTATTCAAAAAAAATAAATTGTGCAATGGTTTTGACATGGAAGTATGATGCATATATGATTGTTTGTTTTGGTGTAGTTGTTTGACATGGAAATCCGAGGATATATGATTGGTTGTTTCAACATAGTGGTTTGACGTGGAAGTTTGAGGCTTATCTGACTTGTTGTCTCATGCAATGGTTTTCACATGGAAATTTGAGGCATGATTGGATGTTTCAGTGTAGTGCTTTAACGTGGAAGTGTTAATCTTATCCAACTTCTTGTTTCACACAGAGGTTTTGACATGGAAGTACGAGGCTTATATGATTGGGTGTTTTGACGCAATGGTTTTGGTTGGACGTGGAAGTATGAAGCTCATCTGATTGGTAGTTTTGAACCGTGGTTTGAAGTAATTGTTTCGATCAGTGGTCAGATGTGGAAGTCTAAAGCTCGCATGATTGGTTTTTTTTTTTTTGTAGCAAAACAATATTCTAATGTGGAATTCTGAGGCTTATCAAATTGGTTTGAGGTGGAATTCTAATTGTCTAATGTGGCAAGGATATCATTGACAAGGTAAATAAATTACGCTCAACAATCATTTTTGAAGAGTCATGTAGCACAGCTGTTTGGTGGTTGGCCTCATTCTCACGAGGTCATGAGTTCGAACTCATCAACGTTTTGGTAAATTATATTGTCTTTTATTTTAAAAAACAAAGATCCATTATGTTGAATACTTAAGCATGTCAAAAGTGGTATTTTCGTACAACGCATGCCAGACCCGGTTCATTCTGTAGACCGTCAATTTTTGAGACATGGAAGATCATGATAATTGGAAATATGAGCAAGTGAATAAGTGAATAGGTTTTTGATATGAGAATACAACTTTTATTTTTTATATGAGAATGCATTTTTTATTTTTAATTAGATGAAAGGAATGAGAATGCAGTTGAGCAAGTGAATAGGTTTTTGATATATGAACAAAAGGAAAGTCAAAGATTTGAGCTTGTGGATCTAATTTGAAATATTTGTAGAAATTATATGCACTACGCATGCATATGTCCAAGATTCTCCTGATCATACACTATTCTAACTTCATGCACAATACAGAATCTATTCCACTATTGATCATCACATGCGGAAATTAACATGATTGTAATGCACACATGAAACCATAAAAATTCACACACATTAACACAGTGTTTTAACGGGAAAGCCTGAAGCTAAAAACTCCAACTATCTGTATATAATATATGTCATAGAGATCATGTAACAATCCTCATACAAAGCTTATCACAAGCTCTCAATGCAATCCAATCATCACACACTAATCAGGCCCGATCTTGCAAATCCATGCACCAATCTTTGCCACCTGCTAGCCTGCCTCTATTGCGCAATCCTTGCTGAAGAATGGCTCTAGATGAACTCGAATTGCTCCAGCCTTGCTCATGCAATCCTTAAAGGCATCTTCACTAAATTTGCGGTGCAAACAATGCAACACTATAGTCACAACTGATAGTCACATTTGCTCTTTCACCTACCTCTCCACTGGTCTCCACTGAAACTGTCCATGCACTGTAGTTAACTGATGTATTCTTCAGTTGATTAATGAGTTAATATTTAGTGAATTAATTAATAATTAATTCACACCACTCTCACTAGTGTATCAATTAGTCAGACTAGATACAACTAGCTCAACTGAGTCTAACTGAGTTAAACTAAATACAACTCCACCAACTACTTCTCCAAATCCACCAAACTCTGTCACATGAGTTCTAACTGAAGTTCTCCATGCAATAGCTCCACTTAACCCTTAGGAATAGTGTAATTCCTTCTATTAGCTCCTGTGCCACATCTGTGCACTTAACTGAAGTGCTCCAAGAGAATAAGATAATGTTTAGAGTCCAAATATTACTAAGAGCTAATAATATTCGACATATCTATTTTTAGACTGACAATCTAAAAATAGATTCCACCCAATATGTCTAAAAATAGAAATCCATCTATTTTTCCAACTTGACCAACCATTCACAAATAACATCCTGCAACTCATAGAATATGATCGACATGTCTAAAAATAGACATAGTCTAAAAATAGACTTTGCGAGAAAAATCACCTGTGTGGGCCCCACCTAGTTTAGGTGATTATTTTCCAACTAGGATCAAGGATGATGTTTTAGGATGCCTCCTTCACTGTTTCTTGTTGCAATCTTCAACAATATTATGAAAATTGGTCCACAAGAAGTTAAAGAAGGAGGTGGGTTCCTCTGCTGAGGTTGGTTCCTCAATTAGGTTGAAGCCTATAACAAGTCAGAGCTTTCACATTTTTGAGGTTGGTACCTTAATCACATTGTACCCTATTGCAAGTGGGTGCTTGAACAATTTTAAGGATGGTGCCTTAATCAGGTTGTAGCATATTGCAAGTAGTTTCTTGCACATATAGAAGGTGGGTGCCTACAAATCTATGTAAATGAATTGACTAAGAAGAAGAACAAGGATTTCTGGCCCTTTCTCCCAAAAGGGTTTCTACGCAAAAGCTTGTATCCTCTTATGTTGATGTGATGACGGATTTTTGATGCATGGTTTAATTTATTGTTATGATGTAGAATAATTTTGGGACACTACTACAAGATTATTTATTGATGAAATGTTTTGAAATAATAACTTTTACTTTACATTGATTCACCCACCCTTCTAAGTTTTATATTTAGTCTAATAAGTGGAATCAAAGTGGGTGCATTTAGGAATATTTAACTATTGTAGGGTTGATTTAAAAAAAATGGCCACTTTCAAATCATATGGTAAGACTCCTCAGTTTGATTGATCCAAATATTGTTTATGGAATATAAGAATGGATACCTATCTCATTTTCTTGGGATTTAATGCTTGAGCAACTGTAGAGACCAATTATAAAGTTCTTGTACATATACATTTGGTAAGGTACTCTATACATCTAATGCAATAGCTAAGCATGCCATTTTGAATGGTTTATTGGATTCATAATTTGTTACAGTAATACGTTGTAAGTCAAATCACGATATATGGAGAAAGCTTAAAACTTGTTATGAATGGGACAAGAAGGTAAAAGAATCCAAGCTACAATCTTACAACGCTCAATTCAAAAGTTTGAAAATGGAAGATGAGGATATTTCTTCATATTTTCTTTGAGTGGACAAGTTTTTCAACTCTATTGCAAGTCTCTATCAAGAAATGATCAACGATAATGTTGTTGTTCAAAATATATTGAGATCTCTTCTTTCAAGATTCAATCCCAAGGTATCAAGATTTGAAGAGTTGTAAGATATGGATAAAATGAACATGGATGTACTTCATGGAAAAATCTCAACATATGAACTAAGTATAGAAAAGGACAAGTCAGGAAACAAGGAAGTAACATTCCAAGTAGCCAAATAAGGAAGAAATCATGAAAATAAAGTAGGTTGCAATCATAATCTTGATGAAGAAGCAACTAAGTTCGCGAGAAAGATAAAGAGGGGAACTAGAAAATTCAAAGGTAAGCTCCCTTTCAAATGTGGAAGAATAGGAAATTATGCTTATGAATTTCCTTATGTAAAATGAATAATAGGGATGATGAAGTAATATTCAAGCCCAATAATCAAAAGAAGAAACATGATGCCAAAAAGAAGAACTTTTTCTCAAAAGAAAAAAGTGATTACGAGAGTGGCAAAAGTGTGACTGACGATGAAAGAGGAGAAATATTATTCTTCATTGAAACAAAAGAACCCAAAGCATAAGTAGACTATGAATTAGAACTTAGGAATGCATTAAAAGAAATAAAATCTCTTATAAACAAGGTGGGTAAACTAGAGTAGCAACTCCAAGAAAAAGATCTAAATGAAGAGTACATTATTGTTCTCAAGGTTGAGCTAGAAGAAGCCCAAAGCATAAAGGAGTTTTTGTCACAAAAACTAGATAAGAAGGAAGAACTTTGTGAAATATTAGAAGAGGAAGTTCTGATTCTAAAAGAATAATTAGAACAAATCAAACACAACATAAAGCTTCTCAAAGGGTCTCAATCTCTGGATCATATTCTTAGCATTCAAATATATCCTCGCACTAAAAATGGCCTTGGTTATCAGGAAGCTTATGTTCCATCCAAAGAAAAAGATCTCCTAATGACATCAAATGAAGATAAAACATTCATTGCATCCAAATACAAATCATTTTAAAATCCTAAGCAAGTGATGAATCAACCCAAGGATTTTCATTTCAACATTGATCCTCAAAATGATGCTAGGAATCAATAGGGTTCATCTAGTTCACAAAAGGGAAGGAACCATAATGAATGTATGGATCCCTCCATGATAGAGAATAATAACAAAGGATCCAAAAGAAACAATGGAGTAATAGTAACAAATCAACAAGAGGATGAGGACCTTCCAAGGAACAACTTCAGAAGATATGTCACATCAAGACCCTCTTATGCTATGAGGTATCAAAAAAATTCTTTGGTTATTGTTTTTCATCCACAAAATTTGGCCACAATGCACATGAGTGTTGAACCTATGATGTTATCATCTATATAGGATATGATCAAGTATCCAATCTTAGACATATGAATAAAATTGGCCTTGGGGATCAACTATAGAGGATGGATTATCTCCCTAAGGTTGTACATTTTTGTTGTGAGGCCCATTTTAGACCTTAGGTATAGAATCCATTTGAAATAGGATTAGGTCCATAGAAAGGATCAAGAACAATCATGGAGCATCAATAGGTAACTACATCCCCTTGCCATTGATGAGGGAGAGAATGCAAACATTAACAAAAAATACATTGAAGCAACAAAAGTAAAAGTCGATATTGAAGGAGAGAAAGCAGGATCAAGCAAGAATAATCTTCAAAACTAGTTAGGGGGAGTCCCCAACATCATGTCAAGGGGAGTTTGGTTCATTTCCATCAATTACCAACAATGTTTGGTGGTGTTGCCATTAGTGACAAAGGGGAATATTGTTGCACATAGTGTTGTCATTGAAGACAAATAGTGTCAATGATGTCAAAGGGGATGCCTAAGGAAAAAAATAATGTCATTCATGAATCAAAAGAAGCAGTATGAGAGTGTGATCTCTTGCATTCCCTCATCAAGTGAAGTCAAATAGGTTTGAAGTTTATTGATTTTGTGTAAAATATATGCTAGATTAATGAGTTCTGGACAATATGATTGGATATTACTCTTCCATACCTTTCCAATGGTATATAACACTCTAAAAAACTCCTCTCAGATAAAAAATTATTGTTATTTGAAGATCAACATTGGGAAACGACCTAACGATGGGGAAAAACCCACAAACAACAAATTCATTAAAAGATACACATGTTCGAGAGCAGATCAAAGTTCCGTCATAGATCGACAGTGAACAACACCCTAACTTGCATGATATTTAATGCAATTAAAGTTCATGCAACTATACATAGATCTGACTGATCCATCAGTGAAAGGAAGATGGTATTTTAACATCCATGAAGTTTAACCTCTTTCTTTGGATCAATGAGATGCTAACACATGGCATGCATATAATGGGTATATAGCTGGTCGATTCAAGTGGAAAATTGGACACATGGTGTTTTGTGACAAGTCTACATGGCAGTGAAGGATGACATGGATTAATGCTGATGAAATGACAACCTACCATATGGAATTCTAATAAGTTTCTCTCATTTTTCCAATAAGCGTGAATCCTAATGACAATTGGCCAACTCAAAATGTGCTACGTAGCTTGAATGATATCAACATTTTGGTGTCTAATTACGGTTAGATCCCAGTTCCTATGACACGGTCACATGGGTAAGAGGGATAAGTCCTATTATTCTTAATAGATATTGGCCACATTCATGGTCATATGATCTACTTTTCTCCAAGATATTTGGCATGTATGTTAGCCCCTTGGTTGACTTTCATAGGTATTGGGTCCACACACTAGTCTATTTATAGTTCCTGAGAGCTCCAGTTGAGATCAATTTTTTTAATCGAATTAGAAGATCATTGTGAACAAATCCAAGTTGTGGCCTTCATGGCTATCCAGAAGCGTCTTTGTGTGAAGGTTGTATGGTCAAAAACCTAAGAATTTTTGTGGATTGATGTTGAAGTATAATACTTATTTGATTGGTTATTTTAGTGTAGTGGCTTGAGTGGAAGTATGAATGGCATCATAAAAAATTTTGAAGTGGAAGTCTGAGTCCTATATGACCGGTTGTTTCCTGCAATTGTTTGGACATGACAGTATGAAACCTATATGATTAATTGTTTCAGTGTAGTGGTTTGAAATGGAAGTTTGAGGCTTATTTAATTGTTTGTTTCGTGTTGTGGTTTTTACATGGCAGTCCGAGGTCTATATGATAGGTTGTTTTGATGCAATGGTTTGACATGGAAATATGAGGCTTATATGATTGGTTATTTCAACACAATGGTTTAACGAGGAATTTTGAGTGGCATCACAAACGTTTTTGAAGTGGAAGTCTGAGGCCTATATGATTGGTTGTTTCATCAAGTGGTTTTGACATGGAAGTCTGAGGCCTATATGATTAGTTGTTTTGGTGCAGTAGTTTAACATGGAAGTTTGAGGTTTATCTAACTTTGTTGTTTCATGTAGTGGTTTTGACGTGGCAGTGGCCTATATGATTGGATGTTTTGGTGTAGTAATTTGAAGTAGAAATATGGTTCTTATATGATTGGTTATTTCAACGAAATGGTTTGACGTGAAATTTTGAGGCTTATCCAACTTGTTGTCTCGTGCAGTGGTTTTGATGTGGAAATCTAAGGGTTTTATGATTGGTTGTTTCAACGTAGCGATTTTACATGGAAATTTGGGGCTTATCTAACTTGTTGTTTCATGCAGTGGTTTTGATGTGGAAGTATGACACTTATATGGTTGGATGTTTCGGCACAATGGTTTGACGTGGAAGTCTAAGGCTTATATGATTGGATTTTTTAGCACAATGGTTTTGGTTTGACGTGGAAGTTTGAAGCTCATATGATTGGTTGTCTTGAGTAGTATTTTAAAGTGATTATTTCAAGTAGTGGCCAGATCTAGAAGTCTAAAGCTCACCCGATTGGTTGTTTCATAGAATTACAATATTGTTACATGGAAGTTTGAGGCTTATTGGATTGGTTTAACACGGAATTCCGATTTTAAGATGTAGCAAGGAAATCAGTGAATGCCTAAATTAATTATGCTCAACAATCCTACACAAAGAGTTTTGTAGCACAGTTGGTTGGTGGGTTGTCTCGTACCCACAAGGTCATGGTTTCAAATTCGTTGGTAGGTTTGTAAATTCTATCAGTTTTATCTTAAAAAATGGAGAGCCATTCTTTCAGATACTTAAGCATTCGAAAAGTGATATTTTTTTAGAACTCCTTCTCGACCTGGTTCATTATGTAGAATGTGTAGACTATTTTGTCGAACAATTAATATTTTGGGGGCTTAATGGATTGCAAATTTATTTTGGAAAGGTTTTATTGGTTAGATTGATTTTTAATTTGCTGAAAGGAATGATAATGCAATTATTTATATTGGGAAGATCATGATTATTTTAAAAAAATGGAGAGTCATTCTGTGGGATACTTAAGCATGTTGAAAGTGATAGATTTTTATAACTCCCTCTAGACCTAGTTCATTCTATAAAATGTGCACGGGAAAGACTATTTCGTAGAACAACTACTATTTTCTAATATTTTGGGGGCTTAATTGATTGCAAATTTATTTTGGAAAGGTTGAAAGGAATGATAATGAAATTATTTATACTCGAAAGATCATGATTATAATAGAACAATATGAGTAGATGAATATGATTTTGATATATGAACAAAAGGAAAGTTGAAGATTTGAGCTTGTGGAGCTAGTTTGAAATATTATGACAAGTGGTCCACAAAAAGTTGGAGAAGGAGGTGGGTGTCTTTGCTAAGGTTGGGTCTTCAATCATGTTGAAGCTTAAAAAAAGTTGAGGCTTGCAAATTTTTGAGGTTGGTGCCTTAATTAGGTTGTAGCCTATTGCAAGTGGGTGCTTGCACATTTTCGAGGTTGGTGCCTCAATCAAGTTGTAGCCTTTTGTAAGTAGTTTCTTGCATATCTTGGAGTGGGTGCCTCCAATAGGTTGGTGTTCACAAATATATGTAAATGAATTGAAGAAGAAGAAGAATAAAATTTATGGCGCAAGGGTTTCTAAATAAAATATTGTGTCCTCTTATGTTGATAGGTAAATTCTATTGGTTTTATTTTAAAAAATGGAGATTCATTCTGTCAGATACTTAAGCATGCCGAAAGTTATATTTTTTTAGAACTCCCTCTAGACCTGGTTCATTCTGTAGAATGTGCACAAGAAAGACTATTTCATAGAACAATTAATATTTTCTAATATTTTGAGGGCTTAATTGATTCCAATTTTTTTTTGGAAAGGTTTTATTGGTTGGATTGATTTTTAATTTGCTGAAAGGAATGATAATGAAATTATTTATACTGGGAAGATTATGAATATTTTAAAAAATGGAGAGCCATTCTGTCAGATACTTAAGCATGTCGAAAGTGATATATATTTTAGAACTCCCTCTCGACCCGATTCATTATGTAGAATGTGCACAAGAAAGACTATTTCGTAGAACAATTAATATTTTCTAATATTTTGGGGGCTTAATTGATTGCAAATTTATTTTGGAAAGGTTTTATTGGTTGGATTGATTTTTAATTTTCTAAAAGGAATGACAATGAAATTATTTATATTAGGAAGATCATGATTATAACAGAACAATATGAGTAGATGAATATGATTAAATGATATATGAACAAAAGGAAAGTTGAAGATTTGAGCTTGTGGAACTAGTTTGAAATATTATGACAAGTGGTCTAAAAAAAGTTGGAGAAGGAGGTGGGTTCCTTTGCTAAGGTTGGTTCTTCAATCATGTTGAAGCTTATAAAAAGTTGACGCTTGCAAATTTTTTAGGTTGGTGCCTTAATTAGGTTGTAGCCTATTGCAAGTGGGTGCTTGCACATTTTCGAGGTTGGTGCCTCAATCAAGTTGTAGCCTTTTGTAAGTAGTTTCTTGCATATCTTGGGGTGGGTGACTCCAATAGGTTGGTGCTCGCAAATATATGTAAATGAATTGAAGAATAAGAAGAAGAAAAATTATGGTTTTCTCCCGCAAGGGTTTCTAAATAAAATATTGTGTCCTCTTGTGTTAATGTGATAATGTATTTTTTTATGCATGGTTTCATTTATTGTTATGATGCAAAAATATTATGGTACATTGCTACAATAATATTTATTTATGAAATTTTTTTAAATGATAAATTTCCATTACACTAATTCACCCCCCCTCTAAGTGTGATATTTGGTCTAACAGACCTCTCTTATGGAGCATACTTCTTAGAAACATTTATTGCATAAGTTATGGGAGCTGAGGTAGAAGGTGAAGGAGTTGAAGTGGAAGCTGGATATCCTTTTCGCTTGGCCTCTACTACATTTATATCCTCATATAAATATTCTTCATGTACATCAATAATCCCTTCAACAACATCCCAAATGACATTTTCTTCTGGGGTATGTCGATCCTCATTTTCTTCATGTGTTTTATCTCCTTCTTCAACTTCTTTATCACCCATGGAGGAAATTTCACCACCAAGAGGGGAAAAAGGAGTATTTTTATAAAAAGGCCTGAAAGCCCTTTTTAATGAAGATTATTCTCCTACATTTTTCTTTAGGTCAAAAATTCCATTTGAAATATTATTCATGAGTTTGTGTAAGCCCTCCATATCGAAGGCATATTTGTATTTATTTTCTTCCTCGAAAGAGACCTTCTTCACATGAGGTTCAACCATTTTGTATTCCATAGGTGCCTTGATAGAAATTCTCATCATTTCCTTTTCTAAGACTTCATGTATTGCATCTATTAGAGTAGTCTTTCTAGGTCTTTCAAAAATGGAAATGGATGATGGCCAAGCAAATGTATAGAATTCAATCTAAACATCAGTTATAGACCTAGAGGTTTCAAGAATTTTACTCAATAGAGTTAAAAATATTTGATTAAAATCCTTAATTTTTTCCTTAATATTCATTATTATTATGTATAATTCGATCACTAACGTCACCGGTGCTTTGTCATCACCAAACTTCTTAATAATGATATATTCAAAGGTTTCCCAACTTTGTATTGAACTCACTGATAAGGCGAAATACTAGGTTAAATTTTTTCCTTAAATGGTGTAAGGAAATGACCTATATACAATGTCCTCATGAAATATATTCATGTGGTTAACTACTAGCATAAATTCACTAATATGATTTTGAAGTGCTTCTCTTCTATTGGGATCAAATTTAGGTGAAAAAGTTTCAGGATATTTTTGCAAGTCATGCTAATCTCTAGGAATATCTACTGCACCTAAACAAAACCAAAGTTTTCTAAGTTGTTTTAGTCCTTCGGCTCCCATTATAACTGGGGGAGGTGAAGGTGTTTTAGGCATACTGGGAGTTTAGGGATGGGTTGATAATGGTTAATAAATATTATTTTTAGGATATGTATATTTATGAAGTAACACAATTGTTTCTGCATGCTGTAGACATTAGGCACAACTGTTCCCGCATATCAGCTCCTGCTAAACATGCAGAAAAATATTTTCACCATGTCTGCATTGAGGGCTCCAAAGTCATTGCTAAGGCTGATCACTTCCACCACATGAATCTTGGAGAGGCTATTGAGATTGAGAGGCATGCTAGGAATCTCAATAGGGATGATGGTTGTAAATTGAGTAAGAGTTGGACTTCGGCTCTCTCTATGTGATTCCTCCCCTCTGGTTAGGGTTCTTGTTGCATTAGGTATCTGAGTTTTTTCTTGGTTATTTTCCATTCTATTTTTATGTTTTCATCCTTCCTTTAATAATAGCCCCGATATTTGATTATTATTAATTTTCTTAAACATATTTCCTTATTTCATACAATTCTTTGTTCTTAGTCTTATCTTTATTCTTTCCCTTGATTTATATGGTTAAAATATATATTCTCCTAATAACCTCTTCTTAACTTTATGGATTATAATAATAAAAATTTTAATCCTTTTATTATAAATCCATTTAATTAAAATATTTATAAATAAATTATTTGGTATTATTATTCATTAACCCATTTAATAAATATTTTCTAACTACTATTCTTTTTTTTATTATTTTCTTATTAACTAATTAACTAATTCAACAACGGCTAGTTTTTAACAGTTATCTCTGGGAAATGATGCATCCATACTATTTATTGATGAAGATCGATTAGTTTTTTCACCTTGTCCTAAGGATGAACCACATTAGCTGGTTCAAAACGTCGACCAAATCCTAATGATGTGATTAATCTGAAAGACATTTATCTATAGATTCTTCTAATTCGTATTTAGATCAAGGGTGTTTTCCTTTTATAGGAAAAGGGTAATTTAATGCATCTTGTTTGAATTCTTGGTTCTGGGCTCTGGTAATAACTTTGAAGTTCTGATTCTGATGGGGGACAAAGGAAATAGGTTTCTATGAATCAACATATTGAGAGGGGCCTTCTCCTAAATTTTGTTGATTTTTTTGTCTAATATCTAGATTTCGAGAGAAGCTTGAGAAGCTAAGGAGTACTTTTGACGGTAACCTCAGGTTAACTCAATATTAAAAGTTTCAAAG
This sequence comes from Pinus albicaulis, assembly GCA_034641835.2. Classification (NCBI taxonomy): domain Eukaryota; kingdom Viridiplantae; phylum Streptophyta; class Pinopsida; order Pinales; family Pinaceae; genus Pinus; species Pinus albicaulis. The sequence continues at coordinate 725,602,288 of CM076576.1, forward strand.
GTTATCCTAGATTTAGAAGCTTTTGGTTGAGGGTAATTTGTCACTGGTTCTAATATGAGAGGATCAACTTCTAATCGATCAACTTGTGAAGTTGGGAAATTAGGTCTGCAAGGGGCGCTTGAAGATGATTCAGGAATTACGGGAGATGATGATATTTATTTGTGACATGAGAGAAATTTTGAGGTCTAAAATGGGCCTCCTAAGGAATATTACAAAAATAATAGTGGAAATAATAAAATATGGTTAGATTACATCATCAAATTTTAGAGGGAAAAAAGGAAAAACTACTTTTTCAACTCGAATTTTCAACTTATCTCCTTACAATTTTACTCAAATTTCGAGCAAGAATACTTTTTGGATGCATAATTTATTTCCCAATCTCAAGAGTACCCATGTTGCATACTTTTGATGGACCCTTCTACACGAAAAAATGAGAAATACATGAAAAAATGTGATTGCAATCATATTTTTCATGCATTTCTCATTTTTCATGTAGAAGGGTCCATTGAAAGTATGCAATAAAGGTACTCCTTGGACGAGGAATTTAATTCTACATCCAACGAGTAGTCCCACTCGAAATTTGAGTAAAACTGTATGAAGATAAGTTGAAAATACGAGTTGAAAATGTAGTTTATTTTTTTATTTTTTTACTTTTCAATTATTTTACTTTTTTACTTCAAAAATGGTGAATCATCACCCATGGTTGACATAATCATCTTTAATCCTATTATTTCTTATAAATTTTATTTTGGTTGTACATTTTTTTTTAGGCCCATTTTAGACCTCAAAATTTCTCTAATGATGGGTTCTAGTTTTAGAAGTTTTTCTTGCCATTCAATATTGTATGTCCCTCATAGTGCCAAATTTTTTTATGCTTGGGTTTGGCCAAGCCATTAATCAGAGAAGTTTCCCTATCAAGGTCCCAGTTAGACCTATACTTGTTCGGTATGGAAATCCTCATCAATCTGTGGATTCGTTTTCCACTAATGCGTTTTGCTCATAAATTGGAGACTTTCTAAAAGAAGTTCCTAAAAAATGTAAAGTCTATCTAAATCATAGTAATGAAAACTAATTATCCTAAACTAAGCACTTGAAAAATTGATATAGGATACTCTTAAGCTATTAACATAACCTATTCTGGGAATGAATTCAATTATGTAAGAATTAAAATGAAATTGTTATGAAATGAGATTTATATCATCAAATTGAAATGATTGTTAAGTTCAATTGAAAATACTACACGAGTCACATGAATAATTAAATGATAATATGAAAGATACAACATTCTTACAATATATTTCACTTAAACAATTCTAAATATATCATGGCTTTTAACTAGTTCCTAGCAATATTACAGTAACGATTATCCACAGACATTCAATTAATAATTGAATAAATAAAAATTTGATACTTTGATTTCACATAGCAATAAATAAATGTAAATAACAATACCACACTTTCTTCAGCATAAGAGAATTTTTTTTTCAATGGCTCCTTTATTCTCCAAAAGATGGTCTATACAATAGTGCTTAGAAAATTTTCTAGAAAATCAAAATCCCTTCTAAGTTATTAGGAGTTCCTTTAAATTATATTACAAAATAACAAAATGAAGGTTCTCCCTATTATATTTCAACATAAATGATTCATGGTACAACAAAAAGCTAATAAAATATAAGACCATTAGGATCTTGGAGGAATTCATTCTTCTTGTGGTGACCACTCTTCACTTGAAGGTGTAGTAAGTTGAGAAGCTTCTATATATGTTTTCCATTTGGAGTAAATTTCAAATATCTTTGATACTAAAATAGGCATCACTGAATGGATATTTATTTCACATTCAAATATCGTTCCTTATATAGTTGTAATCTCCTGTAATAGTTTTGAAGTAGGCTTTTTGGAAATTAAATAACACCCTTGTGGTTTTACCAAAAAATGAATAATGGCCTCGATGTCATATTTTTCCAAATTTTTAATTTTTTCCTCTGTGATTTTCTATGTTTTTTCACATCACCAATTAAATTTTCTACTCTAATTGTCTCATTTGAAAATGAAACATCAGGAATGTCTATTTCTTTCACAACACAAATTTCCATTTTTATCAATGAGGTACAAGATTCTTTTTCTGCTTTTACCAATTTCTTTGATTGCTTTAAATTTCACTTCTAGCTCATCAAAGAAATTTCTCCTTTTGATTTTTCTTCCTTAGAAATTTGAGGAAGATTGTGAGGGACTACTTTGGACTTGGCTTGCGAAGATGTTAGCCCGATGAAGTTATTATGAGCCTAATCTAACTCAATTTATCTATTAGTGATGTGTTCAAAAAAGTTATGAACGAAACCCATTTGGTTTTGAACCAAGTTTAAATCCCTGTATAATTTTTCTTGAACTTCCTAGAGTTGTTCATTAGCCTTGACAACTTCTTTCTTGAACTAGTTTATATACATCATACCACCTTTTAATTAATGTATTTGAAGTTGTAATTAGGTTATTTGGGTATCTTTCTATTTATCATAGAAAATATAGAGTTGTTGAATCTTGGTGGTTTCTGTCCTCAACACTTGTTCCATAGTTTTCATTTGCTCCAAGTGTTGTTGTTGTGCTTTTGAGACCTTACATTTTATTTTTTCGTCAAAATGTTCTTGATGTTTCTTCAATTACTCCTCTAATCGATCTATTGTATCATATCTCTATTTGATGATTCGATTCAAGTTATTAATTGACCAGATATTTTCTAAAGCACATGCTCCCATGGAAACTTCCATCTCTCCTTCTAAGTCCTCATCATTGTATTTAGAAACATACCATACTATTATTTACTGTACTAGAGGCTCATTTTTTGTTTTTAAGATTTGTATTTTTAGTTCTACCCTTTATGATGGCTCTATTTTTCACACTAAAAAAATAATGAATTGAAGGGATGTCCTCTTTGATAGATGATAAATAATCTACATGAAAAATACTTGGGGTTGAAACCATAGGAATAGTGGATATAAGAGTCTTTGATATGATTCTAGACACTACCATAATGGTTAGTTATTTTGGTTTTTTTTTTGGATGGAGAATCAATCTCTTGAATAGAAATTTGTTGCAAGGGTAAACCTATTTTGGTTCCACGTGAATGAAACTCAAGGGGGTTTGTGCTTTTCTTCTCTGTACTTGTGCCTCTAAGATTTTCCCTGAATGTACCTTTTCAAACAAGGCCCATTCATCTTGAAATTTCTTTTCCTAAATTACTTTGCTTGATTGTTGTGTGATATTCCCTTTGAATAATTCATCTGATAAGATCTCAATTATCCGAGATGGATCAATAAATGTTTGGGAAGTTTGAGCTCCTATAAGCTATAAGAGATTTCTTTTCCTATTGTTATGGAGCCTTTTCCTCACTAAGTTTTCCCTTTTGGTGTTGTCTTTGTTTGAGATATTGTTGCTTGAGTACCAGAGGTCAAGGTAGAACTTCTAGGATGTTCTTGAACCTATTATTCACTTACTTTTTGTAGGATTGGTAGGAGGAACCTCCTACTTGTATTCTAAGATGTTGGAAAATAAGCTCGTGTATCATCGAAGAACTCTGTATTTTTTGCAAAATGTCATGATATTATTTGGATTTAATAAAAATATCATCAAAATTTGATTCTTCATGGACATATTTATTTACACCTATTGAATGAAATTCTTAGATATGACTTATAGGGATCATGCCTTTCACTTTGATATATGACAAACATACATTTTCCAATCCTGCGGTTTCAGTCTTTGCATGATGTACATTAGATAAGGCACAAAGGTCAATGTGAATAGTATAAGAGGGCCAAATTTTATATTTTGAAGCTTGTAGGTCTCTAGCCAAGCCTATGGCTACTGTTTGGTAGGCTATTTCCTTGACTACATGCCTATTTGGGGTAAACCTGGGTAGTGCATGAGGAGGGGAAAAAAACCAAAAATTATAATATAATAAAAGCAAATTTCTACATACCAATCCCTTATTTCTTCTAAGCCATTCATGGATTCATATTTAAACCTATGTAAGGACCAAAATTCTCTCATGAAGAGGGATTATCACATAATCATATATTTCATATAAATGTTCCTTTTCATATTCTTCCCATAGTTTAGAATGATAGATATGTATAAGTCTAGAGCTAGGATTCCGCTAAAAATTCATTAGGGGGAAAGGAGTGTGAAAACAAATGACATATACTAGATAGGTTAACATATAAAAATGAGTTCCTCCTCTTGCTTTAATCACAAGTAAACACTCAATTTTCCTATAGAGCTTATTAGCTAAGATATCGACCCAATTGAAAAAAAAACCATGTAATGCTCTCTGCCTAATGGGAACCCAATCCATCCAAAATTGAGAAGGATTATTCTCTCCATATAGCTGGCTCACCAAAGTGGCGACATAACAAGGTACTACCTTGTAGGAAGAAATAGAATAACTCTAGGATCTATCTACATGTAATATATTTTCATCATACTAGGAGTCTCAATTGAGGCATTGATAAATCGAATTTCACACTTTTGTGATTATGGAACTGTTGGAGAAAGAATTTTTATAAATGAGTTCATGTTTAGGAAGTTGGTACAATACACATATGTCATTTAGCCTGAAGGATCCAATGATGTTCCTTTGTTTATTCCATTGTTTATTGCATATCGTCCGCATCATAAGGTTCACATGGTCAAGTGCCTAGCAGACCATGTATGTGTAAGGAACCAAAGTCGGTATGGTTGCTATCTTATGTAAACGAAATTTCACAATGTCTCAGAGGGTGGCATCATGTTCAAACTCTGAGTTTGAACATATTGTGTAACATATGCAATTCTCTCAATGACATACAAAGGTTACGGGGTACCCAAATTTTTTCTTTTTCCTTTTACTAGCTTGACAATAAACTCATACCCCACTTTTTCACATACCCCTACTAAGTTTATCCTAACCACACTTGCAAACATGAGATTTTCATCTCTCATACATTTTGTCAAACACTTTACATGAAAACCTTTCTTCACATACTTTCTATACAATCAAGTAAGTAATATTTTTATTGTATACATTTTGTCAAACATTTTGTATGAAATCAAATAAAAAACATTGCTCTAATACTGCTAGTAACATACTAATTGAAATAAACCACGTAATCATGCAACTTTTTAATTTTGTAATTGAGGTATTTTATCACGTAGTTTTTATATAAATTGTTATAAATCACCTTTAACACATTTATTCAATTTTTTTTTCATGCAAATAGACATATGTCAAGTACAACTATACTATCAAACAACAATACTATCCCCATCCACAAAAAAACATTTTTGTTGGGGCATTTCATGAAACAATTTGTAGGCAATGAATCAATAAACCATTTAGGTATTTATTCAAGCACTTGGAATTCAAGCAAATATAACAAATTCTTTGCATGAAAACATGCATATATAAGCTACAACAATACTATCATACAACAAAAAAACATTTTCATTGGGGCATTTCATTAAATCGTTTGTATGCATTTCATTAAACCATTTGTAGTCTTCTTAACCTTAATTTTTTCTGACATTATGTGGATATGTGCTATATATTCATGAACATGTATTTGACAGGTACAATAGCAAGTTTATAGTTATAATTGGATTAATCAAGGAATTGGAGTCCCTTGAGAGATGGCATGGATGTGTTCAGCTACAGGGCATCGCGCTCAGTATAATGAGGTAAAGTGACCAGTATGTTGTTATATTTATTTATATATTGGCAATTATGTGTTTATGAAAGTATGATGAAAGGATTCCATGGCAAAAGATACTGCCATGAAATATTGAAGAAGGCTCGGGTTGAGATTTCCCTTGGAAGAATTGGGAAACCATGGGGTTGAGTCATGGTGTTTGTTGCTAGTTTTATGTTTTTGGTGTTTTGTGATTTGTTTGTGCTTGAATTGTAGCTTTTATTGTGTCTCATGCATGGCCATGCCACTTTGCTTGTGGTGTCGTATCGCTATTGGTTTTTCATGGTTTCTTCTTGTTTTTTTCTTATTCTAACCTTTCATGTTTTGAGTCTTGGGAATTGCCTAGGGAAAGATGAAGGTTAATGGATCTTGGGGAGAGCTGAATGAAACCCGACAAGTAATGAAGGACTCAGATGAAGCCTGATGCATGAGTAAAGGGTAGTTAAAGGCAAGAGTATGATAGGCGGTTGGATCCCTTGGGATAAATGGATGGTGGAAGGACAATCATGGGAAAGGTAAAGTGAATGGATTTGAGGTTCTAGATGCCTTAGCTTAGTTAAGAATTATTGTTCTCAAGGTTATGCATGTCATGCACAGATAAAGGAATTTATCTTAACCTTGACCTTATGATATCTGGTAATTATGTTGTGATTATGATTATGTTGGTGTCTATATATGTATATATATGTATGTATGTATGCCATTGTCTAACAGGGTCATCATAGATCATGATTGTTTTATGCTAATTTTTATATGTATATATGTATGCACAATTTTTGTTGTCTGATAGGGTCATTAGGGATCATTATTGTGCTATAATGATGTTTATATGTATATATGCATGTATGTATGTCATTTTCTGACAAGGTCATTAGAGATAATTCTTGTGGAGGAATGATTGATTATGCAAGTGAATTTCATGAAGAGGTTCATGGTTTAGAAGGAATCAAGGGGAAAGAGTAGCCTTGACAGAACTATGAAGTTAGTATCATGTGGATATGCATTGATGTTATGTGATTACACTAGGTATATTTTTATGCTATGGAAAGTAATGCTGAAGGATACAAAAGCTGAATGAAAGCAATGTAATCTGACACATGTGTGGACAAGCATGAATAGTGGAAAGACACTAGAAGAAATATTTCTTGGTAGATACAATGCAGTTTCTGGATGTGCAGTACTACTATTATGTATATGTTGTACATGTTGTACCTGTGGTGTTGTATACATACGGTGCTTTGTGTATAAGGTGTTGTGTACATATGGTGTTTGGCACATGTTGGATATGCGGTGCTGTGTATATATGGTGTTGTGTGCATGTTGTACATGTGGTGTTGTGTGAATGATTGTACATGTGTTGTTGTGTGCATGTGGTGTTGTGTATATGTTGTACATGGGGTGTTGTGTGCAGGTGGTGTTGTACACATGTCGTGTGGTGCTATTTACATGTGGTGTTGTGTACACGTCATGCATGTGGTGTTATGTACATGTGGTGTTGCGCACACGTTGTGAAGGTGGTTTTGTGTACACATTGTGCAGGTGGTGTTGTGTACAGGTGGTAATGTGTACATGTTGTACATGTGGTATGGTGTGCATGTTGTACATGTTGTGTTGTGTACCCGTGGTACTGTGTATGTGCATTGTGTAGTTGTTGTATCATGACATGTCTATTCATTGTGTGGTACTCTGTGTATGTATATGTATTGTGTTGTACACCAGGTGTAGGTGTATTTGTTATGTTGTACACCTAGTGTAGGTATATGTGTTGTGTTGTACACCAGGTGTAGGTGTATGCATTATGTTGTGTTCTACACCAGGTGTAGGTGTATGTATTTCATGGTGTTGTATGTCATGTGTGGGTGTATGCATGTGATGTACAATGTATGTATGTGTACATTATTGAAGAGAAGAGAAGCATTGGGTGTTTACTGGGTGTAGAAACCAATTTGGTGTGTGTACAGAAAGGACAAAGGCGTAAGAAAAGAACTGATTGAAGGATAAGTATCAATATTGTATTTTAGTTTTAATTATGTATATGATCCATGACTCTGATTTATGATGGTTACATGTGATTTATGATTTTGATTTATGTTGGTTGCGTTTGAGCTAAATGGATGTGATATGTTTATACATGATGATTTGATCACACAATTAGCTTGACTTGTTGTGACAGGAAGTAAAATGGGTTACAAGTGTACCTTATTGAAGGACCACCAATGAGCTATGATTTGAATTAATTTAAAGAATTTTTGAATCTAATGACAATTATGTACTTGGTACAGGAAAGCATGGAAAATGCCCGATTGGGTGGTTGAAATTGAATGCAAGTGGTAGTAAAAGGAATTGGAAAGGAAACAATATGTTGGTAAATCACTTCAGGAGCAAGGCTATTGTGGGACATTGGTACCCAATAGTGGCCATTGATTTACATGAGCATGCTATGAATGGTATGATGGTTTTGAGGTAGGTATATGCTTTGGTTTTTGGACTTTCCGATGCGAGGAAACCTTTTCAAGGGATGGATTGCTCATGAAAGGGGATGTCAAGGAACTTGGAAGGTGAGTGATTAGATGGAAGGGGGTGACTAAATTTCCCGAGGGACTGTGTAGCAAAGAAGGGAAGGTCGGGGATGGATTTATTTTGGTCATTAGCATTGACATATGGAATGAGATGCATATTGGTAGTGTGCCCTGGAACAATGAGCCGATAATTTTTCACTAAGGGAACAAGTAGCTCAAGGATAATAACATTGGACATTGGATGCAAGTTTGAAATTGACAGTGGATTTTGGACTTCCTAGGAAGGAGGCGAATCCTGGTACTAATTTTGATGGTGGAGGTGTGGATTCCCTTGTTTCTTATATGGGCATTGTATCCTTTTATTTGTTGGTCAAAGAAAATGTGCATATGTGTATATTATTTTGAATATTGTATCGAGCTGTATTTATAAATACCCATAAACAATATGTTTATTTGTTGGTTGATGAAAATGTGTATATGTGGTTGTGATTGTAATACTATAATGAGTTGTGTTTTAAAGCTCCAGTAAACGGTATGATTGTCATTTTTTCAACAGGTTATTCATTTTAAATACTGCGTCGAACTAAGTTATAAAGCTCCATGGGTAGTATGTTTTGGTTTTCAGCGGTCTTGTTGGTTATAGGTGTCCTTAAACATTGAAGACGGTGTTCCCCCAAGGGAGAGGGTTTTGTAACAACCCTAGGTTAAAAATCCATGTAATAATTTAATAAAGGAAAAATAAGACCGGTCATGAGACATGTATTCCAAGTTGAATGGTGGGAAAAATATCCTAGTGGGTGTCACTTTCAGTTTATTATGGCTAAAGAAATTGGAAAAGGCATTGAAAAGGAAAAGAGGCATTAATTGGCATTTATCTATGAAAATAATGGAAAATAGGAGAACAAGAAGGTTAAAGGTCATAAATTTGCATGAGAAGGAAATTGAAAGAAAATAATGGAAAATGAAGAAAAAAAAGGTCTCAATGATAAAAAGGATTTTGAGGATCAGTTCACAGAATTTTGTCAGTTCAGTTTTGGAGCTCTCTTTCTATTTTCTCATACTCTCATACACTTAAATCATTCTTGGAGCACTCTAGCATTGGATAACAGAGGGAAAAGGAAGGACAAGAAAGCAAAGAAAATCAAGGATCAAGCAAGGAAGAGGTTTGATCAAGCAGGTTTAGCAAGATTACTTGTAGGTATCTAGTTGCATGTATGATTTACATGCTAGTTTTGGCATGCATGGTATATGCATGTGTGTATTTGGGTCTCTTCCCGTCATTGGCATGAGTTTTTTCAGGTGTGATAGTGGTTTTCAGGCTTTCCTTGCCATTTACAGATAACCATGGTGTGATGGGGTTATTTTACTTCATTGAGATGGATTTCTGGATGGTTTCGAAATTGAGTGGGGTGGTCTCAAGAAAATTTCCAAATGCCTAGGAATCTCTTGATCGATAAATGGCGGGATACACGATAAAGCCTGAGGGTGGAGACAAGAAAATTCCTCACTGTTTAGGTGGAGAAATCTGGAGGCATCCATGCTTGTTTAGGGCATAGTGATCCCTTGACCGATATATGGTGTGATTGTGGTAAATCCTATAATTTATGTTTATTATTTGCCATAGGAATCCCTTGACTAGTAATGGAAGGATACATGGTAAAGCTAGGATGTACATATGAGGGTTTTGGGCCTAGGAATCCCTTGACTGGTAATGTTGGGATACATGGTAAATCTTGAGGAAGCCCTGGTTGGTTTTGTTGTAAGTCCCACATTCATGCTTGGAACATGGGACAAGGTTGATTGGCTGAAAGAAATATTTGGTTCAACCCAATCTATTGTTGGGTGGTACGTGGAAGTCCCTCAATTAGTTGGCTTTTGCATATGTTAATAAGAGTTCTTTTCCTCTTGTATTTTATGATTAAATGTACTTTTTATTATGTGGCTTTACTGGTTGATCTATCATTGTTAATATTTGGGTTATATGCTAGTTATAAGCATGGTTTCATGACAAATTCTAGTTATGGATCTTAACATGTTTTGATTGGTAAATGCATGGCTATTGAATGCATAACCTAATAGATGTTATTGCAGCTATTATGAGAAGGAATTAGATCTTCTTGGTGATTTTTAGATAAGTATCAAACCCTTATGTTCATATATGCATTTATAGCATGTAGATTACATGTTCACAATGTGTTCAATGAAATGTATGTCATGGTTAGGCTTGGTTAGGCCAAGTCCTTGATCAAGTTTGTGTTAGAATCTTTGTCTTTGCGTCATTTATTGTTTTGGAAAGTTTCATCAAGTTCTGGATAGAGGGCTGAGTCATAGCCCTGAAAAAGTAACTCAGAATTCAGGGTCGCTAACATAGAACTGACTACAGTCGCATAGAGGCCTTGATGTGGGAATGACTGGAGGGTTTCAGTCACATGGAGGGCTTGGCGTGGGAGAAATTGGGGGTTTATTTCATTCAAAAAGCAAGTTAACTTAGGGGTTGGGCACCTGGAGTGGTTGGTTAGCCCTTGGGGTCCTGTAGCTCTTGAGAAGGTCAGTTTGGTTTTTGGTGTGTCAAATCCACTTCCTTAATTGCACATGAGGAGTTGAATCATATCATAGTAACTCTTCGTCACATGTTTACCCCGGTGGACCGGTTAGCTTAGGTAAATGTCGGAGGAGGGTGTTACAAAGAGGTATTGTGGAATATTGATATAGATAAAATAAATTTTCTTTACTAATCATTTTTTACCAATGATCAAAAACAATGTAAGATACAACATAAGGTAACAAGGAAAATTTAATGTAGTAAAAAATGCAAAGTTTTAGGAACCAATCCCCAATGATTAACACTTCTTTAAGCTAGGTTTCATAGGAAACAAGGGTTAATGCAAAGTACACGTGTTAGATCTTAGTTAATGCATTGCCAAATCCTATTAAGTAGTAGTTCCTCTTACTTTAGGAGATAATGCATTAACATAATAATAATAATAATAACAACAATTTAATTTTTAAGGTCATGATTGAGCTAGACACCAATTTGGTGTATGAGATCCCCTTGTTTGTGGGACAAGGAAACACCTCCATGTAGTGATTAGTGTACTAAAATCTATGGAGGTGTACATAGCATACCACCTTTGGATATGAACCTATGATCCACTAGGAAAGCTTTAGAGTGAAACCTCAAGCACTTCTGCACATTTTTTGGATACTAGCCACTGTAAACATGTCAATGCTAGTTACAATCGATGGCTTAGTAGGTACTTTGAGTGGCAATGAGCCCAAGGGATTTATCCCAATTTTTTTACTTGAAGTTCAAAACACTGGATGATTAAAATCAATCCACCAAAACTAAAAAATACAATATGTGTGAGAGAGAGAGAGAGAGATTTTGCAACAATACAATGACCTTCAAGTTCTAATTTTGTTTGGAAAAAAGAAGCAACAAAGTGAAATTAGAAAGTTTCAACGATAATATTTTGAATAGTTTGTTAATCACTGGGAAGTGTCTTCCATCCTCAACCCCTCCCCATCAAGTTTGAATGTGAGAACTTGGATGTCCCTTGCGATAGTTTAATTCACCCAAAAGTGACTTCCATCCTCTAACCCCTCCCCATGAGGTTTGAATGTGAGACCCGGTGTAGACTAAACCCCATTCAAACCAACTCACCTACACCTCATGGATTATAAGTAAATGGATTATAAGTAAATAGAGCCTGCCTTTTATTCTCACCAACTAACACTATCAATCATTTAAACCAACTAACCTGCACTTCATGGATTATAAGTAAAAATTAATCCAAAAACTAATCCCAAAATACAAAAAAATCTACACACAAAGAAGGTAGATTTCCAGCAATTACAGGAAGGTTCCTTTTCCAACAGTTACGGGAAGCTACCTGACAGACAAAGGAAGTACTGATTCCTTTCCACCAGTTGAAGTAAAGATCCTTCATCTGTAATTGAGGATAACATCTGGCAATCACAGTACAGAGGAGAGTTTCAACAATTTTATGAATCCATAAATGAAGAAAGAGGAAAAGCACGCGCTTGTAACGAAACGAAGTGTGGCCAACAACTTGAAATTAAAGGTATTAACAGTAAAGCCAAAAGAAAAAGGGCACGAATGTGATTCGTTGAAGAAATTTGCTGAAGAGACAAAAGAGCATCCTGAGGTGCAGTTCTATAAAGACAAAAAATAGCATATCGTAATGGAAAATTATCGGACCAAAGTTTACATTTTTTTTTTATATAAAGTTCTACGGCCAGTGCCACTGATATCTGCTAAATATCATGGCTCGACTAGCGTATATAGAAATTGATTTGGTGGTGGGAATCGTATCGTTGGCGTGCGCGAATGCGGCGGCGGCAGCTGAGCCTGAATGGCTTGAGCTGGAATTTCGTTCTCTGAAAGAAGTCGTATTTATAAGGGTGACAGAGATCCTTCTGTTGTGCTCTCTGGTCGTTTTAATGCTGTTTTATATCATTTCCCCACGATATTCTCGCCACCAGTGTTATCTCGTGGACTTCGCCTGTTACAAACCGCCGGAGGAGCGAAGGGTTAACACGGAGCTCAGCATATATCTTTCAGGGAGGAATGAGGATAGATTTTTTGGCGGTGAGAGAGCAAAATTTCAGTGGAGAATATATCGGCGATCCGGGCTGGGGGAAGAGACGTGCCTTCCCCGCTGCTATTTCAACGATGAAATGGTGGCGACGTTGGAGGAAGCTCAGGTGGAGATGGAGGAATGCTTCACGGCCGTTCTCGACGAGCTGTTCACGAAGACAAGCGTGGAGCCTTGGGAGATCGACATTCTCATCGTCAACGTCTCCACTTTCGGGCCGGCGCCGTCGCTGACAGCGTGGATCGTGAACCGCTACATGATGAAAGAGAGCGTGAAGACGTTCAATCTCTCTGGCATGGGTTGCAGCGCCAGCCTCATAGCAGTGGACATGGCCAAGGACCTTTTCAAGGTCTATCGCGACTCCTATGCTCTCGTAATCGGCAGCGAGAACATAACAGCCAACGCCCTCTATCAGGGCAACACTAAGTCCATGATGGTCACCAACAGCCTTTTCAGAGTCGGTGGCTACGCGTTGCTTTTGTCGAACAAAGGCAAGGACGCTGCCCGGGCAAAGATGAGGCTCCTGCACGCGGTCAGGACGAACGTGGCCGCCGTCGATGAGGCTTACGGCTGCGTGATGGTAAAGGAAGATGACGAGGGGATCTCTGGCGTTTCCCTCGGTCCGTCACTCATGGACGTGGCGGGAGACGCTGTGAGGAAGAACATGGTCACGTTGGGCCCCAAAGTGCTGCCTATAACGGAGCAAATCTACTACGCGTACAACATGATATGTATCAAGGCCCTCAAGATGAATTTGAAGCCTTATATTCCTAATTTCAGGCGCGCCTTCCACCATTTCTGCGTTCATCCCGGGGGTCGAGGTGTGATCGACGGTATCGGGAAGAGCCTGCAACTAACTGATTACGAACTGGAGCCGTCTCGCATGGCGCTGCATCGCTTCGGGAACACTTCTGTGAGCGGGGTCTGGTATGAAGCAGCTTACATGGAAGCCCAGCGACGGTTTAGAGCAGGGGATCGAATCTGGCAGATAGGACTGGGTTCGGGATTCAAGTGCAACAGCGCTGTGTGGGAAGTGATGAGAGAAACCCATCCTTTGCAGAGCACTGTTTGGGATGATTGCATCCACAGGTATCCCTGTGATACTCGTAATAATTACCCCAATGATTACCTCGACAGATGGTCATGATCAGCTTTACTTCTTAATAACGGGCATCCCATAGTTGAATTTTTTTCAATTTTGAGGATATTTCAAAATCTATAATTTTTAAGAATAATTATTAATTTCTTAAGAATAGTTATGAATGGATAAAGAGTTAAGTTCATCTCATTATGTCTATTTATCCCGGACAGCAGCAAGGGTATTGTAATGCCTTGACTATGAATAAACATTCAGTTAAAAAAAAAATGTTTTTTTTTTTTTTTTTAATTTATTTATTTGCTGCATTTAGATATTAACATGTGACTGGATGCATTTGGTACAGCCAATCGGTATTGGGATGGACTTACTTTTACGATTAACATGTGACTGGATGCATTTGGTACAACCAATCGGTATTGGGATGGACTTACTTTTACCGAAATGAATTTCAAGGATGGATGGCTGTTAGATAAAAAAAAAATTAATTGTAAAATATAATGTATTATTTTTTATTGTTTAAATTATATTTTTGAATATTAAATAAAATAGATGTATTTGGGTATAATCAATGGATATTGGAATGAAATTATTTTTATAAAAATAAATTTCAAAGATGAATAGTTATTGATAAAAAAAGTGAAGTGCAAAATATAATGTATTATTTTTCATTGTTCAAATTATATTTTTAAATACTAAATAAAATATATAAGACTAATATATATATATTATTTTTATATGGATAAATATATAAAGAGTTTGATATTCACATAATTAGTTAATATAAATATTCAAATAATTTATTTAAATCTCATCTCTTGTTAAAATATTTTTAAAAAATATAAAATTTAATTTTTTCATTTATTTTTTATTTTTTATCTCTAATTATTTTACAACATATTTATTTATTTTTAATTATAAAAACATTATTTTATTTTTAATTATAAAAACATTATTTTTTTTGGAATAAAATTTTTAATTTTAAAGAAGTACTAACGGAAACTCCATGTAAAATAAGTATTTTTGGGCAATAACCATTAATTGCCTAATTAAATACATATTACATCAAAACGATTAATTGATAAATATTTTAGGTTCATTTTACAATACTATTAATTACGTAATTAAATACATATAACCATTAATTACCTAATTAAATGCATATTGCATCAAAACTATTAGTTGATGAGTGTATTATCTTCATTTTACAATATACTCCTGGAGCGCAGCTTGCCCAATGAAAATATCACACTAATGTATTCGGTCAATAGTAACAAATATGTTAAGTATTTCGTAACTGTCATGGAATTTTTTATTCAAACTTTAGTTTATCTATATGATATTAAAAGCCATGGGTTAAAGGTAACTTTGTAATTTATAATCCCAAAGTCATAATATATGATTTTCAAAAAAGTTATGTACTTCGTCGATACTAGCAAGTGGGGTTGAATGTCATACAAATTTTGTCAAATGGATAAAACCAAACTAATGACAGCCATGGAAAGTTGACTGAAATATTAAAAAATATAATTATAAATATTTAAAGAAATAATTAAACATAAATTTTCATAAATATTTTCAGATTATATTTATATTTTTTTTAAATTTTAATTAAACATAAATTTACATAAATATATTTTCAGATTATATTTATATTTTTTTAAATTTTAAGTTTTATATATTTATAAATTTTAAATTTTTTAAAATTATTTATTGTTGAAGGTGTTTTGTTTAAACTTAATGTGGATGAGGATTTCAACATGATATGGTTACCACTACAGAAGTGATTCTCTTTTATCGTAGCCTCTTTCCACTCACACGTTACAAGAATTAACTAATAGTCTACAGATTCAAGACAACTTATCTTCATTCTAAATGGAAACACCTATTCTTCTTGTACCCTTCATTCATAGAAGATACAGCATTCATATGCAATAATGAACGAGTCAACGCGGTAGGAAGAGATATAAGATTATTGTTGCGTTATAAGATTATTGATATGCAATAATGAACGAGTCTAATTCCAAATTTTGTGTTAATTTATTGCCCCAAGAAAGGCTTTTGTTTGAATAATTAGAACGTTTCCATGTTTATTTTTTTTCCTATATGACAATTTAGGATGGAAGTCCACTACTAAACATGTTAGAATTAAAAATTTGGATTTTAGTGTTATAAAATTAGGTTAATGGCCCTTATTTATTTATTATAAGGGCAAGATATTGTTAAAAAAAAATTGCATTTTGACGAAATATTAATATATTTTTTATTAAATTTTTTTGAAGTTATATAATAATTTAACCTTATAATATTTAATAATATTTAAATTTATTTTTCATTTGAGTTAGTTTGCTATAAAGCCTATGCTTTGAAGTTATTTGCATACCATCAATCTTCTATCTTTAAAGTGTAACATGATCACTAGCATTTCTTTATTTTTATTCTCTTTATTTTTTGGTGTTGGAGTGTTATTTGAACTTTCTATGTTGGTTGCATGGACATGACTTTCCTACTATAGAAAAATCTCATGGATCCCAAATGGCTTCGATTTCAATAATATATTTACTAGCAATTACCCCTAAAGGTGCAAAGATACACCAAAGGAATAGAACATGCCTATGATGTTATTGCAAAAATGTTGCAGCAAAGGAAAGATAACAACCTAAAGGGTGGAGGATGGAGGGGAGGAAATGTGTTCAGGCTTGCAAGAGTTTCACACTTATGTCGATGCTGTCTGACATATGTTGCTCAAACCACCCTTCCTGGCTACATCATTTTTTCCAATCATACCACTATGTGAAAATCTTACATACATATTTATGTCGTAAGGCGTCCTTCTTTGAAAACAACTCTCCTACCTGCCACTGTGTACTATTGTTGACCATCAAATGCATTGTTAGACGATTGAATGAATGTGAGAGTGGTCCTCCTCCCCGGGCTAATAGTCGCCTTTGCTGCATGAGGAGGGGAAACTAGAACAACTGTAAATCAGTAAAAGGGTCTGGTAGTTATTAGTTAGTTCTAGTTATTTTTGAGATGTTGTTTCTGTTTCTGTGTTCCACTGAAGGCAGAGTTCTTTGTTCATTCTATCTATATGTTGTTTGTTTGTTCCACTGAAGGAAGAGTTCTTTGTTCGATCTATCTATATGTTGTTTGTTTGTTCCACTGAAGGCAAAGAGGCTAAAGGTTGTGTCTAATAGCTGAGGGCTGCTAGTGAAGTCAGAGAAGTCAGAGAGGAAGGTTGAAGGCTGTGTCTGTTCTGTTGGCAGTGAAGTCAGAGAGGAAGATTGAAGGTTGCTTCTTTGTTCGGTAAGTGTTTCTTATTCTCCCTGTACTTACAAATGTGCACTTGACTCTTTTTCCCCATCGAAACTCCCAGCCAAATACTGTGAGCATGTATGTGACCTATCTTCCTTACGGCTTGACCCTTTGAAAGACTTGCTTGATATTCGCTTTCAAGACCATTGACTCTTACCTTGAAATCTGATCTTCCTACTCACTGACCATTCCATCAACCACTGATGCCTTCCTTTCTTATTCTAAAAGAAGGGAAATGAAAACTCGCTAGCTCATTACTCCTTTCTAGAGACTGTACTCCCTCTAGAATCACATGTTCAAACTTATAGCTTCCTATAAAGATATGTCATGAACTGCTAGTTTAGATTCAAATTAAGTTGCTTCTTAATACTTTTGCCGCATTTTCATTCATGGAATTAAAGTAGGAATCATGGGCATACATAAGAAGGGATTCATGTCAAATTTTGTATTGTCAAACCCTCGGATTTCATCCTTTGCATCACGCTCATCTTCCATGTAGATGAAAGAATAACCCACATAAACAACAAAGAGTTAATGAAGAAACAAAAAATTGAATTGTGATCACATTTGCAGTGTTCACGGACACATGGGATTTCATATACAAGGTAAGACAAGGAAAAACAATACAACACTTGTTAATTATTTTTGTAAATGACTTGCTGCATTAGGGGACATTAGGAAAAAACCTTGCATGTTATACTAAATGGTATCAGGTAAGTCTAATCCATAAGTGGTTGTAGGGGACATCAATCAGATCAGTGCCTTCACCAGTTATGCTCCATTTTGATTGCAGTATACCTGATACCACAATTAAAGATAGTATACCTGATGCCTTTACTATTCTCAAGCCCTGCAATAGAGCATAATCTTCTTCTTGATTGTTGGGCGAGATACCAAGTCCCCATGATAAGGTGTTTTGTATTGTTCCTTTGGCATATAATATGACCACTGTCTGTGCATGCTAACCCACATTCACGAATTACTCCAACAAAAAAAATATGAATACTGTCTATATTCGTGTTTTAAATCATATAATTGATAGTATAATTAATTGGTTGTGGTATACATGATACCACAATTAAAGATAATATACTTGATGCCTTCACTATTCTGAAGCCATGCAATAGAGCATAATCTTCTGCTTGATTGTTGGGCGAGATACCAATCTGTTAAGACACCATTTCTTGAGGGGAACCCTTATTTTGAAACCCATAAACTCTCTTTCAAACCTATCATAACTATTCTACGAACTACACAATGAGAAGCTCACTATGGAAACACCAGATCAATACCTTGCTCACCCAGACCCCTATTTCTTTTTGTCTTCATTATGCTCTACCTATGATCTCCTAAATCATATCTAATACAAGTGCTTATTAGTCATAATGTGGAAACACCAAATCAATACCTTGCTCACTCAGACCCCTATTTATTTTTGTCTTATTTATGCTTTTCCTCTGATCTCCTAACTCATATATAATACAAGTGATTATTAGTCATAGTGATTACAAATCCAATAAAGTATAGATAGTGATAGACCTCTTTCTTTACAGTAAGCTCAGTTCTATATATAACTATAAGTAATACACATTGTATTGCACTAAGTAACACAAATTAGTCATAATGGTACAAGCATGATGAAACCTATGACCCCTAGTGATTAGATTGTATGTATTTCTATCACCCTTATTACGAGAAGTAAGCATATGAGGGGTGTGTGCCTACATGACCTCATTCAAAACCTTGCTGACCAAGGACCCCTATTTCTACGTGAAAAACCTGAATACTATCCAAATTCCTGTTAGTAAATCATATAACGGATACCTGATTTCTATTAGTATATAAATAACTGATAATATAACAGATTCATGTTAGTAAATCATATAACTAATACCTGATTTCTATTAGTATATCATATAAATGATAATATACCTTATTCTTGTTAGTAAATCATATAACTGATAATATACTTGATTGGTTGTGGTATACCTGATACCAAAATTAAAGATATTATACCTAATGCCTTCGCTATTCTCAAGCCCTGTAATAGAGCATAATATTCTGCTTGATTGTTGGGCGAGTTACCAAGTCCCCATGATAATGTCTTTCCTATTGTTCCTTTGGCATATAATATGACCCCTCTCTGTGCATGCTAACCCACGTTCACAAATTACTCCAACAAAGAAAACCAAGTTTCTAGTTTCTTTCCAAATAAGCATGCTTGAAATATACACATATTAATTATTGTTGTAAATGAGTTGCTGCATTAGGGGACATCAGGAAAAAACCTTGCATGTTGTACTAAATGGTATCAGGTAAGTCTAATCCATAAGTGGCTGTAGGGGACATCAATCAGATAAGTGCCTAAACTACACCTTCTACATCTATCACATATTCTACAACTCTCATTGGACATGCAACATTTGGAGTTTCTCTCTAAATTGGTTTGGTTAGGACCCTTTGGCTATTGAGTTGAAATGATGTCTTGCAAACATCAAGCGACTTTCTATGTTGCCAAGCTTGGAAGAAATCAAAGAAATGGTTCAATACTGCTCGAGTCAGACACTTGTTCCTACTGACGTTTAAGGATTTAATTTATATAGTCTAGAAATAAGGTATACATCCTATTTTCAATCCCTAATGTCAAAAATAGTGTTGGGGAAAGATCAAATTTATGAGAAAGTAGCTAGAGCTATTAAATATGGAGAAACCACCCACCTGTTTAGATCTTGTAATAGGAATTAACTTAGAAAATGTTCATAGTGATTACACATTCAATAAATTAGAGATAATGATATAACTCCTTCTTTACACTAAGCTCAATGCCATATATAACTATAGCCAAACTATAGATCCATATGATGGCAAGTAAGCTCAGTAGTTGCCACATACCCTGCCGGGATATACCAGAAAATTTCATAATGTGCCCATTGGTCAAATTTATGAGAAAGTAGCTATAGCTATTAAATATGGAGAAAACAACCACCTATTTAGATCCTGTAATAGGAATTAACTTAGAAAATGTTCATAGTGATTACATATTCAATAAAGTAGAGATAATGATAGACCTCCTGCTTTACACTAAGCTTAGTGCCATATATAACTATAGCCAAACTGTAGATCAATATGACGGCAAGTAAGCTCAGTAGTTGCCACATACCCTGCTGGGATATACCGGAAAAATTCATAATGTGCCCACTAGTTCTACCAGCTCTAGGGTGAAGAAACAAGCCAACAATTACACTACAGAGTCTATGAATTCTAAAACCAAACTCCCGCTTGGAACAATGAGCTATAAGTAAGTAATGCAGGTCAATTCATATGGAAACTACATTTAGCATAATCTTCTTCTTTGATCACACCTTCTAAATGGCCTGTTTTATTGCCAATCCTAAGTAACTACCATTAAATCGTAGCGTGTTAAGGGAAGGTGGATTTAGCCCTTTTTTCAAGTGACCAATCTACAGGAAACAAAATAGTATGTATGAGTGATCATAAAGATAAAATTTTCACGCAGAAGATGAAATCTGTGGCTAGGGTGGAGTAATGAATTGATTGAGATGAATCTCTGTATTACCAAAATAGAAAGTGCTAATCGTAAATACAAAAAAATTGATATTTTACCAATGCTATTAACAAATGTTAGAAGAAAAATACACCTTCTACAACTATCACATCTTATACAACTATCATTGGACGTGCATCAATTAGAGTTTCTCTCTAAATTGGTTTGGTTAGGACCCTTTGGCTACTGAGTTGCAACGATGGCTTGCAAACATCAAGCAGTTTTCTATGTTGCCAAGATTGGGAGAAATCAAAGAGATGGTTCAATACTTCTCTAGTAAGACACTTGTTCCTACTGATGTTTAAGGATTTAATTTATATAATCTAGGAATAAGGTATACAACCTATTTTCAATCCCTAATATCAAAAATAATGCTGGGGAAAGATAAAATTTATGAGAAAGTAGCTAGAGCTATTAAATATGGAGAAAACACCCACCTGTTTAGATCCTATAATAGGAATTAACTTAGCAAGTGTTCATAATGATTACATATTCAATGAAGTAGAGATAGTGATAGACCTCCTGCTTTACACTAAGCTCAGTGCCATATATAACTATAGCCAAACTGTAGATCCATATGATGGTAAGTAAGCTTAGTAGTTGCCACATACCCTGTTGGGAGATACCAGAAAATTTCATAATGCACCCACTGGTTCTACCAACTCTAGGGTGAATAAAAAAGCCAACAATTACACTACAGAGTCTATGAATTCTAAAACCAACCTCCATCTTAGAACAATAACTGTAAGTAAGTAATGTAGGTCAATTCAGATGGAAACTACATTCGCGTAATTTACCAAGTATCTCACATCACTAATTTGATGAATTAGAAAATGAAATAGCAATTTATGACCTCATCCCCTGACTTGTTTGTTTACATCGAAGAATTACAGTTCCCGAAAGGTGTTGAAATTTCCATTCCGAATAATAAAAATAGCCCATTTAGCACTTTCGTAGATCATCTCATTCCCCCATCCTTGGCCCAGACAACTCAGTTATTTTTTTGTGTGGGATCCTCAGAAGCATAAATCGTTGAACTGTGTAAGAAGGGCTTCTTGCCAAATTCTGTATTGTTAAGCCCTTGGATTGCATCCTCTGCATCATGCTCATCTTCCATGTAGATGAAAGCATAACCTACAGAAACAACAACGAGTCAATGAAGAAAAAAAAATTTGAATTGCGATCACATTTGCAGTGTTTACGGACATAATGGCTTTCATATACAAGGTAAGAAAAGGAAAAACAACACAACACCTATTAATTATTGCTGTAAATGACTTGTTGCATTAGGGGACATGAGGCAAAAACCTTGCATGTTTTACTAAATGGTATCAGGTAAGTCTAATCCATAAGTGGCTGTAGGGGACATCAATCAGATAAGTGCCTTCACCAGTTATGCTCCATTATAATTGCAATATACATGATACCAAAATTAAAGATAGTATACCTGATGCCTTCGTTATTCTCAAGCCCTACACTAGAGCATAATATTTTGCTTGATTGTTGGGCGAGATACCAAGTCCCCATGATAAGGTGTTTCGTATTGTTCCTTTGGCATCTAATATGGCCCCTCTTCGTGCATGCTAACCCACATTCACGAATTACTCCAACAAAGAAAACCTGAATACTATTTAGATTCAATAGCTTCCTGGATTCTTTCATGACTACCTTAGTTCCCATCACAGTTTTCTGCCATGTTCACTGTACATATAAAAATAAAACATGTTTGGAAAATTCAATAAAATGTAAGGAATGCCCTGACAGTGGGTAGTGAATCATCATGGTATTTTGGAGTTGGCCCCAACAAGTAATATTAGGCTCTGGGCATGTCATAATTAGCTTCTAGTGATTAGCAGTAGTATTAAGTGACTTGTCCCCTGTCCACTCTAGTTCTCTCATTCGGTGAAGGAGACTTAGCTCTCTTAGAAGGATCACTTTCCCTCTCCGAAAGATGCTCCAACAGGAGGATTATTCATGCTAGGAAGTAGTGACTTTTCTTGAACTCCTGTTAGAGAATTTCACATTGTATATTGTATGATACAGACATCATGGTTTGCATTTTTATTCCATGAATTTATTTTCAGGGGATTTTGTTTTGTAACACATTGATGTCATTTTTGTAGATGATGATAGTGGGAATTTGGGAAAGAAAGTGGTTTTTTTTGGGATATTCTAACATTTCCCTTAAAACCAATTAGCATATATTAACATATAGAATTGTTACACGTCATTTTTTCACCATGACATTTGAATGTTCATATGGGTCTATCACCATCCATATCATGTTCCCTTAGAAGTAAAAAACACTCATGTTCCTAAATCAAGTCTTGGAAATTGGAGAAAAGCTCTATAAAACCCTTAAAATATTTCCTACGCGGTTTTTCTAGCCTTTTACTGCACATGCACTGATGCTTATTCCATTAGCTGTGGCGATCGCCGCTCTATTCGCCACTAAAACCCACGCACCCCTGTGAAAAGCAAGTAAAAATAAAAAATAACTTATAGAAGCCTAGTTGGTCGAATATTCTCCCAACTGGAATCCTCTAGAGTTGCGCCCGTTCAAGCTTTATCCCTCCACTCATGGAGCTTATCCCTTGGTCTAAGGAACTCAAATCCATTCATGGGAGGAAACCATCCCTCTCTTAATGGATTTGAAACTACTTCAATCTCCCTATATATTGAGCTTAAGTTTCAGGTTTAGGGGTAGAGATACCTATATACCAATGTGAATAGAGACTGATTTGAATAGTTTCTAAGCTGGAAAGAGTTCATAGAGTGCATTCTTTCTATACTAGTGAGCTATTGTTGACACATTGAAGATCACACCTTTGTGCCCATGACTTCATGCTGGTCATTCTAGAGAGGAAGGCTTATCAGACTGAAGGAAAATGATTGCTCAGAAACCCAGGAGGAATCTTTCCAACGTCGAGGCATTTGGTTGTAATATTTCTCTTTCTAATTTATGATAATACATATGGATCTCTTTTTCTCATTGTCTTGTTTCTGAATTCATGGGAATGATGTCAATAATTAGATTCCTTGATCACTAAGTTGGATTAGTATTTACGATTATTATATACTGCAGATGCTTTGATTATTTGTCTTGTTTGTGATTGTAGGTTCTACTCATCATTGAAGAACTACTTTGAGCGACGGACAAAGGAATACATCAGACATTTGGATTGAAAGGTAGGATCATGTCCTCTCTACTTTCCTGTATTAATGATATTAAAATACAAATAATTTAGAGAAAGAGATATTAAAATGGATCTTTGTTTCTAGTTAATCGTTGGAGTACTAGGGAGATCGCTCTTGTCCGCAAGAGGAATTAATCCTGGTAAGAAATGGGAGACCATACTGGGGACTAGAGATTAGTTTTCTTTGTTTGTGTTCAGTTTGAAATTCTAGCATTCTGATTTTGACTTCTTTGAGTGTGGTTGGGTAGATGAATTTCTAGAATCTCTGAGAAAGAAAAATTATATTTTTTTTTCCCAAATTTTTCCTTGCCTGCGCGGTTTTATGTGGAAAACAGAGTGGAAACCTATGTGACTTTCCTGTTTAATACAATGCGCATGCACACTGTTGTCAACTGAGAGGCTGCGTACCCCCTGGAAAATTTTGAAAAAATTTAATTTCTCTCTTTCAGAGCCAGATAACCAAATTCTTGAAGATTGACATGGTCTACTCCAGTTGTTAGAACTTGTGCGAGAACTCCTTTTCAACAATTCAATATTATGTGATTAATCATCCTTTTTTCATTTTACAAGTTAGGGTTTTCCCTGGATTGGTTTGCCTCAGATCACCGGTTTTATGATTTTGTGTCCTTGAGCCTTCAGTATTATAGCCAACCATACTATTTATGAATATTTGTTTCTTATTCATTTGCAAAACGGAAAAGCTTCTAGATCACTGAAGCCTGATTTTTCATAAAGCACTCTTTCATGATTTCATTTCTGTTGGGATAAGTAGAACATTCATAGTCTGATTACAACTAAGAGAAATCATCTACAAAACATTCATAGGTATCCTAGTTAGTGTTCATAATTAGAACTTTGAATTAATTTTTAAGTTTATACTTTTAGGGTTTTTTAGAAATTGCTTTCTTTTGGGAATTGTTTGTTTGTCGAAATTGTAGTTTCTAGCTTTGTTGTTAATGGGATTTTGTTCAATAAGAGAAATTGATCATGTTTGGAAACTTAGTTCTTAATGAAATTGTTTTCTTTTCAGAAGGACTTTTGTTTAAAGTGTGAGGAAGTTTGTATTTTAAATTCAAAAAATCTCTCAACTTTCTCCTAAATAGAATTCATTGAAAAGAAAGAGTTGCATTTGTGATATTGATGCATTCAGAGTATTTTGTGTTGGGTCACAACATCAACAAAGTTTCAACTCCACACCCTTTGCGTTAAATAACAGCCAAATAAATACAACGCCTAATAAAATCAATCTAGACATTTTTACATTTTCTAGGGCTCATTCCACCAGTATAGCTTAGGCTAGTGTTTTGGAATAGGTTGTAATAAACGTTCCGAAGTAGTCAAAACAAACAAGTAGAATATTGCGGTAGGGAAATCCAATTGTTGCATTTGTACTCTGGGAAGATCTTCTTAAAAGAGTCAAGCATGAGGTCAAGTCAGACCTAGTGAGGTAATCATATCTATCTCATTGTGAAGATAGAAGACGTGCACATAATACAAATAGTAAACCTAGGATTAACTATTGTCGAGGAGCTTAAGGTCAGTTGTTAGAAAACCTCAGATTTACCATGTCTAGGAGCTTTCAAGGGGATTGAGCTTGATACTCTGCCCTTGTGTGTATATCGGATCGTAGATTGTTCCCCCAGGTGCATTTGTCTCTGTTGGTGACCTTAGTGGCAATAATATTTAGGATTTTTCCCAAGGTGACGGTGGAGGGAAGGTCCCACTGTACCTGGAACATATGTTGGCTAGACTCACTTGGACTTTCCAGAGGGTACTCTTCACTTCGATATGGCATAGTGGAGGGACTTGCACCAGACTGTTTCATTCAGCAGGTTGTGAGGGTAACTATTCCAACCTCCATTTTTCCACATTAAAATCTATGATGTTATCACCAACTAGTGTTTTTAGCGTGGAAACGTACTTTTGTGTGTGTGGTTTGTATCTTAGATTTTGTAGATGTATGTTCAATTTTTTTGATTTCTTAGCAACCTTAGGTGTATTTTGTTGAAATATTTTTTGATTTCGTGTGTTAAAATTAACCATGGATGAATTACCGAGACACTCCCATATAATGCAGGGGAAACCCCCTGAATATACACCGAGTCAATTGGAAAATATTAAATCTGAAAGAGTTCAACAGTCAAGAACTGGGTCTACTGAACACGGAGAAACATATGTAATAATACATCCTGATTTCAAAGTTAATCAACCTTAGAAAATAGAAATAAATCAAGAAAAACCAAAAATTTATGAAGTAATCACAGTTGAATCTGTTACCGGTGAATTGTCAGATACTCAATTCATTGAACCCAAAATATCTGAACCTGAATATGAATCTACTTCGTCTGAGTCACCTTCGGAATTCATAGCTCGAACTCTTGGTCGTCCTCATTCACCTCGAGTGAAACTTTGCATTAATGAGAATATTCCTCCTGGCCTAATTAGTAATGAAGATATTACTGACTCGGAAGGAGATATCACAATTACTTCGCGTCAATAATATTTAGTTCTAAGGTATAGTGAACTGATTTACCCTTACGTTCCTTTTAGAACAGATCCTTGGTATCAAAAAATTATTGACTTTCTACATGACATTGGTCTCAATTATTCACCACGCTGCATTCCTTTTTACTCTATACCCAGAAGTAGTTACATGGCATCATCAAGCATGTCTAGCGAGTCATCCATGTTTTCTTCATCACCAGAAATTTTTTTGTATGGTGGTCCATCAGTTCCTGCTGGATACCAGTCGCTCTCTAGTACTTTCTCAGAAGCATCTCCCTCTTTTGAAAATCTTACACAATCAACTGGTCTTCATGAATATACCACTGAATCTTTGACAATGGAACAAGTCTATATGATGTCTAGAAATATTCCTCAAACTAGTTCTCAAGGTGGAAATTTACCGCCTGGGGGAAGTATACTCCTCAAGGACAACATCTTCAAGGGTAGTAATCTATTCAAGGGCCACATCCTATTCAAGGGCAGTACCCTATTCCAGGGCAACAACCTATTCAAGGAGAACAAACTCTCCAAGGGCAACAATTTTATCAAGAAAAACTATCCTTTCAAGGAGGTCAACCTTTTAGTGGAACTTATCCAGCAAATTATCAAACTTATGTTACAATACCTCAAACTAGTTATCGTCAACCTTATGGATTGCAACCTTTAATGGGAGATCCTTACCCAGGCGTTAATACTGTGTGGAATCCGTTGTTGAATCAACAATATTTGAAACCTACTTTAAAAGTACCTTATAATCAACCTGGTCAGCCAACTGGAAAATTTGGTTATACCCAAGTCTAACAGCCTATTCAAATTGCACTTGAAATTACCGCTCATGTATCTCTACCTAGTATTCAACAAGCTGGTCCGAGTACTCCAAGTAATATTATCCAATCTGTTGTGAAAACTTCTGTTCAACAACCAAGTACACCTATCCCTAGAGTTTCTGAAGTCCTTGTTGCTACAACCCTTCAAACGACTGCATCAACTGTTACACAGGCAATCCATCAAGTCACTACTAATCAAACTGGACTTGCAGTTCAGTCTACTATTCAAACATCTGTAGGAAAACCTAGTGCAGTTATAGTTCAAACAAGCCAACCTTTTGTAGGTTAGTTATGGAGAGTCAACCATTTCAAGGACAATTTGAATATGGACCAACAGGACAAAATCCAGTCTACCAAAGTCAACCATATCTTGGTTATACATATCAAATACCAGCTCAACCTCAGTTTGGTATGGATAACCCAAAATACCCCAGAGGTATTCCAATCCCATCTACTCAGGCTATTCCAGGTTACCATGGATATCCTCCTCCGGGTACTGGTATTGTTCCTCAAGGTTATTAGTTTGCGCAACAGGACCCTATCCATCGGTTACCATTCATTGCAAATTTAGACTTACCAAATTTTTCTCGCCTCACGAATGATCTAATTTATTATCTTCCATTTTGGTTGGCAATGCCAACTAATTTTCCCAGTGATATACCTAAGTTTGAAGGAAAATCAGGAGAATACCCATCAAATCATGTGAAGACTTATCATCTTTGGTGCACATCCAAATCCTTAACTAATGATTCCGTTCGACTGAGACTTTTTCAGAGAACATTGATCGTCTTAGTTACAAAGTGGTATATCGAGTTACCACGTGGCTCTTTCAATAATTTCAACGCTTTAGCAACAACTTTCCTAACTCACTTCCAGTTTCCAGTCCGTTATGACAATGGCACAGAAATTTTAACTTCATTAAAACATAGTACGTCTACATACATTTCAGGTCTCATACACGAATGGAGACGTAGATGATGTTTAGTGAAGGTTTTTATTCCATACCAAATTTTGGCAGAATGGTTTATTAAATCATTACTTCCAAAGATCACTGAATATGTAGCTAAGGTAGGTTTTATTACAGAAGAACAGGTCATAGCTCAAGCACAGTACTTAGACCTTGTATACACACAATTTGGTATTCTAAATGAAAAAATTCCTCATTTACCATGCCCAGGTTAAATTACTGCAACTCCTTCTGGTTCTCATTTTGCAGACGAGGTAATTGGTACAAATTAATACTAAAAAGATTAATAATAAGTCATCTAAATCTACTTCTCCAATAATAACTCTACCAGATTCACCTAAAGGAGATTCTTCCCTCGAAACTTTTGCTGAAATTCATGTTGTAGACTCATCCAAAACTAAAGCTAAATCCAGTAATAAGAAGAAAGGGAAGAATAAAAATAAACTAAACACATCTCCTAAAGGGAAAACAAAAAAAACTGAACCATCAGATGAAAAGCGAAAACCTCGTTATCCTTGTCTTATCCGTGACAAGGATCACTATAAGTGAGAGTGTCCACATCGAGCCGAGGTATCCAAATTTGTCAAAGGTTCACCCATACCTGTTGTCTTGAAGGATCCTTTTCCATATCAAGATAGTAAAATGATCGGATCTTCTTCCAATTCATCGGTATATATTTTAATGATGTCTGAGGTCATGGTTGCGACACGATTTCAAGACTATGGATCTAAGAGTCCTGTAACTGGTAAAGAGATTGAATCATCCAGTCAAACACCAACAAAAACTCCTTCAGTTTCTGAACCACTACAAATCAAGAAACCTAACCTTGATTTAGTGATTAAACTGCCTGCTAAAGGTATACTTAAAAAATTGGCTTTCAATCCACATGCAAGAGCCACTCAGAATTACAACATTGTTGATGATTTGGCAATATCCCCTTCAACAATGTCGGCCTTAGAAGTGCTGCAATCCTGTTCAGCACAAAGGAAATTACTATTATCAGCCATCAAAGCTATTTATCCTCAAGGCTCGAATCTAATGGTCTTTGATCTCAAATTTTTTTGACCTAGAATCCCACATCAAATGGATTTTCAAATTCTAGTATTAGTCAAATCAAGATGAGTATTTCAAACTATAATTGATGAGGGGCATCTACATGTATAATGTCATAAAATGTTGGAAAACCCTTGGTTCTCCAACACCCAACCAATCAATGACTATCCTTAGAGCGTTTGATGGAAGAGGTTTTCACCCATATGTAATACTCCAGGATCTGCCTATAGAAGTAGAAGGAAAAACTGTAAACCTAAAGGTGGAAGTTGTTGATTCCCCTCTTGATTACAACCTTCTTCTGGGTCGCAGTTGTTCTTACGCAATGACTACTGTTGTTTCATCAGTATTTCTGATGATAATTTTTCCTCATAAAGGAAATATTTCTAAAATCGATTAGTTGTCTTACTTCGCTTTAGAACCTACTTCTACAGATATTATCCAGCATATCGAAAAATCGGTTATCCCATACGAAGATGTTGGTGTAGGACTAATGAAGGATTTCACTCTCATGGGAACTTTATCTATGCCCTCTTCTAACGTACTGCGAACTATTTCCAATATCAATATGATCACATCAAGCACAATTCCATTTGATGACACATGGACTGTGCCTTTAGAATCATAATTGGACTCTTATGATGGCAAGATGTCTTTAAGTCCTTTTGAATTGGCATATGTAGTAGTACAATTGTGTTCTTACACTCCATAAACTTCTACTGATCAAATGAATGTGGTAAGTGAATAATCATATTATATATCAAGCTCAAATTTGACATAGTTTTTGGATCCCTTTCAACATGTATTTTCAACTGATGAAAACATTTGAGAAATCTTGTCATCAGATGAATTTCCATGGGATGATCTACATCATTGATCTTATTTTCTGCCTGACCTTGATAAACTTGAAAATGATTTTTCATCTATATTTACAATTGATTATGTCAAGAAACCTCAAAATCCCACATCAATCACACATTTGGATTCTGAGAAAAAATTGAGAAATATTTCTACAACAATTCCTATTGACATATCGATTAAACCTGGAATAATTGAAAAAATTCATATAGGTGCTTCTTGTTCAATTGAAGAGATCAAAAGTTACAAAGCCCTATTTCAAGATTTTCGAGACATTTTTGCCTGGTCTTATGAAGAGATTATAGGTATCGATCCTAAGATTATTATTCATGAAATTAAGATATACCTTGATTCTAAACCTATTAGACAAAGATTACGTCCAATACATCTGCGAAAAGCTGCAACAATCAAAATTGAAGTTGAAAAATTATTACGTGTAGGATTTGTTTAACCTATTCCTTTAATGGATTGGGTATCTAACATAGTTCCCGTAACGAAAAAACAAGGGACTATTAGAGTATGTGTCGATTATCAGGATATTAACAAGGCTTTTCCAAAAGAAAACTATCCTACACCCTATATCGATCAAATTGTTGATGATTGTGCCGGAAACTAAATTTTCTCTTTTATGGATGGTTTTTCTGGTTACAATAAAATCAATATAATCCTTGCCGATCAACCTAAAACAATGTTTATATGTCCTTGGGGCACGTTTGCATATTGTAAATTACCTTTTGGACTGAAAAATACTGGTGCAACTTTTCAAAGAGCTATGTCTTATGTGTTTCATGATATCAAACATATTGTATAGCCTTACTTGGACTACTTACCTTCTCTTTCTTTATGGAGAGAAGATCATCGTACGCACTTACTTGCTATATTTATGAGATGTAGGCATTAAAAAAATTTGTTTGAATCCACACAAATGTGTTTTTTGTGTACAATCACGACGTTTACTTGGGTTCGTCATTTCAAAAGAAGTCATTTGTGTCGATCCATCGAAGGTTGAGGCTATCATTAACTTACCTCCTTCTTTAACTCTTCGTCAACTCCAAAGTTTGCAGGGGAAATAATTTTTTTTACATAGGTTTATCCCGAACTATGCAGAGTTAATGAAAGGTTTTACTTAGTTGTTGAAACAAGATGTTCCATTCATTTGGGATGAGATTACCGATAAATATTTTGATGCACTTAAAAATGTGTTGACCCATGCACCATTATTGCATCTGCCCAATTACCACCGAGATTAATTTTTATACTTAGCTGCATCTGATTCCACGATTGGAATGGTTTTGGTTCAAGAGGATGAAACTAACAATGAACATGTGATCTATTACCTAAGTATGAATCTCAACCTGACAGAAATCAAATATTCACATGTGAAGAAATTTCCCTTGGCAGCAGTTGAAGTTGTCCAACGTTTTTGTAATTACATATTGTTACGCAAAACCATAGTGATATCTAATTGCAACCTGATGATGTATATTTTGACAAAACAACTCCTCGGGGAAAATAATCCAAATGGATCGTTATCCTGTAAGAGTTTGATTTGGAGTTTGAGAAATCCAAGTCTAAGAAATCACTGGTGTTTGCCGAGCTTATGTGTGATTTTCCCAATAATGAGTCTGAAATAGTGGCAGAGAATCCTATCGCTGATGAATCTTTGTTTATAATCAGTAATTTAGATCCCTGGTATGGAGATATCATTATATATCTTCAAACCCAAAACTTTGGCCTAGAGCTTTCAGGATCAAATCGATGAAGAATCTGATACCAATCTTAGCAATAAAATATTGTTGGTGACACTATTTATCGTCGTGGTGCCAATTCTGTGTTTCGACGTTGTATATCTCATGAATGATTTCCATTCTAGAGCGTGTGGCGGTCATATGTCTGGGTTTGCCACAACCCAAAAGATATTGCGCGCTGGTTATTTTTTGGTCATCTTTATTCAAAGACTGTATTATCGTGGTTCGAAAATGCCACAATTGCCATATTTTTGATCGAAAGATGCGTTCATCTCTAGATCATATTCACCCAATCATTGTTGTTGGTCCTTTTTCCAAATGGGGCATCAATTTCTCGCCATAGATTACTTTACCAAATGGGCCAAGGCGATGTCTACATTTGCGGCTAATGGAAAAACTGAAGCTATTTTCATATTCAATCATGTGATTGCTTGGTTCGGTGTCCCTCAAGCTATCGTTACGGACCATGGGAGCCATTTTCGAAATATTAGGATGACCAACATTTTTGATCAACTTGGCTTATGCCATGATAATTATACACCATATTACCCACAGGCTAATGGTCAAGTTGAGGCCATCAACAAGGTTTTAACCACCATTATTAAACGGATTGTTGAAAATCATAAATCTAATTGGAATACCATGATTTTTTTGGCATTATGGGCATACCGTACCTCTACAAAAACTGCTACAAGGTTCACTCATTTTCAACTTTTTTATGGTTTATAAGTTGTGTTACCCATTGAATTTGACATACCATCACTCAAATTAACCATTGAGTTGTTACCAACTACCTCTGAAGAGGAGAGACACTTTCTATACGTAGCACATTTAGATGAGACTCATCACACCACTGCATTAGCTGCCAAATATAAAAAAAAACGTGTTAAAGCTCAGTATGATCAAAGTGTTAACCCTCACATTTATTCAGAAGATGACCTATTTCTATTGTACTATCAAGCTCACCAAAAGTTAGGCACTAGTAAATTCGAACCGATGTGGCATGGTCCCTATATTGTTAAACATGTGCTTGCAAAAGGAGCCTGTGAATTAATTTATTATGACGAAATATCTTTAGATAAACCCATAAATGGTATTTATCTCAAGAGATATTATGCATGAATTTTCATGTGAATATCTCCCTTGTACGTTAGTTACATTTTAGAATAGTGTGCCTTATATTAGACAAATGTGCCTTAGGATTAGTTTTATTTTGCAACTATTAGTACTTTCACTGCTTATCTTGATTATTATTGATATTGCAGATGTCAAAATCACTTCAAACTTACATTGGTTTTGATGACGACATCTGTCGTAGTACACATAACATCTCTTGTTATGAAACCAACTCCAAAAATAGAAGAGAAGAGAGATCAACGCCTTAGAAATCAACCACTTCGAGGGGGAAACCTCTAATACATTACATAAATGAAAAATTATTCGATGATACAAATGACAAAACGTCATTCTATATATAGGGGTCCATGGGATCACAATATAATCCTAGCCAGCCTAACAATAATAATGTAAGGGAACAATAATAACAATATGGGGGTTACAGGGGCACAACAATAACAATAAAGGGGCTACACTAATCAAAATAAGGGACTACACTAGTAATATGGGGACCTAACATGCCCCTCTCCTTCAAAAAAGTGTTTTCCTCAATGCTTGAGTAGCTCTGGATGCTTCTGTATAAAATTCTCATCCTCCCATGTAGAATCTTCAGTGGGTAAGTTCTTCCACTTGATGAGATACTCTGAAATTGATCGATTTCGTAGCTGTTGAGTTCTTGTTTCTGTGACTATTTCAGGTTCCAGTATGATTTTTTCTTCCTCATCAAGTTTTGGAAATATTGTTTGAACTAGAAGTTTTTCACCTATAACCTTCTTTAAACATGAAACATGGAAAACTGGATGCACTCGCCATAATACCAATCTTTTGCAACACCTTGTCAGGACCATAGTATTTTGGTGATAATTTATTATCCTTCTTAGATTTCTTGAGGGAAATTTGTTTGTATGGTTGTAGCCGTAAAAATACCCAGTCTCCTACATCAAAACTTCTCTCACTGCAATGTTGATCTACCTGTTGTTTCATTTGATTTTGTGCCAAATTGAGGTTATCCTTTAAGAGTTGGAGAACTTGCTGTTGATGCTCGATGTGATCTTCCACTGCTTGCACCTTAAATTTTTCTCTTAAAGATGATGTGACGGACAATGGATGATATCCATAAAGTGCCATAAATCGGGTCATTTTTGCTACAGTATGGAAGGAAGTTTTATACCACCATTCCTCCAGAGGTAACCACTTGACCCATTGTGTTTGTTTATCAGATACAAAACAACGAAGATATCCTTCCAAAAATTTGTTCACTATCTTAGTTTGACCATCAGATTGAGGATGATAATATGAGCTATGAGCTATTTGAGTACCCAAACAAGAAAATAATTCCATCCAAAAATTTTCAGTAAAAATGGGATCTCTGTTGCTTACCATAATCTTTGGGTGTCCATGTAGCTTTTGAATTGTTTCCATAAATGCAGTAGAAACTATACTTGCTTTAAATGGATGAGATAATGCACAAAAGTGTTCATACTTGGTAAGTCTATAAACTACCACCATGATGACACTCTTTCCTTTGGACTTAGGTAAACCTATGATAAAATCCATTGAAATCTCCTCCCAACGTTGACTTGGAATGGATAAAGGTTGTAGAAGACCCGGGGTCTTAATTGTCTCAACTTTATTTTGTTGGCAAACCAAACATTCTACCACAAAATTTTGAATATCAGATTTAAGGCCATCCCAAAAAAAATCTTTCTTCACCCTGTGGTAATTTTAAAAAAATCCTGAGTGTCCTCCTAAAGGAGAAGTGTTGAATTCCAAAAGAATATTTTATTTATTTATTTATTTGGGAATTATTACAAAGATGTAAGTGATATTTCTACCATAAGGAATCATTTTTCCAATTAAATGTATAGTATGTACTAGGATATTTCTTCAAATTTTAAATGAGTGCCACAATTCTTCGTCCTTCTTCCATTCATATCTTGCTTCGGTTATCCAATCTAGTTGGATAATAGAAATTGCACAAAGCAATGCTTCCACCTCTTCATCCTTTCTTGAGAGTGCATCTGCAACAACATTTAGCTTCCCTTTTTTGTAGATGATTTCAAAGTCATAACCCAACATCTTTGTGACCCATTTTTGCTGCTCTTCTAAAGATAGCCTTTGTTCCAAAAAGTGTTTAAGACTATCATGATCAGTTTTACCTTGAAGTGCCTTCCCATTAGGTAAGGTCACCATTTCTTTAGTGCATGTAGTATTGCCAACATTTCCTTGTTATAAATAGCTTTCTGTAAGTACTTTCCTTTGATTGGATTAATTTAAAAAACAATGGGTCTTCCTTCTTGAATTAACACAACACCAATTCTATTTCCCGAGGCATCACATTCCACAATAAAGGTTTTTTTGAAGTCTGGCGTAGCTAAGACCGGTGCTAGGAACATTGCCTCTTTAAGATGTTCAAAGGCCTTAGTTGCTTCAGGAGTCCATGAAAATGAATCTTTCTTTAATAATGTTGTTAGAGGTGCTCTTATTCTCCCATAATTCCTAGCAAACTTACGATAATACCCTATCAACCCGATAAATCCTCACAACTTATTTATGGTTGTGGGGACTTTCCATTCCTTAATGGATTTAATTTTCTTATAGTCTACCTTAACACCCTCGTGAGATAAAATATGACCCAAATATTCCACCTCTTGTACTCAGAAGAAACATTTGGATGTTTTTGCATATAATCGTTTCTCCTCCAATAGTTCGAGCACTTTGTCAACATGTTGAACATGATTCTTCCAAGACCTGCTGCAGATTAGTATGTCATCAAAAAATACTAGCACAAATTTTCTAAGGAAGGGTTTGAAAATGGAATTCATCAACCCTTGAAATGTAGAAGGTGCATTGGTAAGGCCAAAAGGCTTGATCAAAAATTCATAATGACCCTCATGAGTTTGAAATGTTGTTTTTGGAATATCTTCAGTCTTCATTATAATTTGATGATATCCTGAATGAAGATCCAACTTGGTAAAATAAATAGCGCAATGTAATTCATCCGATAATTCATCAATAACAGGAATGAGAAATTTATCTTTAATAGTGATCTTATTGAGCTCCCTATAATCCGGACACATGCGCCATGATCCATCCTTCTTGTGCACCAATACTACTGGAGCAGAGAAAGAACTTTGACTACGTTGAATTATACCAACTTCTAACATTTCTGCAATAATACGTTCAATTTCACTCTTTTAGACATAAGGATATCTATAAGGCCTGATGTTTGGAGGAACACTTCCTGGAATCAAATGAATAGCATGATCATGATCACGACTAGGTGGGAGTCCTTTGGGAGTATCAAACACCTTGGAATGATTGTCCAAGACTTTTTGGAGATCTGGAGAAATAGATGATTTTGATGTTGGAACTTCTAGTGAGAATAATTGTGCAATTACACCTCCTTGTTATTTCTTCAGAATATTTGTCATGAAATTAGAGCTTATTATATTTCCCAGCTTCCCCGTGATACCCCGTAATTTGATTTCCTTTCCTTCAGAAAAAAATTTCAAGAAAAGTTCTTGAAAATTAAAAGCTACCGTCCCCAAAGATTGTAACCATTATACTGCTAGTACAACATCAACACCTCCCATTGGAATGGAAAACATTGGACTATTAAATACATATTCCCCCATGGTTAGATTTATATTATGGAATTTTCTAGAGAAATTATATTTCCTCCATTTGCAACCCTGACTTGACATTCTGGTGCTGGGTATAGGAAACAATTCAATTCCTTGGCTACCTTACAATGAATAAAATTATGGGTGCTACCTGAATCAATCAACACTACTACCTTTTTCTTATTGATATGTCCTTCTATCTTGAGATTTTGAGGAGTGGTAATTCCTTCCAATGCATTACATGATATGGTCAGACTCATTTCTTCTTCTTCTAAGGTTGGTTCCTGGTGTATATCCTCTTCTTTTGAAGTTTCTTGTTCATTTTCTTCCTCCTCTTCACAATCTATGTAAAATATTTTCTTCTCAGCACACTTATGACCTTTAGTGTATTTTCTATCACAACTGTAGCAAAGCCCTTTTACTCTTTTTTCTTCCAATTGTTGTGGTGTCAACCTTGTAGGTTGTGGAAGTCTAGGAGTAGCAATACTTCCATATGTATAGATGTGAGTGGTAGGCTTCCTTGTTGCCATAATTTTACATTCAATTTTTCTTGCCAACCTGAATGCCTTCTCCAATGAGTCAAGTTCCCAAACGCGAACTTCATGTTGGATGTTATCCTTTAAAGTCCCTTTGAAGACTTCAATCCTGTGTTCCTCTGGAATATCAGTTACCCTTATATTCAATTTTTGGAAGTCCTCAATGTGCTCCACCACTGAACCCTTTTGTTTGAGATTTATGAATTTGCTAAAGAAGGTGTTGCTCTTTGTATCCTCATAATGTGCTATCATTTTCTCCGTAAAAATTGACCAAGTGACAGTTTTTTTATGGGAGCAAAGCCATCGATTCCATACAAATGTATTTTTTTCTAAATGTAAAGTTGCAATGCATACCTTTTGTGTGTTTTGCACATTATTGAGATCAAAATATTGCTCCATCTATAGTATCCATGTTACGGGATCCTTGCCATCAAACTTCCTAATATCCATCTTTGGAATATGGTGGTTCTTCCATCCAACATTAGATTTTATGCAATCATGATTAACATTTATTTTTTTCTCATCATGAGTTTCGTCTACTATCTTTTCTGCATTAGGAAACATTTCTTGTATCAACTTTTTCAAACCTTCCATGTGTGCATTTAGATCATTCTTCATGTTTTCCATGTTGTCTTTCATGTCATCCATTTTAGCTTCCATGCTAGCTTCCATCCCATCCATCTTAGCTTCCACGCCTTTCTTCAAAGCTTCCATTTCATTTTTTTTTTGTCTTTGCGAGAGCGAAATTTGGTGCACTTTCTCTTGTAATTTTGATATGTCATGTTGCAATTATTTGTCTTCATGAGTCATAGTAGAGCCTTATAAAGGCTTAATGGGTGTTGAATTATTTTTAGGAGGCATTTTATAACTGAATACTATTATCTATTCTAAAATATGCCCTTGGAATCAATTCAAACTGATTTTTCACACAGGACTTATGCAATTCGAAAAACAAAATACACACCTTTTTATTCATTTTGAGGAGCTTGATATTGAAACTAAATTATCTCTATAATTTTGGATCTTCAATATCTAAAATTTGGCCCTGTAGTAGCCCTTTGAAGCATCTTTAAATTTCCATAGGTCTCACTTGATTTAGATTCTTCAAGACAACGTTATGCCCAATCTCCCACAATGACCTAATTATGGACTAGTTCAGTAGAGCGAACTTGTACGACATGCCACATGTCACTGTTTCCTCCTTCGGCTTTGAAATTGATACAAAGGAAACTATATTATA
The DNA here is from genome assembly GCA_034641835.2 of Pinus albicaulis. NCBI lineage: Eukaryota > Viridiplantae > Streptophyta > Pinopsida > Pinales > Pinaceae > Pinus > Pinus albicaulis. Next base: position 725,640,792 of record CM076576.1, read on the forward strand.
TGTACTTGTGGCCACTTTTTACAAAATTCCAATCCGATGCTCACAGTGATAGTTATGACGATTTTCCCAAGGTCACCTCTTTGAGATGAAATTCAGAAGCCTGAAACAACACTAAATTCCACAGATCATATCTCTGAAAATATTGTGAATAAAGCTCTGAAATAATTCCACGACATTCCTTAGGATTTTGGCTTCACTCTATAAACATTTTAGCTTCTAAACCCTCACAGAAAAAAAATTATTGCGAAAATTCCACGATGACCTGTTTAGGTTAAGTTCAGGAGCCTGCAAAAATCCCTAACTTCCATAGATCATATCTCCGAAAATTTTACGAACCAAGATCTGAAATTTTTCCATGACGTTCCTCAGGATTTCGACTTCACGCTTTAAATATTTCAGCTTCTGAATCTTTGTAGAAAAAAATTCATAGTGAAATTTCCACGGTTACCTATTTGTAGCAGCGAAACCCTAGAATCCAAAGCTCTGATACCAAATGTTATGAAACCAACTCCAAAAATAGAAGAGAAGAGAGATAAACGCCTTTTAAATCAACCACTTTGAGGGGGAAACCTCCAATACATTACATAAATGAACAATTCTTCGATGATACAAATGACAAAAACTCCTATATATAGGGGTCCATGGGATCACAATATAATCCTAGCCGACCTAACAATAATAATGTAAGGGAACAATAATAAGAATATGGGGGTTATAGGGGCACAAAAATAACAACAAGGGGGTTACACTAATAAAAATAAGGGACTACACTAGTAATATGGGGACCTAACATCTCTTTTGCCGCTTGGGTTATCTATTCACCCGCCAATGAGTTAGTCTCTATACATGGGATATGCCTTGGTCAAACAATGAAAAATATTAAAAAATATAGTGCAGTTATTGAGTTATTATCTAATGCCATCATGTTTGGTATTTTACATTTGATCATTAGGTTAGATTCACAAATAATTGTATTACATTTAAACGGAGTTTATGCTATCAGAAATCCAGCTTTGTTAAGAATGTTTTTGAAGGTTCTTCTCTTGGAAAGACAATTTGATTACATAGAATATCAACATATTTCAAGAAATTTAAACACATTGGTTGATGCATTAGCTAAGAGAGTTTTAAATATACATATGCAACATTAAAAAGTAAAACAAAACAACATTCAATCCATGTTGAACAAGATAATTAGAGAACGAAGGTAGTAATATCATTAGGTTAAATAAGTTTGTGTCAAAACATATTACATCGTCTGTGAACATAGGTTCAAACACCTTATGATATAAAAGATATTGATACAGAAAACAAAATGTCAATCTACATTTACCATCAAATATCCATGATGAAGATCATGATAGCAAACTATGGCATGTGCCACCCTGCGCAGAAATCTCTTGAGTGGACCTGGGATACCAGTCACATGTCTCTAGAGCCTGAGAGGTATATAATCTATCCCTGTCTCTGGAATATCAATAGTCAAACTCTCTAGGTTGTGCTCCAGCTCTGCCAGGATCTCTGCTGCATCATTCTGTGGTGGGGATGCTATGGGTTGTTCCTCTCGCCTATCAAAGTGACGAAGCGCTGTTGGTCGTGTTGGACTGACATCTGCATTTAAAATTTTTGTCACCATTGGACGATAAATAATCAAATAAAAATTAGATAAAAACTTCAAAATTATTCACTAACCTATCTCATCTCACCGGGCCCCTGGTGGAAGAGATGTTTCAAGATAACCTTTATAATCCATCCCTGCATAAGGAAAATCTTCAATCATGAAGATCTAATTCCTAAGCCATGTAAAAAACTGAGGAGTAAAATGAACCACAGGACCAACTTTGCCACCATGGCGAGCGATCAATGCTACCCATCGCACCATACGAGGTTCCTGAGGACTTGTAGAATCTACCGGAGACTGTGGAGGCACAAGGAGTGGGATCCTCTCTAAAGAAAAAGATACTAGAATGGACCCATATCCGAAGTTTTTCAACTTCCCATTCTTAGCTCTCGTGAGTTGGCCCTTCATATTAGCCAACACTCCTTCACTCCAGTTGAAAACTGTTCCTCCAAAACATTCAACTACGGTACGCATCTATGCTTTCGTAGCCACATGCGGAGCTGCACTCCCATATAACCTGGAAATCTTGAATGCTATGATCTTGAGCTCCAGTCGCACAGTAGTTTTGATATCTATGCGACCATCCTTTAGCTTTGAATCTTGACTACAATATTGAGCCTTGTAAGTAGTAGTGGGAAGACTTCCTAGTCTGGTCCCAAATAACGAAATGTCCCTCCCTCTACGAGGAAATCGAGTGAGGAAATATATGTCATCCATATTGATCACAAGGTGATGGTCTCCAATAAAGAAACATTGATCTTTTACATCCCATGCATTCACTATCCAAGTCATCAACTCAACCTGCTCTTTCATGCCCTGAATCACCCAAAACTTGTACAAGCCACAATTATTTAAGGAGTGCATAGTTTCCGGATCATCCATGGCTTCATTGTCCATGATTTCATGCTCTCGTTCCCACCATTCCAACATTATTATAGACCTGCACATTAGAAATTTGATCATTAAAAATCAGTTGGGGGAATTTTGAGCCATTATTATGGAGAGATTTATGTTTTTCAAAACCCCATGGCACTTGCATAGGTACTGTGTTTACACAATACGTTTTTGCGCACGTGTTATACAAAATTCCCACGGCGGCTCAACGATTTTTCTTTTAAAAAATCGTCGGGGTGTGGGGTTTTCTCCATGAGAACTCGCGCACCCCTGAGTGCGGATTTTAAAAAATATTTCCCCTCTAAAAATTTCCATGAAAGCTTAAAATTAGAAATTAAACGGATGAAAAAAAAGACAATGATGATGTGGATTACTTGGTGTAGACGGTTCTCGAAATGGTCAGTCGGTTCTTCTGATATTAGCTCTGGAAGTTTTTTGGAAAAAGCTCTCTCTGCTTTGTTCTGAAAATCAAAAGGTGAAAATGACTTGTTTAAACTTCTTTTTGTAGTTTTAAATTAATAAATTAATATTATTTTATTTATTTTTATTTTAAAAGGTCGAATCAAAATAATTTTCCTTTTTTAGAGTAGATGTTTGTAATTGTTCGAGTTTTTGTGTAGGATACAGGATTTTGGTGAAAATAATTATTTTGATGAGTGAGTAAACTTTATCATTTTTTTAGCTCTATAAGAATAGGAAAAGCGAAACCCTTGAGTCCTTTTTTAAGCCCTTTTCAGACTCTTTAAACATGAAAATATCACTAAGTGCTTGACTATTCGAACTCGTTAAAGTAAATGAACAGTTGTCCATTCAATATACGTTTACCCCTTTTCCGAACTGAATTGGACTAGTTACGATAAAGGTATACGTTGACTAATCATGGTCAATAGAGTTCTCTCCTACATTATTTTATCCTTTTTCAGGCTCGAGGGACTAAACTTACGAAAAAGAACAATCATGGAGTTTACTTATGTTTTTTTCTGACTCCCTAAAACTGAAAAACACCGAGTTACTCCGATACTAGACTCGTTAAAACTAAAAAATACAAGACCTGTCGATCATAACAAGACCGAACCACTCCTTCTTAGGGTTCATTTTTAATACTAAGATGGACTCATCCGAAGGATGAGCTTACATAACAAGCAAATTTTATCCTCCTCAAGCTTGACAAAAATAAAGAGGTATTTGCTAGTAATGGTGGGGGAAAAAGAGAGAAAAAGAATCCATTTTTCGTCCTTCTTTTGGAAAGCAACATGTCGCTCTTGAACATGACACTTTGTTACACTTGTACCTGGGTTGGGAAATCCTTTGTCTTACAGTTAATCAAACCACATTGAAAGTCTTCATCCAGTTTCTGGGTATTATCTTAGGTCAAATGATGCTAAGCCATTTACAGTGTCGTTATGTGTTCAAGAGAAAGTTCAATTTACCATTCATTGCAAACATTTGTCTCCATTTGCGTTGACCATCCTTGAGTTAGTCCTAGAAAAACATTTCTTAAAAACTTGATCTAATGGTTTCGTGTTGTAGGCTTTCCTGCGATAGATCAATTTCTATCGACATCGGCTCATTATCTAGAAAGTTGATCTAGAAACCTATTAGTACATTGGGATCTGCATGCCCTAATGGCAGGTTTCTTGCCTTCGACGATAGGTTTTCATCATTGACCTTCGATCGAATGATTTTATGGGTGTTCAACTGCAAATAATTCATTCACACTTCATAGATTGTAATGAATTACTTTGAGGGCCATTTTCATTATTGATGGTTTCTCTCACACTTGTTAATGATTCTCATCATTGACCAGTAATCAAGTGGTTTCTACTATGTTCGACTCCGACATAATCAATCGCATGGATAGATTCGTACTAGTTTGAGAAGTGAAAATAAAGACCCTGGATCTAGTTTCCAGTATCCAAGCTGTGAGGATTTTTGTTATTCATAATATAGTAGACTTATTATGACAGATGGTTTTTCCCATATTGTGTCTACTTTTGATGTAATACTGGAATCATATCTGTACCAGAACACTTACTTAGTTTTTCTCTGATTATGGGAATGTCTACCTCAGCGATGATATATATACTTGCATTGAATGTTTTTATAGGTTTTCGACTAGTGTCTCCAATCTAATCCTCAGAATGATAAAGCACTTCACTCTTCAGAAAAACTCTCAGACTTCGCACTTTAGGGGGAAATCTGTTACATGTAATTTTGTCACCATGACATTTGACTGTTCATATGGGTCTATCACCATCCATATCATGTTCCTAAATCAAGGCTTGGAATTTGGAGAAAATATCTATAAAACCCTTAAAATATTGCCTGCGCGGTTTTTATAGCCTTTTACCATGCATGCGCTAATGCTTCTTCGATTAGCTGTGGCGATCACCTCTTTGTTCACCACTAAAACCTGCACACCCCCGTGGAAAGCAAGTAAAAACAAAAAGGAACTTCTAGAAGCCTAGTTGGTCGAATATTCTCCCAACTGGAAACCTCTAGAGTCATGCCAGTTCGAGCTTTATCCCTCCACTCATGGAGCTTATCCCTTGGTCCAAAGAACTCAAATCCCTTCATGGAAGGAATCCATCCCTCTCTTAATGGATTTGAAACTAATTCAATCTCCCTATATATTGAGCTTAGTTTCAGGTTCAGGGGTAGAGATACCTATATACCAATGTCAATAGAGACTGATTTGAATAGTTTCTAAGTTGGAGAGAGTTCCTAGAGTGCATTCTTTCTATACTAGTGAGTTGTTCTTGACACATTGAAGATCACACCTTTGTGCCCATAACTTCATGCTGGTAATTCTAGAGAGGACGAATTATTAGACTGAAGGAAAACGATTTCTCAGACACCCGGGAGGAATCTGTATAACATCAAGGCATCCGGTTGTAATATTGCTATTTCTAATTTATGATAATACATATGGATCTCTTTTTATCATTGTCTTGTTTATGAATTCATGGGAATGATGTCAATACTTAGATTCCTTGATCACTAAGTTGGATTAGTATTTACAATTATTATATACTACAGATGCTTTGATTATTTGTCTTGTCTGTGATTGTAGGTTCTACTCATCATTGAAGAGCTACTTTGAGAGATGGACAAAGGAATACATTAGAAGTTTGGATTGAAAGGTAGGAGCATGTCCTCTCTACTTTCTTATAGTAATGATCTTAAAATTCAAATAATCTAGAGAAAGAGATATTCAAATGGACCTTTGTTTCTAGTTACTCGTTGGAGTCCTAGGGAGATCGCTCTTGTCCGCAAGAGGGATTAATCCCAGTAACAAGAATGATTAGGGCATACAAGATCCCAGGTATCAAATTGTTTTTCTTATTTTTAGGATGCCAAAAAAAAATAACTTATCAAATTAATGTAATTAATAAAAGGATGTTCATGAGTTGCATTATAGGGAAAAATCAACAATCTCATCATTGTAAATTTTCTCTTGTATTTAGGTACATAAGTGTGTATATTGAAATTGAAAAAAAAAAAAATAGGTAGATTAATAACTATATATTTAAATTGAATGAGAAATTTTTTTATTTGAGATGTTCATGACTTATATTGAAGGTTAGTTCTCTATTCACTGGCATGAATGAAATAGTTTTATTTTAGATCTTCATGCATTTCATAATAGGGAAAAAACCAGAATCTCATCATTGTAAATTTTCTCTTGTATTTAGGTATATAAGATTCTATATTGAAATTGAAAAAAAATAAATAGGTAGATTAATAGCTATATATTGAAAGTGAATGAGAAATTTTTGATTTCAGATGTTCATGAGTTATATTCAAGGTCAGTTCTCTATTCAATAGCATGAATGAAATAGTTTTTATTTGAGATGTTCATGAGTCACATTATAGAGAAAAATCAAGAATCTAATCATTGTAAAATTTGTGTTGTATTTAGGTAGATAAGTGTGTATATTGAAATTGAAAAAAAAATTATAGGTAGATTAAAAAATATATATTTAAATTGAATGAGAAATTTTAAATTGAATAGTAATTTAATTTTTTCTATTGAATTTTCTTTTTATTAAATTATATAAATTTTGGTAAATATTAACTTTCATAAATTTGTATATTTCGAATCCTATCAAAATTTATACCATTTTTATTTATTTATTCAACACAATCATTATTTTTAACTTAGATTTACCTATGAATGATCCATTTCGGCAATATAAATCCATAATTTTTATATGTTATCATTTTCATTCAATTAGAAAAACTAACTTTTCAAACAATAATTATAGCATCATTCATGATTTTAGAAAAAACTTTAGTTATACATATATCCATTTTTTTTATTGATCCACACAATCATTATTTTTTAACTTACATTTACCTATTAATGATCCATTTCAGTACATTGAGTGTTATATACCCTATTTAAAGGCATTATGAATACAATTTTTTTATATATTATCATTTTCATTAAATTTGAAACACTATGAACATGTTTGTTCCCTTTAACTTTTTATGTAGTTCTATAGGAATCGTAGCTATACATCTAACGCAAAACCACATATAAACAATTTTAAACCAATAACTACATTTATTAATTTCCTTCTCTATAATACTTATTCTTTTATCTCTGTTTTCAGAAAATGACAACAAAACTTACTGAGAATGCTATTTTCTCAATGCTCTCTAGGAAAACTCATATTCAACCATTGCTACAAATCATTGAAATTGAGCCTATTACGTCAATGAAAATTTAAACAATATGACATCACACCGTCATCTCCGATGGCAAACATATGGAGCGCCTTATGCTTCCAATAACTTTCAATGACCTCGTTGAAGCCACGAGGTTAAGCAACATTGATTCAAAAAGGTTCAATTATACATGTTAAAATTTGGACTACCTCAACTCTTGGTCCATCAATGTAAGTTTGTTATAAAATTATTATTTAAATTTACATATTTCCTTCTTACGACTTTCAAGTCTAACAGTTTTTCTTATTGCTATCATTTACCATGTAGGTCTATAACGCTACTAGACTTTGAAATTTTTGCTACATCTGCACCTTTAATTGGTATTCCAAAAAATCTGAGTATCCCGATCACTTGTCAAGAAGAAAATTCGTCCTCATCAAACCAAAAAACTTCGTCGAAAAAGAATTGCACACTTTATACCTTTCCTACTGCATCCATCACACCAGTCCAAATTCCCATCAAAGAAATAAAACCTTACCATTCAAACTGGTGCATAAAAGGATATGTTCAAAGAAAGATACCTCTTCGACAATTTCAAAACTAATATGGATCTGGTAAAGTGTTTGGCTTCGACCTCTTCGATACAAAAGGTGGAGAAATACACATTACATGTTTCAACAATGTTGCTGATTATTTCTTTGATAAAATCCAAGTTCGAAATCTGTACATTGTCTCAAAAGGCAATGTGAAAATGGCTAATACAAAATACAACCACTTAAACAATGAGTGGGAAATTTTATTAAATGCTACATATACCATAGAGCATGTTTCCAACGAAAGAACATCCAACCCAACAATGTGTTTCAATATAAAATCAATCAATGATATCAGAACAACAAACGTCAACTCGATTGTTGATGTTCTTAGTATTGTTACTAACATTTCCAATCCATGCACTATACATAGAAAAGACGGCTCAGAAGTTACTAAAAAAACAATAAATCTTCAATACATGTTTGGATATAACATGGATGCAATATTTTGGGGAGGAAATTTTGATGGAGTATCAAAAGAAATTTCCTGCTTATATGCTACAGGAAATAATCCTATCATATTAATCAATTCTGCTCATGTTGGTGAATTCAATGGAAAAAATGTCAGTACTACAACAAGATCGTTTATTCTTGTATATCCTGACATCGAAGAGGGCCATATGATAAAGTCATGGTTTAAAAAAGAAGGTTCTACTACAGCTTCTACACCAGTGACAACAAGATATTCACCTTCTTTTGGCCATCAACCCAAGAAAATAACGTTGCTAATATTTACATTATCGAGTCCTCAGAGATACCTGAATTCTACCAAGTCAAGGACACAATAAAAAAAATATGGATGGAAAATTTTTACTACCTATCATGCCCGTCTATTGTTGATAAGAAAAAATGCATGAAGAAACTTATTTTAAAAAATACAAGCACATGGTATTGCCCTAAATTCAACACTGAAGTAACTAACTCTGATTATAGATACTTACTAAATATCGATGTACAAGATCACATTAGTCAGTTGGTTTCAACAATTTCTTTCAAAGACACAACATCTACAATTCTTGGAGTTAATGCAATGGAATTATATTTTTTATCCTCATATCTTGATCTAATAAAGGAAATTATCTTCAAAGAACTTTGGACATATCACATCTTCACACTATCAGTGAAGACATAAACATTTAGAGATGTACCACGCTTGAAATGTGTTATCATCGAAGAAGAGAGCTTTCAATTCTCAAAAGAATGCAACAACATCCTTCAAGCAATCAATGAAATCTCAATATCATAGATAAATATCATTACAAGTACTTTTTCCTTATTGCTAATTTCTATTATTTTAATTTATAAATACATTTATAGACCATATTGTTTTGTATGCCTTTCCAAAAATATATCTTATTCTTTATTCTGTTATGTTTTCCAACACAACATCTGACTGTATGCAATTTCATTTACGCTAATTCACATTGCTGTAACTTTTTTATTTTAACAAATCAAGAAACTTTACGCATTACACATCCAATTATCTTCATGTACAACTGAAAATTACTTAAATATTCTCTCAAACACATTGTTATCGACACGTTACACATCTTATTATCTTCATGTATAACTTCAAATTACTAAAAACATAAATATATATTAACATAAATATATAATTGAAAACTTCAATTTTTTATTTTCCCTTTTATACAATAACATGGTTGTTTTCTCTCCAAATAACATTGTCATTCCCCCTCTCTTTCCTATAGGTGCCTTAACTTGTGGAAATGTCTACTACTTCTAATGATTAACGTGCACGAATATACTATGCATAAATTAAATAACGAATAAATGCACGTCGACTTGAGGTTTATTATGCTAAAAAAGCCTTCAAAGATTCCAAAAAAAAAAAAAAAAACCAACATTCATTGTCCAGAACATATGATGGAAATTCACAATTTCCATCAAACACTTCCCTCTCTGAAAACAATTCTCTTTTCCGATTTTCAAACCCCCTATATCTTTAACAAACCACTCTAACAAATTCATCCATAGCTCATTCACCCCCACCCTCCATTCCACATGCTTTCAAAAACTTTCACAATAATGATGCTCAAACAAATTCATCCATAACTCATTCACCTCCCCCCTCCATTTCACATGGTTTCAACAACATTCATACTAATGATGGACATTGTGAATTCCAAGAAAAAGTTGATAAACTTGCACCTAAATGACCATGCTCCATTTGACTTGAATCATATCCTGGAATCCATATCCGCATGTCGAACCAAATGTATTGTTGCTACAGATGCATGTCTGAAAGAAAAAGTCATTGTTTATCATTATCAAACAACATGGACCATGGTCCTCAACCACCCATCCTGGCTTCTCTTTCACGAATAGAAGAAATGATTATTTCTAGGGTTAAACCTATCCTCCAAGTAACACATGCACGTTGTTATCACTCTGAAATTCCCAAAAGGTTGTTCTTACGTATAAAAGAAATATTAGAGGTAAATATCAACCAATTTTGGAGATTAGGATATAGCCTTCCTAATTCTTAAAGAGGGCTCTCTCTTAATGATTTAACTTTGTTTGTTTTAATAGATTTTAGGCTAGTCATGTATGCTTGGTTGGTTTGGTTTTTTGATTGGTTGGTTGAATTAATGATTTGGATGAATATGTCCTTATCAAATTTCCATTGGGCTATGGAGTCAATGTGCTTTGAAACAAAAATGAATCAAATAAAAATGAAAGTGTTACAGGGCAAGATAAATGAACAAAATCAGATCTCAAGGTTGAATGGTGAAGTGATTTTTCAATCGGGATCAAGGAGCAATTAAGAATTCCTTAAACCAGATAATGAAGAAGGATGAAAGAATAAATCAGGATCAAAGGGAAACTAAGAATCTTCTAAACCACATATTAGAATAAAACATAAAAATGTAAAACTGTTAAAAGCAGAGTGTAATTAAAAAAATTCTCCAGTAAAACTCCTGTTATAACATTCAAATTCAGAACACATGTAAGTTTATGGAATACTTAAAGAAAGAACATGAAAAATTGAAATTATAATTCACTGAGATGACTCATCACATGAATATTGTAAATAAGTTTCTTTATTACTGATTCAGTCTGTCGACTGGAAATTGGTACAATAACCCTTTGGCAAGAAGATCAGTCAGCTAACAAAATTTTTTAGAAACCATACTTTACCGACCCTTAATACTTCGAATGATGAAGTATTTATACTACATATTACAAAAAATGTTCTGTTGACTAACTAGGATTTATTTAAGGAAATAAAATATCTTTATCCAAAAAGATAGTGACACCTATTAACTGACTGAAATCTGGCCCTATTTTCTTTGATTGCTGTTACTATTTGTTTCTTTCACGCTGTCTGCTTCTTTTATCTGTGTTCTTTCACGTGTCTGATCTTTAACATATCATAGTAAATCACACCATTTTTCCCATGTTTCTTCATCTGGGAGTTTGATTTTCATCATCCTCTAGTAAATTTCATTTGCCTCTATATATTTGGAAAATGTGGGTTTATTCAAAAAAAGGTGATTTACCTCATGTTGGAGGTAAAAGAAATTTTATAAACTTTGAAGGAGTACTTTTCCTGTGGGAACTCCCTTCATTGATGAACTGTTGGAAGTTTCTTTGGCTACTTCCCTCATTTATTTATCATAGTCTTCATGGCTCATGAGTTTATCATTGATTACTAAAGGATTAGGCAGACCTTTATGTCTCAATATGTAGAATTTGTTCATAAACTTGTTTACTGCAAGTTCCATTATTTGACATTTATATTCAAGCTGAATCATCAGATTTCTCTTGGAAATCACTTTCTTTAGCTCTAAAATAGTCTCTGTCCTGTCAGTTATCGCGAGTTCTTCCAATTCCTGTTTATTTTTAGAATTCAGGAATTTATTATCTCAGAAGCTTCCTCTGGTTTCTTTCCAAGATTGTCTTTGACCTTTTGAATTGCATCACCAACATCCTTTATCAAGTCCTTTTGTTCAAATATAACCTGTATAGAAAGCCAAATATCATTAACTGAGTTAATGATATTGGCCCACAATTGCTGTTTTTCTTGGGCTAAAGGCTCTTTGAGTGATAACTCCTTTTCCAGCTTGTGGATTCTGTCAGTAAATCTATTCATTTTCTGTACTTCAGTTTGATACTTAACTGCTTCCAATTTCTTTTCATCTTCTAAACTCCTTACTTGTTCTTTGAGCTTGTTAATTTCTGTAGTTTGAATGGACATATCTTCCATTGCTTTGATCAATTTACTGGCCTCATCAGTGGGATGGGCTGTTGGTAGTGCTAATGTTGATACTGATGTAGTTCCTAGAACTGATGTTGATACTGGAGCTGTTGTAGACAATGGAGCTCATGTAGATGCTGGAACTGCTGTAGATGCTATAGGAATATCAGTAATGGGAACTGCTTCCATATTGGCTTGCTTTCCCTGCACAAGTTTATCCATTTCTGTTTCCATTTCTTTTAGTTGAGCTGTCAACTGAATGATGAGATTCATCATTTCATCCTTTTGATTATCATTTTCCAAAACCTCCTTGGTTTGTGGATGCTCATGAGTTGGTAGTTTTAGCTTTTTCTTCAGTGAAACTATGTCTGCATTCTTCTTCTTTATTAGTTCTTCTGCCGCTTTAATGCCTTTTGGATTATAACCAACTTCTATTACCAAATATTCAAGTGAATTTATCATGTTATCCTTTGCTTGTGATGAAGCTCTCTCTAAATTTAACCATGTATTTATATTTTCTAGATAATTTTGTAACTTCTGGACACTTAAAGATTTTTGTGTCATGGTGGAATAAATCATTTCTCCTACCTGTTTGTGAAACTCAATCTGGTCAATTGGATGTACATCCTTGGCAGGAACTTCAAAGGTTGTTTTTGTATAATCTTCCAAAGTTTTAGGGGCTTGCACATTTAGCTGTAGAAATTTCATTTGCATCTTCCTCGTCTTGAGATCATAAGATGAAAGCAACCTACTTTGATCACTAGGATTTTTCTTCCAATACTGTGCATATCTGACAACCTTCAATGCTTCATTTCTGATTTTAATCTCTTTGTATTTCTCCATGATATATTTCTCTTTCTCAACAGATTTGCTAGATGATGTAACCTCTGCATTATGTTTCTTTTGAATAATTTGTGCACTCGATGTTGATGGTTGATGTGTTTCTTTTGAAAGTGTTGGCGATGCATAATTTCTAACAATAATATCTGTTTCAATGGTTTCAACTGTCTCTTCTTGCTTTATCACTGGATTTAGTTTTTTCTTTATTTCTATACATGGGCTTGAATTTAGTATAAAAAGTAGTTTCTGCAGAATAAGAGCCTTCTTCTCTAGCCATTTTTGAATTTCTGTCCTGTGGGGCTGGAGTAAGCAAGATGGAACTAGTATCAAGCTGCTTCTCCACCTCCTGTAAAGTATTTTCCAACGACTTTGATTGGTTGGAACACTTTTCAATTTCAGGTTTTGACTCATGAATGAAAGGGGTCAATTTGAACTTAACTCCTAATTTACTTATGATACGCAAGGGGTCATAAGGCCATTTGAAACTGCTGTTGAATTTTAACTCTTTTAAGCATCTATCTACTTCATGTCTAACATTCTTACTGTTGCATATAGAAGGCCCTAGTTGGTTTTTAATATTGAATTGGGTCTTCTTTTTAGCTGAAAGGAAATTGATTTCATCTGAATTAAATATTTTTCTGATGTATTCTAAAGCAAATATCCTCATTGGGAGGTATTTGGGAAGCTTGTATGGAACTAATTGGCTTCCATACACTCTGATTTCTGTATGATTCTGGTATAAATACTAGTCTCCTATTTTGATCTGTTCTGATAGATGTAGAACCTTTTTTTATTTCTTCACTGATTCTAGGTTGAATGGTACTGCTGAGCATATTCACTACTGGATATACAAAAGAATCAATGAATTATTTGAAACTGAATTCAGTGGAATCATTTCTGATCAAGGATGTCCAAAAGAAAATAGACTGGGGATTACCCTCTGTGCCCAGTTTTTGGAGGTTAAATGCAAACCTTTCTGATTGAAAATATATGAATAAATGAAACAAAACTGAGGAGTATTTGAATACTCCTTCTTCTGGAAGTTTGATCAGTTGATCATGTTGACATCTGCCAGGTATTGGACAAAATTGAAAGTTGCAGCTGGAGGCTGAACTGGGTAAAAGATGGATAAGAAACCAAGGATGGATGCGTCTACATGCTCATTGGTGAAATATCCTAAAATACATGATAACATAGTCACAACTTGTCTGGTTCTTTCTGAAAACATGGTTGCAGAATATGGAGGATTGTTCTTAGGAGTTTCTACTATTGGAAGGAGGAAAGTATGAAATATTCGAAACCTTTTAGGGAAATCCAACTTCAAGTAAAGCTCAGAGAGGGTTTCAATGGAGAGAGGCACTTCATCTAGTTGTGGTTGAATCTGTAACATTTGATTAATAGATTGAGTAGTGATGGTAAAAAGGATTTCTTGGTTTGGATTAACTATAGCTCTTTCATTTGGAAAATAGCTTATTTGGCACAGTTTGACGAGTTTAGGGAACTGATAGGTTTGTGGGAATATGTATTTGGGCAGGTTAGAGTCCCACAGATGAATATCATCTTCTTGATCAACAAATTTATCATGGCTCCAGAAGTGGAGTTCCAATAGGTTGCAATCAGTCACAATATCATTGATTTTGAAGTCTTTATTGACCAAAGGGGTGTGGTCGACATCTAAGATTGGTGGTTGAAGAGGGTTTACAATTACAACGCTCTGGGAATCCATTAATTTGTTTAATTATTGAGTTAATAATCAAATTATATGGTTTCAAGTACTTAGGATTACCTGGAATATCAAAAATTTTGATTGCAGAAGGGTCTAGGCGGCAGGAGGGGCTTTAATTCCTATTGGTGAAGGCTTTTGGTATTTTTCAGAAATGAACAGAGATAGGAGAATAACAGTAAATCAATAGGGTTTTATGCTTTTTAAATAAGTTTTATCTTATGGTTCGGGGACTTATTTCAAATAGTGGTGGTTTCATCATAAGCCTTGGAATCGATTTGGTGGTTTATCGCACAACAAAAGGAGGTCTAGCAGTTTTAGGATGACGGGGTGCGATAAAATCTAGTGGCACCACGTGGCAAGGGAGGGGGTGGATAAAACCACCCATTTCACACCCCACCCCCATTGGTTTTAAATATTGGACGTCGGGGGGTGCAAAAAGCTTTATTGATCGTTAGATCTCCCACTTGGAGACTGATTGTAGCAACTCCACTGCTGCTTCATTTGCTGGACAATGACTCCTCTTTGGACCTGGCTGTTTCTCATCTTCATCGTCATCCTTGAAGACCAATTGAAACTGAGCATGTTCTCAGTTTCTCCCTAGTTACAACTTTTGTTAACTGTCTATGAGGATTTTGGCTAGTGTGTATCTTTCCCGACTGTCTCCATCTTCCATCTTGGTGGTAGTATGAAATGGTATTGAGATGTATGTGTTTAGTCCTGGTATGAAATGTTAAGGTTCTTTTCAAAATGAATAGCATGGCTATCACTGTATAGCGTGGCCATATCATGCTTCTTACCCAATTCATCCATAAACCTTTGTAACCAAATCATTTCTTTACTAGCCTCTGTAGCAGCAACATACTCTGCTTCTGTTGTTGAAAGTGCAACAACACTTTGGATTTTTGAAACCCAACTGACAGTTGTTCCACCTACGGTAAATACATATCCTGTAGTGCTCCTCCTGTTATCTCTGTCACCTGCCATATCTGCATCAACATATCCCTGTAGAGCAATGTTTGAACCACCAAAGCATCATGCTTGATTTGTGGTACCTCTCAAATATCTGAGAATCCATTTTACTGCCATCCAATGTTCTTTTCCTAGATTGTTCATGTACCTGCTTACAACTCCCACTGCATGTGAAATATCAGGCCTTGTGCAGACCATTGCATACATTAAGCTTCCAACTGCTGATGCATATGGAACTTTAGACATATAATCCATTTCTTCTTGGGTCTTTGGGCACATCTCCTTACTAAGTTTGAAATGGCTAGCAAAAGGTGTACTAACTGGTTTTTCATTCTGCATATTAAATCTTTTCAACACCTTTTCTATGTACTCATTCTGAGACAGTGTTAATTTGTGATTTTTCTTGTCTCTAGTTATCCTCATACCAAGGATTTGTTTTACAGCTCCCAAATCCTTCATTGCAAATGAATTTGCCAATTTTCTTTTGAGCACATTTATTTCCTGCATGTCAGACCCTGCAACAAGCATGTCATCTACATACAATAACAATATAATATAGCTGCCATCATTTTCCTTTTTAGATAAACACAATGATCAGAGTGACATCTAGTATAACCTTGTTCAGGCATGAACTTATCAAATTTTAGATACCACTGCCTTGGAGCCTGTTTTAAACCATACAAGCTCTTCTTTAACTTGCACACCAATTTTTCTTTCCCTTTTACCTCATATCCTTCTGGTTGCTGCATGTATATCTCTTCCTCCAAATCTCCATGGAGAAATGTTGTCTTTACATCTAACTGTTCAAGATGTAAATCCTCTGCTGCTACAAGACTTAAGATAGTTCTGATTGAATTCATCTTAACAACAGGAGAAAATATTTCATCAAAATCAATACCTTTATTTTGTGCAAACCCCTTCACCACAAGTCTAGCTTTGTACCTCTGTTTTCCTCCATCTTCTTCCTTCAGCCTGTAAACCCATTTATTTTGCAATGTAGTTTTACCTGAAGGCAACCTGACTAAGTCCCAAGTCTGGTTATGCATTAAGGAGTCCATCTCTTCTTCCATGGCTAGCTCCCACTTCTTCCTGCTTTCAACCTGCATTGCTTCTTCATAACATTCGAGTTCACCAGAATCAGTCAACAATAAATAATATAATGAAGGAGAGTATCGTTCAGGGGGTCTACTTATCCTGGTAGATCTTCTAACACCACTTTCAAGTGTTTGAGGTGCCTGTTGCTGTTGTGGTGGTTGCTGCTGCTGTGGTTGTTGATTATTATTATTTTCAGGCACCTTTACTTTTTCAGATATCTCATCAAGAACCGCGTATTCCTTGCTTTCTTTTTCTTGTTTCTTTTCCTACAACTGATTCTTATACAAGACCTTTTCATTGAATATTACATCTCTGCTCCTAATGATTTTGTGATTTTCATTATCATATAAGCGATAACCAAAATCATTAGCACCATATCCAATAAAGGTACATTTCTTTGATTTTGCCTCAAGCTTTGTTCTATTTTCTTTATTAATATGGACAAAGGCCTCACAACCAAAAGGCTTTAAAAACGAATAGTTTACCTTTTTACCTGTCCATGCTTCCTTTGGAATACCACCATCCAAAGAACTTGAAGGCCCTCTGTTTATTAGATAAACAATAGTATCTAAATCATCTGCCCAAAATTGTAAAGGCAATCCTGCATGCAATCTCATGCACCTTGCACGCTCCATGATTGTTCTGTTCATCCTTTCTGACACACCATTTTCTTGTGGTGTTCTTGGAACTGTCTTCTCTCTATGAATTCCATGCTATGAACAACACCTATCAAACTCTTTGCTGCAATACTCACCTCTATTGTCTGATCTGAGACACTTCAACTTCTTTCCTGTCTCAATCTCAACCAAAGCTTTCCATTTCTTGAAAGTATCAAATACATCAGATTTATTCTGAATACAACAAATCCATGTTTTTCTAGTTGCATCATCAATAAACGTAACATAATAGCGAGAGCCACCAAGAGATGATACTTGAGCAGGTCCCCATACATCTGTATGCACAAGCTCTAATTTTTTGATCTTCTTTTCTTTCCCAACTCTGAGAAATCTGACTCTCTTCTGTTTTCCATAAATTCAATTCTCACAGAAATCCAAATCAACATTCTTCAAACCTGGCAGCAAATTTTTTGAGTGAAGAATTTTGATCCCCTTCTCACTCATGTGTCCGAGCCTATGATGCCATAATGCTGCATCTGCTCCTTTGGAAGTTAAAGCATTAACCGAGTTAGAAATACCATTGCATAAATACAATGTACCAACCTTTTCACCTTTTGCTATTACCAGGGCTCCTTTGGTGACCTTCCAAGTTTTATTTGTGAAATATGTCACACAACCTTCACCACCTAACTGCCCTGTTGAAATCAGATTTTTCTTTAGATCTGGAACATGCCTTACCTCCTTTAGTAGCCATTGGTTTCCATTCTGTTGTTTTACAAGAAATTTACCCATTCCAACAATTTTACAGGGTTTATCATCACCCAAACGAACTTGTCCAAAATCTCCTTGAACATAGTCATGAAAATATTTCTTATCAGGTGTGGCATGGAATGAAGCCCCCGAATCTACAACCCAAGAATCAGTAACATTTTCAAAAGAAAGAATCAAAGCATCTTGTAACACATCACCTGTCACATTTGCTTCATGATTGTTTTCTTGTTGTGTGTCTCCTTCTTTTCCTTTCCGAGATCTACAGTATTTCTTTAGGTGTCCTTTCTTTCCGCAATTCCAGCACACTATCCCCGATCTGGACTTGGATCTACCTTTCCTTGATTTACTGTGATATCCCGAGCTCTTTCCTCTTTCCATTCTTCTTCCCCTAGACTCTGCACTCAAAGCATTACCTGATGTCTCACCGGAGCTTTTCCGTCGCATTTCCTTGCTAAGGATAGCACCAACAACATCATCAAACTTTAAAGTACTAGATCCAGAGACAGAGTTACTAATGGCCATTACTAAACCATTCCAACTCTCTGGCAATGAGCACAAGAATAATAGAGCTCTAACTTCATCATCAAATTTTACCCCTACAGAACTTAACTGACTGGTAACTGTATTGAAATCATTTAAATGGTCTGCAACAGATCCACCTTCCGACATCTTCATATTAAATAGTCGTTTCATAAGAAATACCTTGTTTGAGGCCAAGGGTTTTTCATATAGTTTCGCCAACGTCTGCATCAAACCCTCTGTTGTTGTTTCCTTCGAAATATTGAAGGCGACTGACGCCGCAAGACACAACCGTACTGTTCTGAGTGCCTTTCTATTAAGAATGTTCCATTCCGCGTCTGTCATGGTTGCCGACTTCTTTGTTTTTCCGCTCAATGGTAGGTATAGATATTTCTGATACAGATAATCTTCCATCTGAATCTTCCACAACGGGAAGTTTTGGCCGTTAAATTTCTCGACCCTAAACTTACCATCATCTGCCATTGCTCCCACTCGAACCAGGAACCCTTCTTTCCTGCGAGCTTATCAGTCAAATATACCTTCGGCTCTGATACCAGTTGTTAGAAAATTATATATTATGGAGCAATGCAACACATAAAATATGTGGAAAATACAAGCACACAAAAACACATAAAACTAGAGAGACACAGATATACGTGGTTCACCCAGTTTGGGCTACGTCCACCCCGAACAACTAGTCCTTCCTTTCTATTATCCAGCAAAATTAAAAGACAAAACCTACATCAGATCCACTGTAATATCCTCTGTTCTCTCTCACAGTCTCCCTCTCTGTTTCTCGCTTCGAGAATAGACATTCAATACACAGCCACAATACAATACCCTCATAAAAGCGAGGGGTTTCCTTCTAGGGAAAAAAACCCTAAACTAAACATAACTTCTACCGTCAGATCATTTTCCTAATGAATGGCCCGGATTGACTAGAAATTACTATACTTTTACAAGGCAATTTTACATCTGTTTTTCGCTTCGGGGGCACTGCCCTCGAAAGCCCTCGCCAGGGGGGGGCTCCGAAAAGTGCTGCCACTCCCCCCTGGACCCCCCACGTCAGCGATTAATTTAGGGCGGCGTTGCCGCCCCTTTTAAGGTACAGGGGTCCAATGCTGTGATACAAAGTAAACAAGATAATCAGGCTCCACACCCAACACTTTAATTCCTATTAGTGAAGGCTTTTGGTATTTTTCAGAAATGAACAGAGATAGGAGAATAACAGTAAATCGACAAGGTTTTATGCTTTTTAACTAAGTTTTATCTTATGGCGCGGGGGCTTATTTCAAATAGTGGCGGTTTCATCATAAGCCTTGGAATCGATTTGGTGGTTTATCGCACAACAAAAGGAGGTCTGGCGGTTTTAGGATGACGGGGTGCGATAAAATATGGTGGCGCCACGTGGCAAGGGAGGGGGTGGATAAAACCACCCATTTCGCACCCCACCCCCATTGGTTTTAAATATTGGACGTCAGGGGGTGCAAAAAGCTTTATTGGTCATTAGATCTAGCTGGTGGCGATCTAACTGCCAGGTTTTCAGGTTTTTAAAGGAATTGGGGTTGGGTAATAGATAGGCGAAGGGTTAAATAATATAAAGTGGGTTTGGGATTATGTAATTTTAAAGCGGGAGGCTTAATTCAAAGGAAAGTGGGAGTTGTATTAAGCGGGGTGGCTAAATGGAAAGTGGGCCCGATTTAATATTTGGCGCTTTAGACTATTGAAAGTGGGTTTTGTTGTTTTATTTGAATAATGCCAAGTTAATCAAGGGGAAGGAGCTTTACAAAGGGAAAATAGTTTTTTAGGAGGGGAAAAGGGTTTTAGGATGGGAACAAGGGTTTTTAGGAGGGGAAAGGGGTTAGGATAAGGGTGAATGGTTTCCAAAAGGGAAAGGGTTTTTAGGGTAAGGAGAAATGTTAGAAAGACATAAGTGACAAGAGATAAACCAAATGATGCTTTTCATAACTTTTGAAAGTATCCTACCTACCCTTTATTTATCCTAAATTTTTTTATTTCTTTTATTGGGTGCATTTGAGCTTGATGACCCTTTTATTTTCTTTTGATAAGAAAACTAACTTATTTATAACCTTATATCTTCCAATGGCTTAGATTAAACTTATGAGCTCATTTTATTCTCTACCTAATTACTGATCTGCTAAGATTAAATGGTTTGGTTAGATCTTTATTCACTAACTATCACGACATGAAATTTAAAGGCATGGATGATCAAGATTAGACTGTATGATCATCATGAATTGTGGCATTTTGGACAATATGGATGCAATTTTATTTGCAAAAGTAAAGTAAACTAAGAGTAGTGGCATTTGAATGTGCAACACTTTCAGAATTTATTTTTTCTTCCTTTTTGTGGGGTTCATATTTTATATCTTTTCGGATCTTTATTTCTTTTGGTCCTTTTGATTATTATTTTAGGACATACCCTTTTTTCATTTTTTAATATGGAAAACATTTTCAAAAAGCAAAGGTATGTACAATATTACAAGACTAAACATAGTCAACTCAAAATTATGATCCCTATTATTATAGGACCCTAATAGTGGCTCCACTTGGGGATGGCATCTCCTTGTGAGATGTCAAGAACTTTATGATTTGTGGCCTTGGAACTTTGGATTTTCTTTGCTTGGAATTTCTTTCTGTGATCTCCTTTATTCAAACATATGATGTTATATATTTTAAAGCTTAGGGCCTTCTCTTCAGGCTTCAACTTTATAAGATAATCATGCACTCAAATCTAAACTTTGCTATGATATTTACAATGAGTAAAATCAAATCAAATGAATTGCTAGTTATTCTGGTGAAAAATATTGCTTCAACATTTGACCATTGACTGGTTCACCTGGTAGATCTATTCCATCTAACTATTTCAAGAAAACTACATTGTTTCCTCTGTAACCATAAAAGATGTATTGGCCCTTCCAGAGAAATTCAAATTTCCCATGTTTTCCTTTTTCTTCTCTTCTGGAATCCCATTTGAGTACTTGATCACCTATGAAGAAATCATCATATTTAGTTTTATTATCAAATATCTTCTTGATTTTGTCTTGAATTACTTGGGATTTGATATAAACTTCTTCCTTGGTTTGCTGATGTCATTTGGTTCTACTTGCAACTCTTGAATCATTTTCATCACTGGCACTCCTAATGAAGATGGCAAAACAACATCCATCCCATATATCAATTGATAGGGAGGGGTACCAATATATTTCTTAGTAGTTAGTCTGCCTACCCATAAGGCATTGTCCATCCTTTTAATCCAAGTCTTCTTGTTATCTTCTAACAACTCCTTGATGATGTTGAATAGGATTTTATTTGAAGATTCTGCTAGTCCATTACCTTGAGGGTAATAGGCAGTGGAATGGCCTAGGGTGATATGGTATCTGTTACAAAAATCTATCATTTTCTTGGATTTGAAGCAACAACATTATTAGTAATGAGCTTTTGTGGGCATCCAAATCTAGAAAGGACGTTGTTCTTAAGAAATGAAATAATGACTGAGTCTCTGGCTTGTCTAGAAGGGACGGATTCTATCCACTTGCTAAAGTAATTAGTGGTTGTCAAAATACATTTATACTGGGCAGAGGATGGTAAGTGAATTTCACCAATGAAGTCTAAACCCCATCGTTGAAATGGAATTTCTACTGAGATGGGTTTGAGGGGTAAAGTTAAGAGTTTATTCTTCCCTTCAATTATTTGGCATTTGTGATGGGAGGTCACAAAGTTTCGAACATCTGCAAAAAGAGTGGGCCAGTAAAAACCTGCCCTCAGAATTTTTTCAGCCGTTGTTTTCCAGTATAGGTGTCCTCCACACTCTCCTGCATGAAATTCTTGCATGACTTTGTCAGCTTCATCTTTCAATAAACAATTTAATAGAATGCCACCATGATATTTCCAAAATAAAACATTATCTAAGATACAATATTTCATTTCTTTCATTTTTAAGAATCTACTTTTAGTTCTAGATAAACCAGGAGGAGCTTGTAAGTTAAGTAAAACAAATATAATGTCTTCATACCAGGGTGAATCTATAAAAGCTTCACTGATTTGTGGCGTCGCCATCTCTTCCTGATCATCTAGTGCAGCAATGAAATTACGTCTAAGGCCTGATAGTCCGATTCAACCATGAGTTTGGCTAAACCTTGGCCTTTGATTAATTTTGTAGGCTTGATTTCAATGTCATATTATAGTATTGTGGAAATCCATTTTCCTCTCTTTCCATCAGGACCATTTTGAGTTAGAATGTCCTTTATGACTAAGTTTGGAACATATGCTATTATGTGAGAGTATAGAATGTATACTCTGAAATATTTTATGGCTTTCACTAAAGAAAGTGCTTGTTTTTGCATGATATTATACTTTAGTGTTGCATCTCTCAAGGATTTACTGAAGAAAGAAATGGGTTGTTCATAACCCTCATCATTATTTTGCAACAAGACTGTTGCAATGGTGTGTTCTGAAGCAAATGAAAAAATTATGAAATCTTTGTTAAAATTAGGACTTATGAGGACATGTGTTTTAGTAAGGGCTTCTTTGACTTCTTCAAGAGACTACTTAGCCTCTACTTTCCAATTAAGTATTGAATTCCTTTTCAACATGTTATTCAAATTTCTAAGTAGTTCTGTTAAGTTAGAGATGAATCTTCTAAGAAAATTTATTTTGCCTAAAAATTATTGTAACTCTTTAATGTTTCTAGGATGATTGATATTCAGGATTTCTTCTATTCAAGTTGGATCAATTCTAATGCCCTCTTTTGAAATAATGTGTCCCAAGAGTTTTCCTTCTTCTAATCCAAAAAGTGACTTTTTAGGATTTAAGGATATACCAAACTTTTTGCATTTAATGAATACTCTTCTTAGATGATCTAGATGTTCATTATCTCATTTGGAAAACACTGTGATATCATCCAGGTAAATGAATAAAAATTCATGGATTTCCTTTGCAAAGGCTATTTCCATGGCTCTTTGGAATTTTTCTCCAGCATTCATTAGTCCAAAGGGCATTTTCAAGTACATGAGCGTTCCCTAGGGAGTGGTGAATGCATTCTTAGCTTGATCTTCAGGTTGGACTAGGATTTGGTTGTATCCAGAGAATCCATCAAGTAATGAAATTCTGGATGACCCTACTGCCCTTTGGAGAATGTGGTCCATTTTAGTGAGAGGATAGTTATCCTTCAACGATACTTTGTTTAAGTTTCTGAAATCAACACAGAGTCTGATTTCTCCTATTTTCTTTCTAGTGGGAACTAAATTAGAGACCCAATCAGAATATCTGATGGGAACTATAATTTGAGCATCATACATCCTTTTAACTTCTTTTTCTATCAATGGCATAAGAACAAGATTAATTCTCCTAAGATTTTTTTTAAAGGGCTTCTGATTTTCTTTAATTGGTATCTTATGCTGGATAATGTTGGTATCATAAGACTTGAGGTCTTCATAACTCCAAGAAAAGATATCTTGGAATTCTTTAAACAAACTAATGTACTTCAACTTTTCAGCTAGAGGTAGTTTCTTGGATATCTTGATAAGCTTGGGATTTTCCTTTGTTCCTATGTTGCATTCCTCTACATCTGACCTTAGAGGCTCCATTTTAGGTTTTCTAGCTACATCATTGGAGTCAAAGAGATCTTCTAATGGGGCTAATCCCTTAGGAAAAATGTTATTTTTAAGGTTTAAAACTTCTGTTTCATCATTGATTAATTCCTTAATTTCTACTGTTTCTAATTTTTCTATTTCTACTTTAGTGAATCTAGTTGGTTCTATCTTATTTACATCATTTAAATCTATTTCATTATTCATGGTATAATCTAATGTACATTCAATGTCTATATTACATTTATGAAATTCTCCTTCACAATTCATAAAATCATAAATTTGTGAGTCTTCTGAAAAGATTTGCCAATACTTCAAATTATTAGGTATGGTTGGCCTATGTATTACCTCAGCGGTGTACTAATTATTTGGCTAAAAGGGTAGCCTGCATGTGTTGGAAAAAGTGGCCAAGCTATGTGCTTTCATATTCTACTTTCTTGGAATAACAACAAATTTAGTCTTAAGAAAACAATTTATCAAGTCTAGGATGGTTTCTCTATATTGGCTAAGTCTAGGATAATTAACAAGATACTTTCCCTTGATTTGTTTTATGATGCGTTATGAGTCTCCCATGATGGAAACTCTTTTAGCTCCAAGTTTTCTTACAATTTGAAGGCCTAGACTAATGCTTCATATTATGCCATGTTATTAATGCATTGGAAATTTAATCTGAAATCATGTCCCTCTGAATGATCATTTTCTAAATTGTAAATCCATACTCCAGCTTCTGCTCCTAATATATTCACAGAGCCATCAAAATCTAGATGCCACAAAGATTCATGTGTTATATTTTCAGAATCAACTTCTTTGTGTTCTTCTTCTACAACTGTGATTTTATCTTTGTCATTTCCTGAATTATATAAGATAAATCAGTCCAGATCAGAATGCATTGAATAGATAGGGAAATTTTGTGGTATTTCTGAACTACTTACCATGTATTTCATCAATGTTTCTCTATATAACTTCCTTTGCTGACCAAACACAAAAGTGGTAGCATATGACATGTCTAATTGTAGAGATCCCTGTAATTTTTCTCCCCATGAGCGAGATAATAACATACCATATTTGGGAGGGATATCAACAACTACTATGTCCATGAAAATACTATTTTCCAGGTATTGGACTAGAGTTACACACAGATCCTTGATCAGGCCAAGGCATTTGACTTGACTAGAATCAAAAGAGAAAAGATCTGTGTATGGTCTGGTGATGTCTAAGTTTAATTTTTCCATGACTTCTTTAGGCATTAAGTTATGAGATGCTCCTGAATCCAACATAGCATTATGTAAGATTTTATCATGAATGTTTAAGCTAATGTAGAATGGAGGGACACCCCCTTGTTGATGTTTTCCATCTACTTCAGGACCAAATAATAACTCAGGTTGATCATCATTGAGGTTGGAAACATCTTCACCTTCAACTATGCTTAATGTTTCAGTAATTTGTGCCTTGTATGAATCATTTTTCACCAGCTTTGTTAAAGGAATTGGTATTTTCAATTTTGTTATCTCACTTTTGATATTGAATGGAATTTGAGTTCTGTCTAATTTAAGCATTTCATTTTTACAAATTGTGGTTTGTGTAGTTTTATCTTCTTTATCAGCACTTGGTAATTCATTTTGTGTGTTAATTGTTTTGCTTTCAATTTTATTGTCTAGAAAATTTTGAGTAGCAGTTGATGTAATGTCTAGAATATTTGGGCTGGAAGTTTTCTGAGTTTCTCTAGGGAGAATTTGTAGAACTTTGGTCACAAGAGCTTCTATTGTTTTCTTAGTTTGGGTTTGGACTGATTTCTTAGTAGGAACCTCTATTTTCTTTTTTATTCTAAGGCTATACTATTTATGAACTTCGTAGATAGCAGATTCATAGCCTTGTTTGTAGTCAAAGGATTCTCCAGATTCTAATTGTAATTGATGTAAGATGTGCAAATATTGTTCTTCTTGGGTAAGAAAAATGACATCTTCATTGTTTATACCCATCAAGTTTATCTGGGTGTCTTGGTCTTCTTCATGTTGTTGTGAAATTTTAGCATACTTTTCCTGGAAAGGTGGTCTAATCTATTGATTGGGTACTACTTCTCTTGATATACCAGTATTGGGATTTTTTCTAAAGTTGGGGTTTCTAATTTTGGGACCTTGTTGATTTTCCCACTGAGGTTTTCTTTCCATGTTCTCTAATCTATCCATTAGTCTTTCTACACTTTCAGCTAAACTATCTATCTTAACATCTGATGTGGATGGTTCTTCCTTAATGGTCACTCTCCTTTCATTCCTCATCCTAGCTCTTTTAGCTAATAAGTTAGCTTCTACACTAACTACATTACTCTGCATATGTTCTAAAGTTTTAGGGTTTCTTTCTATTAATTGGTAGGAAATATCAGTTTCAAAACCATCTAGAAATTTAATTAGGGCTAAGTCTGGTGGAGGTTTGATATTTGTTGGAATTGCATTGTAAATGTTGTTAAACCTAGTACAGTAATCCTAAACAGATTCATTAGGAGCTCTTCTAATGTTCTCATATTCAGATAATATTAGCAAAGGGTTTTTCTTTTTTTCCCATCTATTAATAAACAATTGGTGGAAAGCAGCTAAATCAACTATATGGTTAGCAAGTAAATATTTAAACCATTTTTAAACATCTCCTACTAGTATTTGTGAAAATAATCTCATTTGTACATCAGCCTCATCAACTTCATGTAATTAAAATAATCTGTCATTTTATTTACATGTTGTTGAGCAGTATATTGACCAATACCATCAAACTGAATTTTTTTACTCTGGTAATCCTCTGGCATGGCATGTAAAGGGGATTGTAAGACCAAAGGGGAATATATGGTTGCCATGGCTAAGACTTTAGCTTGACTGGGAGGTAAATTAGTGGTGCTTGAAGATGGACTAGAAACTTTAGGTTGGAGAGGAAGTTTGGGTATGAATGGTTTTGTGGAATGAACTGTGGTGGATACTATAGATGAGGTGGTACTGAATGGAGTTGTATTTAAAATTTCTGAAGATACTGTAGAGCACTTAGGGATAGCAACAGTTAGGGCAACTAATTCAACTGACTATTGAAAAAAGGCCTCGTCTATATCTTTAATCAAAGTTGAGGTTAAAGCATCAAGTTTGTCAAAAGTATCTAAAACCTGTTGATCTAAATCAAGTTGTATAATATCCTTTTTTGATTCAATAAATTGAATAAAATTGGGGTCTATTATAGTATCATGGACTGAGTTTTCAAATTTAGTACGAAATAAAGAATGCTCAAATGATAAATCAAATTGAATATCATCTATGCTTGATAACTCCTTAGGAAGTGAATTTGCTTTGATTAACTGACTACTACTTCCTTGATTCTCTACTTTTTTAGGTTTTATTAAAATTCTGTCAGGATCATCAACAATTGTAGCAGGTTGTGGATCATGATGAGCCCTGGTATAATATGTTATTTTATAAGCCAAAATTTTAATTTTCAATGATAAATTCTAACAACCCTTTCAAATATTAATGCAAAAAATGAAAAGAATTGTTTCTTTTAAGATTTGTTTAAACTAGGGACTGATTTCCCTAGTATGGTCGCCAATATGTTATCACTTTGAAATTCCTAAAAGGTTTTTCTTGCGTTTAAAAGAAATATCAGAGGTAACTATAAACCAATTTTCTTGATTTATCTTTGTTTATTTTAATAGATTTTAGGCTAGTTATGCTTGGTTGGTTGGTTTGGTTTTTTGATTGGTTTTGGTTGGTTGGTGGAATTAATGATTTGGATGAATAGGTGCTTATCAACTTTCCATTAGGCTATGGAGTCAATGTGCTTTGAAACAAAACTGAATCAAATAATAATGAAAGTGTTACAAGGAAAGATAAATGAGAAAAATTAGATCTCAAGGTTGAATGGTGAAGTGATTTTTCAATTGGGATCAAGGAGAAATTAAGAATTCCTTAAACCAGATAATGAAGAAGGATGAAATAATCAATCGGGATGAGAGGGAAACTAAGAATCCTATAAAACAGATATCAGAAGAAAACATAAAAATGTACAATAGTTAAAAGAAGAGTGTAATTAAACAAATTCTGCAGTAAAACTCCTGTTATAACATTCAAATTTAGAACACATTTAAGTTTATGGAATACTTAAAAAATGAACATGAACAATTGAAATTATACTTCACCGATATGGCTCATCACATGAATCCTATAAAGAAGTTTCTTTATTACTGATTCAGTCCATCGACTGGAAATTGGTACAATAACCCTTTTGCAAGAAGATCAGTCAACTAACAAAAATGTTGAGAAACCTACACTTGACTGACCCTTGATACTCTGAATGATGAAGTATTTGTACTACATATTACAAAAAATATCCTATCAAATGACTAGGATTTATTTAGGGAAATAAAATATCTTTATGAAAAAAGATAGTGACACCTATTAACTAACTGAAATCTCGCCCTGTTTTCTTTGATTGCTATTACTGTTTGTTTCTTTCACGCTGTTTGCTTCTTTCATCTGTCTTCTTTCATGTGCCTTCTGTTTAACATATCATAGTAAATCACACCATTTTTCTCATGTTTCTTCATTTGGGAGTTTGATTTTCATCATCCTTTGGTAAATTTCATCTACCTCTGTATATTTGGAAAATGTGGGTTTATTCACAAAAAGGTGATTTACCTCAGCTAGAGGTAAAAGAAATTTTCTAAAATTTGACGGAGTACTTTGCCTATGAGAACTCCCTTCATTGATGAACTGTTGGAAGTTTCTTTGGCTACCTCCCTCATTTTCTTATCACAGTCTTCATGTCTCATGAGTTTATCGTTGATTACTAAAGGATTAGGGAGACCTTTCTGTCTCAATACATCAAATTTGTTCATAAACCTATTTACTGCAAGTTCCATTGTTTGACATTTGTCTTCAAGCTGAATCATCAGATTTCTCTTGGAAATCACTTTCTTCACCTCTAAAATAGTCTCTGTTCTGTCAGTTATACCGAGTTCTTCCAATTCCTGTTTATTTTTAGAATTCAAGAATTTTATTATCTCAGAAGCTCCCTCTGGTTTCTTTCCAAGATTGTCTTTGACCTTTTGAATTGCATCACCAACCCTTTTTATCAAGTCCTTTTGTTCAAATATAACATGAATAGAAGGCCAAATATCATTAACTAAGTTAATTATATTGGCCCACAATTGTTGTTTTTCTTGGGCTAAACACTCTTTGAGTGATAACTCCTTTTCCAGCTTATGGATTCTGTCAGTCAATCTATTTGTTTTCTGTACTTCAGTTTGATACTTAACTGCTACCAATTTCTTTTAATCTTCCAAGATCTTTAATTTTTCTTTGACCTTGTAGATTTCTGAACTTTGAATGGACATATCTTCCATTGCTTTGATCAATTTACTAGCCCCATCAGTGGGATGGGCTGTTGCTAGCGCTGATGTTGATACTGATGTAGTTGCTGGAACTGATGTTGATACTGGAGCTGCTATAGCCAATGGAGCTGATGTAGATGTTGGAACTGTTATAGATGCTGTAGGAATAACAGTAATGGCAATTGATTCCATACTAGCTTACTTTTCCTGCACAAGTTTATCCATTTCTGTTTCCATTTCTTTCAATTTCGCTGTCAACAGAATGATGAGATTCATCATTTCATCTTTTTTATTATCATTTTCCAAAAATCTCCTTGGTTTTGGATGCTCAGTAGTTGGTAATTTTAGCTGTTTCTTCAGTGCAACTATGCTTGAATTCTTCTTCTTTATTAGTTCTTCTGCTGCTTTAATGTCTTTTGGATTATAACCGGCTTCTATTACCAAATCTTCAAGTGACTTTATCATGTTATCCTTTGCTTGTGATGAAGCTCTCTCTAAATCTAACTGTGTCTTTATATTTTATAGAGAGTTCTGTAATTTCTGGACACTTAAAGCTTTGTGTGTCATGGTGGAATAAATCATTTCTCTTTCCTGTTTGTGAAACTAAATCTAGTCAATTAGATGTATATCCTTGGAAGGAACTTCAAAGGTTTCTTTAGTATAATATTCTAAAGTTTTAGGGGCCTGCACCTTTGGCTATAGAAATGTTATTTGTATCTTCCTCGTCTTGAGGTCATAAGCTGAAAGCAACCTACTATGATCACTAGGAGTTTGCTTCCAATACTGTGCATATGTGACAACCTTCAATGCTTCATTTTTTATTTCAATCTCTTTGTATTTCTCCATGATATATTTCTCTTTCTCAATAGGTTTTCTAGATTGTGAAACCTCTGCACTGTGTTTCTTTTGAATAATTTGTGCACTGAATGTTGATGACTGCTGTGTTTCTTCTGAAAGTGTTGGAGGTGCATCATTTATGACAACAATATCTATTTCAATGGTTTCAACTATCTCTTCTTGCTCTATCACTGGATTTAGTTTTGTTTTCTTTCTGTACATGAGCTTGAATCTAGTATCAGAAGTAGTTTCTATAGAATAAGAGCCTTCTTCTCTAGCCCTTTTTGAATTTTTTTCCCGTGGGGCTGGAGTAAGCAAGATGGAACTAGTATCAAGTTGCTTCTCCACCTCCTGTAATGTATTTTACAACCACTCTGACTGCTTGGAATAATTTTCAATTTCAGGTTTTGAATCATGAACGAAAGGGGTTAATTTGAAATTAACTCTTAATTTACTTATGATACCTAAAGGGTCATAATACCATTTGAAACTGCTGCTGAATTTTAACTATTTTAAGCATCTATCTGCTTCACGTCCAACATTCCTACTGTTGCATACAAAAGGCCCTAGTTGGTTTTTAATATTGAATTGGGTCTTATTTTTAGCTAAAAGGAAGTTGATTTCATCTGAATTCAAGATTTTTCTGATGTATTATAAAGCAAATATCCTCATTGGGAGGTATTTGGGAAGCTTGTATGGAACTAATTGGCTTCCATACACTCTGATTTTTATATGATTCTGGTATAAATACTAGTTTCCTGTTTTTCTCTGCTATGATAGATGTAGAACCTTTTTGATTTATTCACTGATTCTAGGCTGAATGGTACTGCTGAGCATACTAACTACTGGATATACAAAATAATCAATGAAGTATTTGAAACTGAATTCAATGGAATCCTTTCTGATCAAGGATGTCCAAAAGACAACAGACTGAGGATTACTCTCTGTGTCCAATTTTTTGACGTTAAATGAAAACCTTTCTAATTTAAAATATATGAATAAATGAAACAAAACTGAGGAGTATTTGAATACTCATTCTTCTAGAAGACTGATCAGTTTATCATGTATGGAATCTGCCAGGTATTGGGCAAAATTGAAAGTTGATGTTGGAGGCTGACCTGGGAAAAATATGGATAGGAAACCAAGGATGGATGCGTCTACATGCTCATCAGTGAAATATCCTAAAATACAGGATAACATAGTCACAATTTGTCTGGTTCTTTCTGAAAACATGGTAGCAAAATATGGAAGATTGTTCTTAGGAGTTTCTACTATTGGAGGGAGGAAAGTCTGAAATATTCGAAACCTTTTAGGGAAATCCAACTTTAAGTAAAGCTTAGTGAGGGTTTCAATGGAGAGAGGAACTTCATCTGGTTGTGGTTGAATCTGTAACATTTGATTAATAGATTGAGCAATGATGGTAAAAATGATTTCTTGGTTTGGAGTAACTATAGCTCTTTCATTTGGAAAATAGATTATTTGGCACAGTCTTATGAGTTCAGGGACTGATAGGTTTGTGGGAATATGTATTTGGGTAGGTTAGAGTCCCACAGATGAACATCATATGCTTTATCAACAAATTTATCATGGCTCTAGTAGTGGAGTTCCAATAGGTTGAAATCAGTAACAGTATCATTGATTTCGAAGTCTTTATCGGCCAAAGGGGTGTGGTCGATATCTAACACTGGTGGTTGAAGAGGGTTTACAGTTATAACGTTATGGGAAGCCATTAATTTGTTT
Organism: Pinus albicaulis; assembly: GCA_034641835.2. NCBI lineage: Eukaryota > Viridiplantae > Streptophyta > Pinopsida > Pinales > Pinaceae > Pinus > Pinus albicaulis. Next base: position 725,672,878 of record CM076576.1, read on the forward strand.
AATTTTTGAGTTAATAAGCAAATTAGATGTTTTCATGTACTTAGGATTACCTGGAATATCGAAAATTTTGATTGCAAAAGGGTCTAGGTGGCAGCAGGGGCTTTAATTCTAGTTGGTGAAGGCTTTTGGTCTTTTTTGGAAATGAACAGAGATAGGATAATAATGATAAAGCGATGGGGTTTTATGCTTTTGAACTAAGGTTTATCACATGGTGCAGGGGCTTATTCCAAATAGTGGCAGTTTCATCGCAAGCCTTGGAATAATTTTGGTGGTTTATTGCATAAAAAAAGATGGTTTGGTGGTTTAAGGATGAGGGGGTGTGATAAAATATGGTGGTGCCACGTGGCAAGGGAGGGGGTGGATAAAACCACCCATTTCGCACCACCCCCCCCATTGGTTTTAAATATCAAGCGTCGGGGGGTGCGAAAATCTTTATTGATCGTTAGATCTAGCTGGAGGCGATTTAACGGCTGACGGGTTTTCAGGTTTTTAAAGGAATTATGGTTGGGTAATAGATAGGCGGAGGGTTAAATAATATAAAGTGGGTCGGGTATTATGTAATTTTAAAGCGGGAGGCTTAATTCAAAGGAAAGTGGGAGTTGTATTAAGTGGGGGGGGGGGCTAAATGGAAAGTGGGCGCGATTTAATATTTGGTGCTTTAGACTATTGAAAGTGGATTTTGTTGGTTTATTTGAATAATGTGGAGTTAAACAAGGGGAAGGGGTTTTACAAAGGGAAAATAGTTTTTAGGAGGGGAAAAGGGTTTTAGCATGGGAACAAGGGTTTTTAGGAGGGGAAAAGGGGTTAGGGTAACAGTGAATGGTTTCCAAAGGGGAAAGGGTTTTTAGGGTAAGGAGAAATGTTAGAAAGACATTAGTGAGAAGAGATAAAAAAATGATGCTTTTCATAACTTTTGAAAGTATCCTACCTACCCTTTATTTATCCTAACATTTTTTATTTCCTTTATTGGGTGCATTTGAACTTGCTAACCCTTTTATTTTCTTTTGATAAGCAAACTAACTTATTTCTAACCTTATATCTTTAAATGGATCAGATTAAACTTATGAGCTCATTTTATTCTCTACCTAACTACTGATATGCCAAGATTAAATGGTTTGGTTAGATCTTTATTCACTAACTATCATGACATGAAATTTAAGGCATGACTGATCAAGATTAGACTGTATGATCACGATGAATTGTGGAATTTTGGACAAGCTGCACACAATTTTATTTGCAAAAGAAAATTAAGCTAAGAGTAGTGGCATTTGAATGTGCAACACTTTCAGAATTTATTTTTTCTTCTTTTTTGTGGGGTTCATATTTTATATCTTTTTTTATCTTTCTTTATTTTGGTCCTTTTGATTATTCTTTTAGGACATACCCTCTTTTCATTTTTTAATGTGGAAAACATTTGCAGAAAGAAAAGGTATGTACAATATTAAAAGTCTAAACATAGTCAATTCAAAATTATGATCCCTATTATTATAGGACCCTAACACACATGGTGGACAATATAAATACATTGGCCACACAATTTTCTTTTCCCAATACATTACAAAAATAACATGCATGTTGCCACGACGTGTTGAAGACTTGGACATTTTAATTGTTACTCATCAAAGTAATGACCATCAAGCTTATGATTGCATTGTATGTAGACATTGTGTTCTTGCCTCATTAAAATTCGAATTGGAAAATGACCGTTACTATAATAATTCTCGCATTGATAATAATGCACTAGCATCCTTACCAACATTCCCCACCGATATCTCCTCCTCCCTTCACCATTCCAATACCACAGTTCCAACTACCCAAATATCACTCGAAAGACCACTTTTCCCCACTAAATATTCTGTAAACTAATACCCACTCCATACATCATCATTCATTCCCACTATTCCTAATAAAAATACATAAATCCAAGAAATACGACAATATTTACTTGCATACAACCACCATTATGATACGACAATTGGATGGCCACTAATAGGCCTATCCCCAATCATCGAATACAACACATAATTTATCCTCTCTATGGATTTCCCCACCCTATTCCCCATAGGAGATGCACTAACAAATCAACCAAGAATAAAGATAATGCAGTTACATGAATATGCACTTCATCTCCTACATTACCATGATAACAGATTTGGAAAGCACCCACGATTTCGCTACTACATACACAATATCATGATGCGCCATTGCAGTCAAGAAACAACCTCCGTTTTTGTAAAAAAAACATCAGAGATGGCTTTCCAACATCAATCCATTATTCTAACATCCGATTAGAACAATTTCAAGATGAAAAATTGGCAGAACAAGTCATGTGGTTAGGTAGCTCTCTTCGTGGCACAATATATTTTTGGAACAAAGCTAAAAATGAACTGATAGACATAATATATCAACTCGACTGCCCAACGTTCTTCACATTAAGTGTAGCTAATACAAAATGGATTGATATTCATGCAATCATGCTAGAAATTCCACCTCCTGATGTTGTAAAACAATACAAATGGAGAAATGAGAACATGATCTCTAACCCCCACTTAACATCACTATATGCACCACAAATTCACAATATTTCCTGAAGTTATCCTGGAAAAAAACTTGCAGACCAAAGAATACTCAAACAGGTCTGCACTCTACCACATTACTTTCATTATTCTCTAAACATAAAACTCCATCTAATTCAAAATTTCCTAACAAAAATACATCCTTCGCAGGTATGAATGGAAACATAGAGGATCCACGCACATCCATGGATTCCTCTGGATACAAAATGCACCTGATATGGAAACACTTAATTGGGATAACACAAAAGTAGTTGATAGTACTAAACAATTATTCGACAAATAAATATCATCTTGGAACCCTAAGATTTCTATAGTTTCAAACCGATACATTTCTCAAAAAAATTTAGAAGACCCTTGCTTATTGTCCACATCAGATATTTTCAGAATAAATTATTTTAATGATTATGTCCAACTCATCAATTGCATTGAAAGACACACAAAATGCACTGAAAACACCTGCCTTAGAAAAAAGGCTCCTCATTTGAATGTCGATATAAAGCACCTTAGGAATACATCCACATTCTTCCTTGTTCATTGACTCCAATGGCCAAAAGACATACACCCCTGCTCGCAATGATGATCGACTCAATACCCATAACCCTACCATCCTATCTATTTAGCGTGAAAATGTTGATTTCCAACCAATTATCTCAATCCATGTTGTTCAGAAATATATTGCGAAATATGCATCCAAAGCATAAAATAAATCTAAAACATTCCATGACATGCTACGTAGAATTGTACTCACTTCACCTAATGTTGACCTAGCAACATTTGCATTTCGAAAATTCCTTGTAGAAACTCTTGTCAATTGTGACATAGGAGCACAAGAAACTTGTCATATGATAAAAAAGGTACCATTAACATTGTGTAGTCGCTTGTTCTTTCCTTTAAGTGTAATCCAAAAAAATTATATGCGCCTTCCACAAAAGAACACCACCACTCCTACCTCACCACAATTAAGAAAAGAATGGAAATAAAGACCTGAACAAGAAATTATTCGTATCATACCACGCTATTCCTCAATACCATCCACAAAAAAATATTTCTACGCTGACTTCTGTAGTGTTGAAATTTTGATTTACAAACCATTCCGTCATATCGTCTGAGACATAGGTGTTGGAATAGGGTCTCCTGCAAGCTGCGAAACTAGTCCATTTTGTATATTTTTTATTATATTTAGTCTAACGTAGGGGTTTTTGGGTGGGTCAAAGCCCCTAATGCATTTTAAATGGGTCAAGGGTAGACCAAGATTCCGAAAACCATGGTTTGCATACCATTGGATGCGTACACTAAAATAGTATAAGTAGTTGAACCTTTTTGAGTTGTAAGACAGACTAAGAAAGACAAGAGATTGATGCTAAGTGCAAATCGATAGATCTGGTTAGGGTTTTTGGGTAAGGACTCCAACTGCTGTGTGCACGGAGGGCCTCTGTCCTGCTGTGTGGGGACTCTGTTGCTGTGTGTGCAGGTTGGGTTTTGGGGTATTGTAAGTAGATCTGAAGGATTAATGAATGCAGAAGTATTGTTGAATATCTAAATTGATTGGAATTACTGTGATATGAATCTGTGATGTTTGGCTACTTAATATATGCTGCTGTATTATTGATTTAAGCTGCGAACATACTTGTGTTACTTATTTATGTTGCGATTTGGATTTGTATTGTTTCACTTCATGCAAGAATATCTAGAATAGCTGTGTTATTGTTATGTGAATTCATGATTTGTTGATTACTGTGAGTATAATTACTGTTGCGCACATGGATGCGAAGGGAATCTGTAGATATAGGCTCTGTGATACAAGATATGGTCACTATAAGGTTGAACGCAACTCTGCTTGAATTACCTACCCTCTCCCAGGGTGCGCAAACCTGGTTCCAGCACCCACCCATACTACTTTGGGTGAGACTTTGTCTTGCGCAAGCAGGTCACTGCCGAAAGGGCCAGTAGTATAAGGGTTTGTTGGCAAACCTTGAACATCTGAACCTAGGTCAGGACCCCTCGAGCCAACAAATGGTTTCGTTGCCGGGACCAGGAGCATTTTGAGAGAGGGATCGGTTAATGCCAAGGCCGTACTGGAAGCCTAAGAGAAAGGAAATTGATGAATGGTTTGAACAGCAAGTTCAGGATTTTTTCGTAAAAGAAAACCGCAGTGAGAGGTTGACCACCGAAGAGTGGAAGAAGAAGTACATTTTCACATAGATCTATGAGATCTTCTTTGTAACTATTGCGATCGAGCTCCAGGAGTGGCTCGCAAGGTTGGTGGAATTTCAAAAGTGTTGGAAGGATGAGCGGGTCATAGAGTGGACCCCCGAACTAATCCAGTAGTTAGAAAATATTGATAACACCATCACTCACATGGTGGACCATTGGGTAGACAGTGTGTTAGGAGGATTTGTGACAAAATTTGCCATCGATCAATTTGTCTCCTACTCTGAAGCAGAGCTAAGATTCTTCAAGGGGTTTCAAGGTAAGTTTCTGAAGACCTTACCATTGCTGATCAAGATATTATTGTGCGAAAAGAGTATTCTATGTAGCCATATCGAGTGAATGACCTCTAATCTAGACGGGAGCACAATGTGAAGTGGAAAATACTACAGAACCAACCTAGAAGGAGATAGATTGGTCTACAGTCTGGTAAGAGAAGCAGCTTCGCAGAGTCCTCCAGCCACACCGCTTTCAAACCAGCCCAGGGGTAAGATTTCACCTACACCTCCGCCACCGGAAGACGAAATGGATACGCACATGAAGTTTCCAACCTTTAAGGGTGTGGGGGATGAAGACATGGATCAGTTCTGGTTTGTCACAGGATCGGTATGGATTGTGTAGAACGTAGCTAGTGATGCGGTGAAAAGGGCACAACTGTCCCTTGCCTTTGAAGGAAGAGCTTTGGACTGGTACATGGGATACATCAGCCAAAATGAAAATGAAACCATTGAAGATATTAAGAACGCCCTGAAACAACAGTTCAAGAAACCTAAGTCCTATTCTCAAATCATGGTTGATCTCAAGGATTTCAAGAAAGGGCCTTCTAAATATATGTGGGAGGTAGATCGATGACTGAAGAAGGTGATCAGAGAAGGGGGATTCCAATATGATGACAGACAACACATAGAATGGTTCATTGCTATGTTGCGACCTCACCTGCACATACCTATGGGGCACCAAAATTTTGAATCACAGGAGAAAGCCTTGGAGGGTGCCATGAAGTTAGAAGCTGTGCCTCGGGACGAGACTCAGCTGGGCATCCAACAGATCCAGGGACAGCTGGAAGAAATGCACGTAGAGATCCCGAATCGGCGGAAGGAACGGGGGGCAGAGGCTAGCCTTGAGAGATGGTGCATACGATGCCGGGTGAATGGTCATACCAAGGATCACTGCCCTCTGTTAGCAGACTATATGCAGGCCGGGGGACTTAGCCCATTATGCCCTAGGGAAGCTGCAGGACCTAGTGGGCCAGCGCTATGGTGCGATGATTGTCACGTTGCGGGGCTGCACGATACCAACCACTGTCCCCGCCTTGTTGCGTATGTTCCAGAGGTAAAGCAGAAATGGTGCAGGTTCTGCAGATCGGTGGGACATGATGAACAGAACTTCCAGACATATGATTTGATGATTGATCGAGGAAACTTATACAGAGTACAATCAGACCCTGTGTTGCCAAGAACCCCCGTAGGCATAGGTGGCTCCCCATCAAGGGGCAGGGGAAGGGGCTGAGGTGGAAGTGTAGTTCAGGGACGAGGTCAGCTAATCTGTTATAACTATGGAGAAGCAGGACACTTTGCAAGGGACTGTGCGAACCCTACAAGGAAATCCTGCCAATATTGCAGACAGCTGGACCATGCGATTGAAGATTTTCTAAACTTGATAGCAAAAATGCAGGAAAAGCAGCCGACACCTACGTAGAATGTGCAGAGAGTTAAGGCTGAGCTATGAGACAAAGATCCAAGCGTGAATGTTGTGACACGCAGTGGGATGGCCACCAGGGGACATGAGGAGGAGGCTACAATGGAACCTTTGATCTGAAAAGAAGTTATCAAACAAGAAGGTTTGGACCTAAAAAAGGGAAAAGAAACATTTTTCGTAGATCACAAGGACTCTGCTAAGGCGAAGGCAACTACTGCTCAAGCACCTGCAAACCTCAAGGTAGATGAGGAGGTCGAGCCCCTTTTGCAGGCATGTATGAAGCTGCTACGCAACCCAAAGGCTGTGGAGAACCTTCAGGCATTAATAGATAGCTGCGCAGTGCGATCCAATCTACCCTCGGAGGTCAAGGATGTGCACAAGCTATATAGGTATAAGAAACACACTGGTAGAGAAATGCGGTTGACTGCGTAGATTGGGGACTACAAAATGAATTGGGTTATTTTGGACCTAGGGTTAGATGCGAATGTGTTACATAAACAAACTTGGCAATGAATGGGGGAGCCTAAGTTGGAATGGTCCACTATTCAGCTGCGCATGGCAAATCAGCAGAAAATCATCCCACTAGGAAGGTTGTCTAAAATTACGGTGGATATCGTAGGAGTAAAGGCCCGAGCCGACTTTGAGGTAATTGAAATTGTAGAAGATGTGGACCCCTACCCTGCGCTCTTAGGACTGGACTGGGCCATAGATATGGGTGGTATCATCAACCTCAAAAAGAGAAGCATGGTGTTTGAAAATAATGGTACAAGGGTGATAGTACCATTAGATCCTGTGGAAGGCGAATGATACACAGAGCTAGTGCGCGATGAAGAGGAGGTGGATCAAATTTACAAGTTGATTGTGCGGGACGAAGATTGGATCAACCCCACGGTGGGAGGAGTACTCTGCTTGGAAAAGGATAGTGAATGCTTCTCTGACTCTGATGGGGAGATGGAGAATTAGAAAAACCGGTTGCATGATGTCTCAGTGCTGCGATGTCTTTGAGTCACAAGGGACTTCCATTGCATTTCCTCAGAGGTAAGAGACCTACCCTACTTTGATGGTTTTGGTAGCATTAAGGATTTTTTGCAAGCAGTTGAAGCAGAGGTTCCTAAGGGACGAAGGCTATGGGACCTAAAGCTAGCCATGCATGGAACACCTGTGCGTTGGTGGGAGACGCATGAGGAGGCATTCCAGGATTGGGAGGAATGTCGGGATATGATGATCCTACGATTTGAAGCCCCAACCGGTGTGCGGGTCAAGAAATTCCTTGGATCGGAAGATCCACGCGAATATCTATTCTCATGGGAAGAATAGTTGTGTGACAAGACGACTAAAGAGTGGGTTCACCTATTGATTCATGCCCTAGGGCCACTTCCTTCTGCATGGTACTTATATGAGGAGCTACATCGGCGCACCCGCCACTGGGGGCCGTTGAAGGAAGAGTTCCTAGGAACATTTGGGTTAGTAGGTGGGACAGAGGCACTTGACGTAGTCCTGTGAGACATTGACACTGGGGTATGGGGTGAATCGCACCTGTTTATCGTACTAGAAATACCCACATGGGAAACATGGATACCAAGCCTGGTCAACTACTGTAGCCTAGCCCCAAAAGAGGTTAAGGATGATCCGCGACCTGTTTTTGACTCATAATTTGAAGGGGTGCACACGGCTACCGAGCCACTCAGGCTGCGAATGGGTAGTAATGGGACGCATCCTACGTTGGCTAAGAATGGCGATGCAGATACAGAAGGTAGATTTATCATATATTCGGTGGCTCTCAAAACAAGGAAACAATTGCGTTCAGTCCTCAGCCATGTAGGGTATTACAGAGAGTTTGTTTGGGAATATGTGCTACTTATAGTGCCTCTGAGAGAATTGTTTACGCAGGGGGTCTGGTTCGGTTGGGATGACACTTGTCAGGAAAACATGTCTTTGGTTGTGAAGTACCTTAGGAACAAGCTTGTGTTGGGAGAGGATGCGTAGGAGGCATAGGTGTTTGACCCAAGCATAGCAGGAATGTTGAGCGCACAGGAGATGCAAAAACTAGCCGTTGGCACACTAACATTTGGTAAGAAGCAAAATTTACTATTGGAAGTCGCGGGCCCCTGACATTTAATGAGGTAGATTTTGGGGATTTTTTACCGTTTATCTGATGGTAAGTTCCAGATGAATTTTACCCTACCGTTGGATGAACACAGGCACTATAAAAAGGGCAGGGTAGCTCAGATAAGGGATCTTCCTCACTTGCATAGCTTGTAATTCTCACCTTCGTCTCGAGAGAACTTGACCTATATGATTTTCATGGCCTACACTGTCCCTTTCATGTCTGATTAGCCTACTCCTTCTGACAGTAGCCACCCAGAGCTGGGATTCCTTTTTCACGCTAGGATGACGTCCACGAACCCTGCTGAACCCTCGGCACCAACAAAACCAGAAAGTGAGGACATAATGGAGATCGGGGCTGAGGATGAAGAAGTGCTCTCTACACCAGTCATAGGGAAGGGAAAAGAGAAAGCACAGGGCTTGGGGAAGCCCCTGAAAGCTGCAAAATGGGCTGCAGGGAAGCTTAGGACTTCCCTGAGGCATGCCAAGTCTCCACGAGCAACACCTCAGGATCAGGCTGCACAGGAGGAAGCCCAACTCGCCAATCCGATTAATTGGTTACCTCCCTTCATCTGACTGTGCCAGCCTTCAATGCACATGGCCAAAAACTTGGATGGTTTGATCACCTATCTACAAACACCGCTAACCCCGGGTGAAGTCCCTGTCATCAGTGATCCTTGAGGGAGGTTCCAAAAATTTAAATTCGATGATCACGACTTGGCGAATTATGAATCCTTCCCTGAGCTGGCCCTAGCGTTATACTTTGACACAGTTTATGCGAATGATGGGGTCACAGTCATTCCTCAGCACTGGGTAGGTGGATTGGCCGGATCCGAGCTTTTGAACCTACTGCGAATGCCCCATTTTGGCCATTACAACGTCACGGACCGGCTAGCCCGATAGTTTCTTGCCTTGATTAATGATGGCTGCTTATGGATTCGGGACCGAGTCCCCATTTATGCTGCTTTAATTCACAGGATTACGGGCCTTCCCATGAAAGAGCCGCACCCTCTGGAGCAGGTGGGCAAGAAATATGAAGGCGAGACTGCTGAATTTGTGCGCCAAAAGTATAAGGTGGAGTGAAATACCTGGGGTTTTATCATCAAATCCATCAACGACCGTGCTACCATATGGGTACCATGTTATTAGCATGCAAGCTAATGCGGAAGTTCCAGGTCGCAACCGTCCCTGCCTATGTCATTTGATTAGTAGGTCGGTGTGCGAAGGGGGTCTGCCTCAATTGGGCCTAATATTTGTGTGATGAATTCTTGACCAACGTCCGCGAATCTCAGGAACAAGGGAAGGCCTTTTTCTATTCTTGGCTACTACTCCTTATAGCACTAGTTACATGGGAGGCCCCTAAGGAGTTGGTCCTCCCCGAGCTCACTCCAGAAATGTGCGAAGGGGCTCGATTCACCCATCTGTTGGAATCCAAGGAAGCATAGCACGTGGAAGAAAACCAATTTTTTTGGGTCCTCTTCGAAAGTAGCTTGGCCGAAGCCATCAACTCTCAACCATGGCTGTCCTCGACGGTGTATAACAGGTACAAAAGTATTGCAGCATTCCAGGTTACGATGCACCACATTTAGATCCGTGGCCTCAAGGGTAAAACCTAGACATCCCTCCTATATATGGTAGCAGATGAGGACATTGACCGTGTGATCGAGCTGTGGCCTCCTGCCTAGAAGATAGGCTTCAAAACCCCCACCAAGGAGACCGCAAGACCAAGCACGTAGGGCTCGGACATAGCCACGAAGAAGAACGCACCGCCAAAGAACACTAGGGCCAAAACCTAGGTCAATTCGCCACCAAAAGTAAACGTCGGAGGAACAAAGCGAACAGGCAAGCCTGACAAGGGGCCCCGAAAGAAGCAGTGCGTGCTACGGGTTGAATTTGATGCGACAGTCACACTTAGTGACAGGGACCTCGAACAAATAGCGGACGCTGTCAAAATGGCCACAGAAGACAAGTGGGTACCATAAGGATGCAATTCACACCTTATAGGCTGAGCTCCACACCCTACAGTTAAAGACAAATACACTACAGGCCAGCGTGACTCTGGTACGGCCTCCCTTGGTAACCAGCCGTACAGTGCTCGCAATGAAGGAAATTTGTCTCTGCGCCGTACCTAACGCTGCCCTCGTGATCAGTCCACCTGATCAAGTAGTCCAACTCCATGCAGAAATAGGGGTGCAGTTGAATCTGGCCGCACTGCCCTAAGATGCATTACCGAGCCTCCACACTGCTGTGTTTCAGGAGATTCACCATCGAGACTAGCAGGTGCACCAACAGCTCGGGGTGGCCGAGTAGACCATCACGCAGCAGAACGCTGAAGTATTCCGCGCTATCACACAATAGATGGAGCTCGAAACATTGATCCACCAGCTCTGCACGGAGGTTACAAAGGAGATCCTGGTCGTAACCACCCCTCGGGCTAAAATTGAAGGGTTGGTCGCAGCATTGAAGGCATCCAAGACAGATATGTAGGTCGTGAAGACATAGTTGGAGCAGCAAATCACTGACTTACAGGCTGAGTTGCAGCCCAAAACACCTCCGGAGGTATAAGCCCAGCGCGCTGCGCTAGTGATCGAAGCTACCAACACCATTATAGGACAGATTGCTCAGGGCGCCCAGTTACTCGAGGATTCCATGCAACTTTGGACCAGGATCCAGCGCGATTTGGTCCTCTAGAGAAGGAAGAAGCTTTCGATCAAGTCGAGGCTACATTGCCCTCCTTAGTCCTTGCACAACGTCTGGCATGATTGAAGACTAGCAACGCGCTCCAAGATGAGATTGAGGAACTCTGGCGTAAGAAGCATGCCATCAAGGAACGATTGAAGCCTTGGGCCAACGCAACCCTCTAGCTATCACAAGATACCGATGTTGTGGTTAAACGACTAAATTAGACACTGCAGAGTGTTATTGCGGTGACCGAAGGACTGACATCCCAGAAGCTTGTGGATATTGCATAGAGCGCTGCTTCTCAAAGTCAAGAAGTGATGCCCCCGTTGATCATCGTCGTCAATGCACTACGCGCATAGGTGGAGACCCCACCACCACAGTGACTTGGGACGAGTCACAAGATTTTGTTGGGGGACTGTTGGAACAGGGTCTCCTGCAAGCTACGAAACTGGTCCATTTTGTATATTTTTTATTATATTTAGTCTAACGCAGGGGTTTTGGGGTGGGTTAAAGCCCCTAATGCATTATAAATGGGTCAAGGGTAGACCAATAGTCTGCAAACCACGGTTTGTGGACCATTGGATGCATAGGCTAAAATAGTATAAGTAGTTGAACCTTTTTGAGTTGTAAGACAAACTAAGAAAGACAAGAGATTGATGCTAAGTGAAAATCGATAGATCTGGTTAGGGTTGCTGGGTAAGGACTTCGGCTGCTCTGTGCACATAGGACCTCTGTCCTGCTGTGTGCGGACCCTACTGCTATGTGCGCAGGTTGGGTTCTGGGGTATTGTAAGTAGATCTGAAGGATTAATGAATGTGGAAGTATTGTTGAATATCTGAATCCACTGGAATTACTGTGATATGAATCTGTGATGTTTGGTTACTTAATATATGCTGTTTTATTATTGATTTAAGCTGTGAACATACTTGTGCTACTATTTTATGCTGCAATCTAGATTTGTTCTCTTTCACCTCATGCAAGAATATCTGGAATAGTTGCGTTATCGTTATGTGAATTCATGATCTATTGATTATTGTGAGTATCATTGTTGCTGTGCACATGGATGCGAAGGAAATCTGTAGATATAGGCTCTGTGATACAAGATCTGATCACTATAATGTTGAACGCAACTTTTTTTGACTTACCTACCCTCTCTAAGGGCACAGAAACTTGGTTCCAGCACCCACCCATACTACTTCGGGTGAGACTTTGGCCTGCACAAGCAGGTCACTGCCGAAAGGGCCAGTAGTATAGGGGTTTGTTGGAAAACCTCGAACATCCAAACTTGGGTCAGGACCCCTCGAGCCAACAATACGAAATTTTTCTGAAGAATTTATCACTAACTGGTAAACATTTCATCCATTCTACGAACCTTGGCATCAACACCACACAATATCTGATATCGAGCCTCTTGAAAATGATAACTCAACTATTCATGAATTCCATCCTCCATAGACCATGGACCTAAATGAGTGGAAATTACTCTCTCAGTTTCACCCTACAAACAAACTTCTCATAAATGAGCTTGATATTCTTGGGCTTCGTGGTTTTAATGGAAACCATAGCTGGAATCATACCACTATCCCATTGCATATCCAAGAAATATGCCCACAATTCATTGAGAATAATCGCTATGTCCATCACATTATTCAAGAAAATAAAGATATTATGACGTAACTTAACTCCTTATCTCCAATGCAAAAAAATATCTGAATATTATTTCTACTCATTTCACTAAGAAGGATATCTTACCTACTCTACGAATGATAATACAAGGCACTGATGGAATTGGGAAATCCCTTCTTATAAATTACATCAGAGAAATGCTCATAACACTTGCTGGCTCACAACCTTCACCGATCATTCTCCTAGCCCCTACAGGTGTTGCAACACTCAACATACAAGCATCGATAATCCATTCTGCCCTTCACCTTCCAATAAAATATCTTACACCATTAGAAGGAAACTCTCTTGCAAAATTCCAAGAAGAACTTAAGCATATCAGGTACATACTAATCAATGAAATGAGCTTCATTGGGCCTAATATTCTTAGCTAGATTGATGAACGTCTTCAAGAGGAATTTCCATTGAAGAGAGATACTCCATTCAACAGTTGTTCCATTATATTAGTTGGTGATCTCGGCTAGTTACCGCCCATCAAAGACATACCACTATATGCAGGCACAAGCCACGAAATCACATTGTGGAACACATTCAACATAGTCATCACATTAGACATAATAATTCGTCAAAAAGGTGAAAACATTGCTCATGTTACTTTCATAAACGTCCTCCAAACCATTAGAAGTGAAAATCCAACAACTGACGACTATAAAATCCTTATGTCGTGAATAGACTCTTTCTTTTCAGAAGATGAAATACATTCTTTCCATTATTCTATGCATCTATTTCCAATCAATGCTCAAAAATTGGTTCATAACAAGCAAATGATAAAATCTTTAAACACGCCTGTTGCAAGATCCATCACAGAAGACGACAACACATATTCTCACTTCTCTTCAAATGATGATAAACTCGAGTGAATTGTATACCTATGCAAAGGGAAAAAAATAATGTTGACTTCAAACCTTTGGGTTTCAGCAAGGCTTTTTAATGGTTCCCTCGGGGAAATTATATCCATATTTTACAAAGAATCAATTGCACCTCTACAACTTCCAACATTTGTCGTCGTTGAATTTCACAAATACATCAGGCATGCTTGGATGAAACAAACCCGAATCACTTGCCTATTACAACAATAAAAAGAAACGTACATATGAAAATTCCACTAAAAATGTCTTGGGCATTAACTATACATAAATCTCAGGGTATGACTTTGCCAAAAGAAATGATAGACATTGGAAAAACTGAATGACAAATATCACATTCACAACAATTTCAAGAGTCCCTTCAGTACAAAACCTCTGAATTTTCCCTACATTCACTTTAGATTGTTCCATGAAAATGAAAGAAAACAAAAATATTGCTTGCAGGAAACACGCAGAATAACTTCTCCATTCAATGTCTCCTATAAACGATCAACTCCATTCCATATCTTAACATCTCCTAAAGGCTTGCACATATTATTAAGTCCAAAATATTTTGATCGCATATCATTTCTACCTATTAAAAATAATCTAATTTACTCATTATTAATACATGGTTGAAAATATTACGTTCCTCGTATAATTATTAACTAATTTCTTCTAACATTTCTTTCTTTTTAAACATAACACATGGACTTGGTGATATCACAACTATACAACTACTACAATGAAATATATACAACAATTAATACATTGCACGAGATACACAAAAGATTCATGCTGGTGCCAAATCCAAACGTACCGCTTTAGCGTCTTCGACGAATTATAGAATTATTATTAAAAATAAAATCTACTCTAAAACGTATGCTCCACATACACGAATGAGAAAAATAAGAGCAAACTGGAAATAAAGAAATATGCATCCACAATTTTGAATAAATCTCCAGTGGTGTTCAATTTTCCATCGATCCATTTGCATCTTTGACTAAACATTTTCAATTTCCCATAGTACAAGTAACTTCAATTTCATTCACGACACATTCTTTATAATACAATTCACATAAAACCTCATTATTGTCAATTTCAACAAGTTAATTTACATATTTCAAAAAATAATATTTCTTCTAATTTTTCGAAAAAAAATATTGCTTTGCAGGTTGCTTATTACTTCAAAAAATCTCCAAACTATTTGACAAGCTCGGAAGAAATCATTTTGTTCATGGTCTACTTGTAATCTCTCACAAAAACTTAAATTTTTATTGCGAGAGATGGAAATGCAATGTCAATTTCAAACATTGTACATTCTTAAAATGTCACATAATATAAAACTATTGGCATCATCTTCTACTTTTGCATTACATCTTGTAACTATTTCAACAATATAATTATGTATTATTTTCAATGTTATATTAATATAGTATTATAATACCTACTCATTACAAACAACTTCAATAATTCATTTCAATATTTATTCATTTCCATATATTATAAAATAATATTGTGAACAAAATATTGTTTTACAACACGATATCTTCAATAAATTGTAGCGCAACTTTCTTTTCAAATATGAAAATTCAATGTATATTACAAACATTATACATTCTATATACATATGCAATGAATTTAAACTATAAATAGAAGGTCACATCGAATTACTTACAATTGATTTCTTTCTACGCTACTGCCTTACGACGTTTCCGTTGCAACATTTGATGCAATTGCTAGTTATATCCAAGCTATAACACCCAGGGTAATGAGGAGAAACATTACCATAGGTCATCGTGGGCACTTGCCCACAAAAAAGGTAATTGCGCAGAGGAAATGACTAAAGTGAGTGTGTCTTGATAATGAGATTAAATAAAGAGTGTATTTCACGATAATGAGATTAAATAAAGAGCGTCTTTCACTCGAGTGACCTTTAGATTCTAGGATGGATATTCTACAATCAACATAAAGAAGGGGGTTTGTTTTAGAATTTTATCTATTTCCTTTAAAAAAATTTAAATTAATTGAGAGCCATTTTCCTCAAGCTATTAATTCGAGTTTTAAATTTAAATTTAATTTTTTTCTAGCAAATATTTGTTAGAATTGCAAATTTATGTGGTGTAGTTTACACAATCCAAGTGTCTAAGTAAACTTTCAAGGCATTGTATCCATTTATTCATTAAAAAATACAAGTTTAAAAATTAGAAGTTACACATGCTATATGCATATATAGAACCAATATAGATCCATTTTGAAGAGGATTAAATCTTTTCACGTGCATATTTTTTTCAAGTTTTACATTCTAAAAGAGGTTCACATATGAAGAGAATAGATCCTACCTTGGTAAATGTGTGGTTGAAATGGATCTAAACCAAAACGCTGTTCTTTAAATGTTCAACCTTTTAGTTTTAGTTTTTTTTGATAATTTTTTTAATTAAATTTACATAATATTAATGTTATGAGTGAGTTGAATTTACTTATACATTAAAAAAAGACATTTTAAAAAACATAAAATTACAATTTGACTAAATAATAGAACATTTTTTTAAATTAAATTTATTTATAATAAAAAAATATATTTAAAACAAAATAAAATCACAATTTAGGATACATTTCACAATTGTATTTGGGATAAGGAGCTAGGGAGAAAGAAAAAATACTATATTGAAGAGTTTAATCCCACTCATAATCATCAAAAAAAAGGGTACATAAGGGCCAATATTTCTTGGAGAGCCAAAATTCTTATTGCTTAGCTAAGGACTAATTCTCATCAACTTCATTCTGAAACAGGGCACTGGAAAATGCCAAAAGAACTATGGGAGAAAAGAGTACATATTTTTTTCTCTTTTGGAAAAGTGGAAACAAGGAAGTTTATGTAGATATTCTGGCAGCTAGCTCTTGGTGTAATCTATTCAGTGAGGGGTTTGTCGAGAATCTAGGAGCATTTATTGTGAGGCTTCACAAGAAAATGGTTAAATACAATAACCAAATGGAGAAGCAATCTGTCCCATAATTTATCTTTAGCCTTGTGGACGTTAAAATAATTTCTTTATTTCTATCTTTCTCATCTTTCTAGTAGCCTTGTGGATGTTGAAATAATTTCTTTCTTTCTTTCTTTTTAATCTTTCCTGTAGCCTTGTGGACATTAAAATAATTGATTTCTATATTTCTTTCTCATCTTTCCAGAAGTACTTATTGTTTCCTTTGCATAACTCGTGCAGGTCCCACAATAATGAGGGACCATGAAAGTTAACCATAGTTAAGAAGTGAGTCCCACAATAATGAGTGACCATGTAAGTTAACCCTAGTTAAGAAGTCTTTATGATAAGTATGGTCATTCCTAAAGAAAAAAAATACCCAATAGCATCTTAGGTTGAACACTATTTAAGGTAGGACTTTATCATAATTAGTTAAATCAATTTTGTGTGAGAGTTATCTCAAAATTAAACCCATTTAATTTTTCGATTAAACATTTTATATCATTCTACCTAAAAATCCCCTAAACACCTAAAGGAAATCTTTAAAAATATATAATTTAATGTAAAGCTTATCATATTTATTAATAGGTTAGCATCAAGAATAGTGTAAAAAGCCATGCTGAAAATTGCTTGTTTAAATCATATTTAATTTAAGATGTCTTTTCCTGTATTGGGAAGCACTACATCATATGTATCATGGATTTTGAACATGAAGCTCTATAACCACATCCTAAAAATGAATATATCTAGTTTTTATTTATGATATATAAAAAAATATTCTATGCACATTACACTAATCAAAATAAGCCTATGTAAAAACCTTGTACTTTTCCTAGTTCCAAGACGAAGATAATTCATTATATTTTAATAAAATAAGAACTTTTTGTAATTGATGTAATGCATGAGTCTATTTATTTATATTTTATTTTCAATGTCATATTATAATGATGCATATTTATTTCTTATTTCTTAGTAATTTAAATATGTGATATAATTGTAAAAAGTAAGGTTATCAAGTTTTCATAAATAAAAAGATTTAAATGCCAATTTAAAAAAAAAACAATGCTTATTAAAAGTGAATTTGATTGATTAGAAACTTTTTATAAATAATTTAAAAAATAATGATATTTAAAAATAAAATAAGTATAATATATTTTTTCAATGGAAATATTAGTTTAAATGAAAGTGAATTATTTAATTGATGTGATGATTTTTCCCTCACTTGAATGTTAACATTGTTAATAATTTTGTTATTATACTTTACTTTTCTTTAATAATGAGTGGGTAAACTTTTTTTCCATTTTTAATTTGAAACAATAAGTAAACACTCCTCACTCTTGATTTGAAGGAGTACCTAATAAGTGTATTTTTAATAATGAGTGAGTAAATATTTTCCCTATTTTTAATTTGAAACAATAAGTTATATATATATATATATATATATATATATTTCAAATGAAAAAAATATCATGTATCAATTTAATATCTAATTTAGCCATAATCTTAAAATTAAATTATCATTATCATTATTATTCTTTTTCAAAACTAACAAATTCAATTTTAATTTAAATATTAAAAATTAATTAAATATAATACTAATAAAAAATTATTTCCAAACATACATACATATATATATAGGGTTTATGTAAGATAGAAAGGTAGGTTTGTTTGATAAAAAACATTGCACTTGTCCATTTCTTTATTTAGGGCAGATATTTTCTTCAATTATAAATTTTACCAAAGTCCAGAGGTTGAAATTTTTATCAGTAAAGTTTAGAGGTTGTCATTAAGTGTTTTAGAACTAAAATTTAAATTTCATTGTACATGAATCTTTGAATTATAAAATTTAAAATTTAACCATAAATTTAAATTTCATTGTACATGAATATTTAAATTATAAATTTTAAAATTTAATTCTAGACATATTAAAACATTAATTTAATTTTAAACTAAATGTTTGAGAGTGTGGGTCAAAAGAAAAGTTTATTATAACTTTATTTGAAATTATTATTAGTTATAAAAACAATTAATATATAAGTTAAACATATTTACATTTTAAAAATATGGAACATAATTTTTAATCATAGAGATTTATCCCTACTTTATGGTGGAGTTTTTTAATTTGTAAATAGGCTTTGTTATAATATCATGGGTCATTACTATAAATTATCAATACTACATGCTCACAAAACCATAACTCATTTCATATGGCATTTGTCCATATAATATTTTTTTAATTAATTAATTTAATTAAAAAGATAAAAAAAAGTTACAGTTATTTAAATTAGCAAATAAATGTTATTTAATGAGCAAAACATAGACAAACATATGTCAAATGAAGATGAAAAAGGTAAACAATGCCTAAAGTAATCAATTTAAAAGAGAAACACCTTCAATATAATTATTGCATAATTCTTTTTTAAACACAAAATTTATTCATCCATTATTTAATAAAATACTTAAAATTTTGCATCATATTCTTTTTATCTACGAAATAGGAATTTTTATTTATTAAATACTCAATTCATTAAAATTTTCAAATAATACATTATATATATATTTTTAATTAATAAACCAATATAATACCAACAAAATGTATTTAATTGTTTTAATAATTAAAACTCAAATAATTATCATTTAAATAAAAATTAATATATTTAACCAAAAAAAATTATATTTATTAAAAACATTAATATTTAGCCGATAGATTAGATTAAAACATTGATACTAAATAAATTAGTACAAAATCAAAATCAACATTAAAACTTAATAAGTTGATATAAAGATGAAACATTTAAATATAATTGAAAATAAAAAATTCAATATTCATTTTCCAATTTCATGAAATGTTTAATTGTTTTTTTGAAGCCTCGCCAGTCTTGACCATTTCTAAAATAATGATAAATAACATCATTAAAATTAATAAATTTAAGTGGACTAAATTCTAAATCTTAATACTAGCTTGAATTCAATATTTGTATTTTATTTCGCTATATTTAAATTAAGTTATATTCTTTTTCCATTTTTCTCTCGTCAATGTAAATTTTGAAATTCATAAAAAGTGTCAATACTCTAAATTAAATAAAACATAGTATTCAATTTTGTATATTTATGTGGTGTAGTTTAAACAATCCAAATGTCCAAGTAAAATTTCAAGGCATTGTAACCATTTATGCATTAAAAAATACAACTTTAAAAATGAGAATTTATACATGCTATATGCATATATAGAACCAATATAGATCCATTTTGAAGAGGATTAAATCTTTTCACGTGCATATTTTTTTCAAGTTTTACACTCTAAAAGAGGTTCACATATGAAGTGAATAGATCCTACCCTTGGTAAATGTGTGGTTAAAATGGATCTAAACCAAAACATTGTTCTTTAAATCTTCAACCTTTTAGTTTTAGTTTTTTCTAATAATTTTTTTATTAAATTTACATAATTTTAATGTTATAAGTGAGTTGAATTTATTTATACATCAAAAAAAGCATTTTAAAAAACAGAAAATTACAATTTCACTAAATAATAGAACATTTTTTTTAAATTAATTTTATTTATAATTAAAAATATATTTAAAACATATGTGGTGTCTTGGTAAAATGATGATGAGGCAGGCTCTTATAGCACTCATTACAGGTTCAATTCCCTTTCTCTATAGGGGTGATGTATCTGGACATGTTGATGAAAATGGAGTAAAACAAAAAATATAGAAAAGAGAGAAAATGAAAGGTACTACCAAACTTACTATATATATATATATATATATATATATATATATAACAACATAAAATCACAATTTAGGGACACTTTTCACAAGTGTATTTGGGATAAGGAGCTAGGGAGAAAGAAAAAATACTATATTGAAGAGTTTAATCCCACTCATAATCATCAACAAAAAGGGTCACAGTTCTTGGAGATCAACTTCAGTTCTGGGAGAGCCAAAATTCTTATTAGTGCTTAAGGACTAATTCTCATCAGCTTTAGTTCTTGGAGAGCCAAAATTATTATTAGCCCTTAAGGACTAATTATCATTCTCATTTCTTGGAGAGCCAAAATTCATATTAGTCCTTAAGGACTAATTCTCATCAACTTCAGTACTTGGAGGGCCAAAATTCTTATTAGTCACCTAAGGACTAATTCGTTCTACTGGAAAATGCCAAAATAACTATGGGAGGAAATAGTACATATTTTAATAACTATGGGAGGAAAGAGTATGTATCTTTTTCTCTTCTGGAAAAGTGGAAAGTTATGTAGATAAAAATTATGGGAGAAAAGAATATGTATTTTTTTTTCTCTTCTAGAAAAGTGGAAAGTTATGTAGATACGAACTATGGGAGGAAAGAGTATGTATTTTAAGAACTATGGGAGGAAAGGGTATGTATGTTTTGCTCTTCTCGAAAAGTGGAAATTTATGTAGATAAGAACTATGGGAGGAAAGAGTATGTATTTTTGGCTCTCCTAGAAAAGTGGAAAGTTATGTAGATATTTTGGAAGCTATCTCTTGGTGTAATCTATTCAGTGAGGGGTTTGTAGAGAATATGGGAGCATTTGTTGTGAGGCTTCACAAGAAAAGGGCCAAATACAACAACAATGGAGAAGCAATATGTCCCATAATATATCTTTAGCCTTGTGGAAGTTAAAATGATTTCTTTATTTATTTCTTTCTCATCTTTCTAGTAGCCTTGTGGATGTTAAAATAATTTCTTTCTTTCTTTGTTTCTCATCTTTCTAATAGGCTTTAAAATAATTTATTTATTTCTGTCTTTCTCATCTTTCCAGTAGCCTTGTGGTCAATAAAATAATTGATTTATTTCTTTCTTTCTCATCTTTCTCGAAGTACTTACTATTTTTATTTATGATATATAAATAAATATTCAGGTGCACATTACACGAATGAGAATCAACCTATGTAAAAATATTGTACCTTTCCTAGTTCCAAGATGAAGATAATTCATTATATTTTAATGAAATAAGAACTCTTTTCTTGTAAAAGTTTTTATGACTTCAATAATTGATGTGTTGCATGAGACTATCTATTTATATTTTATTTTCAATGCCATATTATAGTGATGCATATTTATTTCTTATTTCTTAGTAATTTAAAATACATACACTTCTTAAGACTGTTGTTGTGCATCTTGGGCTACATGGTTCGATGAAAAAATTCTAACCAAGGGATCTGGACCGGATTGTTGGAGCTATTTGTAAGGAAGCCGAAGGAAATCCATGCGACCAGAGGCAAAGTGTCGGTGGATCGCATTTATGACAGATTTGGCATTCAACATTATTTCAGTCCACGACGCTTGACAGAATACGACTCAATGGTGTTTGTAAGATGCTGAGAAAATTCTTAGGTGGCATTTATGCTGGATTTCTAGTTTTGAGATCATTTCTGCATTGTTGAGTTCGATGTTTATTTTGAACATTTTGTAATTCCCGCAATCTGATTAATCAGCTTTCAAGATTTTTGAGACGGTTTAAAATGGACTTTCAAACCTTTGAGAATGATTTGAAAATTTTCTATGTGGTTATTTTTTCGGAATTTGAGCTCGACCTTTGTTTCACTATGCCATACATTGATTTTGAAGTCTAAAACTTTCAATTTGAGCTTTATAGTGAACAAAGGGGATTTCTCCAGATCGAGTCTGCAGTATGAGGTATTTAAAAACCCTCATCTATATCCATTCATCTATCGGGTCTGCAATGAGAAGCATTTAAAATATTTCGGGTCTGCTATGTGAAATCTCTTCCATTATATTTTTGGGTCTAGTATGGCTCCCAGCTTCGTGAAGATAATTGCTGGACCAGTTCCATCTGTCTCTAAAAGTCAAGCTCCTGCCCATATTTTTAGTGAAGCCCCGACTCCCACTGTGCAGGTGGTCAAGACCTCACTGGATGAGGCCTTGAAGTTTTTTGAAAGTGCCTTAATCTGCCGGTTTAATGGATTTTGGCCGCGACTGACAGCTCTCCACAATTGGATCTCAGAGGTATGGAGGCCTGTCATTTCTAATGAAATTAATATCTACCCCTGTGATAAGGGTTTCTTTATAGTAGATTTTGAAAATTTTGAAAGTAGAAAATGCATAAAATATCCCAGCCCTTGGTTTTGGGAAAAATCAGGCCTATTCATGAAGCCATGGAACCCATCATTCAACCCCTCAACAATAGTCATAACCTCATCACCAGTTTGAGTCATATTTCAAAACCTACCTTTGCATCTCTTGAATCTCTCCTCGCTACAAGCCATTGGAAATGCAATTGGGAAATCTTACTGCAGGTGCCTAGAAACAGAGGAATATGTCAGAACCACCTATGCACGCATCTGTGTAGAAATGGACTTCAGCACCGGATTCCCAGCTGAAATAATCCTAACAAGAAAAGACTATGTATGGAACCAGAAACTTGACTATGAAAGTGTCCTCTTGAGATATCGATCCTGCTTTGAGACAGGCCATCTAGCCAAAAATTGCCCAGAAGTCTCCCAGAAAAATTCTGCTAGAAAGAATCACCATAGATCTACATGGTGGGAAGGAGCACAAAAGGAACATTACATTGTCATCAAGGAAGAATACTCTCCAGAAAAATCTGAATCGCAAGAAATCAGGCAAGAAAGAAACAACCCTCAAGACAAGCAGGGGGAAAGCCCTGCCCAACAACAAAAAAATGAACTCGACAGCCCCTCAAGCATCAACAATTATAAGGATGCGAATACCACGCAAAAGAAATCTTCATTTTGTAGCAAAGAAGATCTCCTAGATCCCGAAGATAAGCCACCAATGTCCCAAGAATCTGAAGAGATGACGGAGGTGCAAGATAAAGGAAGTTGGAAGACCGCAGAGAAGAAAAAGAAAGCTACAACACCAATCTCGCCAAGAAAGATGAGAAGACAAATAATTAAGAACTAAGAAATTTATAGGTCCGATAGACCAAAGTTTGGTAACAATGGACGTTAACCATCATCATCATCATCATCATCATAATTGTAAAAATAAGGTTATCAAGTTTTTATAAATAAAAAGATTTAAATGCCATTTTTTTAAAATAATGCTAATTAAAAGCGAATTTGATTACTGGAAATTTTTTATAAATAAATTAAAAAGTAATTATATTTAAAAATTAAAATAAGTATAATATATTTATTTAAATAGAAATATTAGTTTAAATGAAAGTGAGTTATTTAATTGATGTGATGATTTTTCCATCTCTTGAATGTTAACATTGTTAATAATTTTTTTATTATACTTTACTTTTCTTTAATAATGAGTGAGTAAACTTTTTCTCCATTTTTAATTTGAAACAATAAGTAAACGCTCCTCACTCTTAATTTGAAGGAGTACCTAATAAGTATATTTTTAATAATGAGTGAGTAAATATTTTCCCCATTTTTAATTTGAAACAATAAGTAAACACTCATCACTCTTGATATGAAGGAGTAGGTACTAAGTATATGATATGCATTTATAGTTTATAAAATATTCACATTATTAAATTGTTTATTTTATATATATTTGTTTTGTATCTGGAATGGAGAAAGTATAAATTTCAATTTCATATTGATAGAATATAAATATAAAGGATAGAAATATATATATATATATATATATATATATATATATATATATATATATATATATATATATATATATATATATATATATATATAATTAAATTATCATTATCATTATTATTATTTTTCAAAAATAAATAAATAACAAATTTGATGTTAATTTAAATGTTAAAAATTAATTAAATATAATACTAATAAAAAAATATTTCCAAACATTAAATGAAAAGGGAATCCACCAAACAATTTACACTGGTTTTATGCAAGATGGAAAGGTAGGTTTGTTTAAAAAAAATAAAATGAAAAGGGAATCCACCAAAAAAATTTACATAAATTTGATATTGCACTTCTCTATTTCTTTATTTACGACCTATATTTTCCTATATTTTTCTCTGTTATAAATTTTACTGAAGTCATTAAGTCTCTTAAAGCTAAAATTTAAATTTCATTGTACATAAATCCTTGAATTACAAATTTTAAAATTTAACCATAAATTTAAATTTCATTGTATATGAATCTTTAAATTATAAATTTTAAAATTTAATTCTAAACATATTAAAACATTCAATTATTTTAAACTAAATGTTTGAGAGTGTGGATCAAGAAAATTTCATTATAACTTTATTTTAAATTAATTTTAATTATAAAAACAATTAATATATAAGTTAAACATATTTACATTTAAAAAATATGGAACATAATTTTTAACCATAGAGATTTATCCCTACTTTAACATGGAGATTATTTATTTGTAAATAGGCTTTGTTATAATATGATGGGTCATTACTATAACTTATCAATACTACATGCCTACAAAACCATAACTCATTTCATATGACACTTGTTCATATAATAATTTTTTTAATTAATTAATTTAATTAAAAAGATAAAAAAAGTTATGGTTATTTAAATTAGCAAACAGATGTCATTTAATGAGCAAAACATCATACAAACATATGTCAAATGGAAGTGAAAAAGGTAGACAATGCCTAACCTAACTAATTTAAAAAATAAAAATATTCCATATAATTATTACATAATTTTTTTTATTTACTGAATACTCAATTCATAAAAATTTTCAAATAATATATTCTATATTTTTTTAATAAATAAACCAATATAATACCAAAAAAATTATTTAATTGTTTTAATAATTAAATCTCGAACCATTATTATTTAAATAGTAATTAATATATTTAATAAAAAAATTATATTTATTAAAAACATTAATATTTAGGAAATAAATTAGATTAAAACAATGATACTAAATAGATTGGTACAAAATCAAAATGAACATTAAAACTTAATAAGTTGAGTTAAAGATGAAATATAATTGGAAATAAAAAATAAAATAAAAAATTTAATATTCATTTTCCAATTTCATGAAATGTTTGATTTTTTTTTAATGCTTATAAGTCTCATGACTATTATTAAGATTTTGATAATTGACATCATTAAAATTAGTAAATCTAAGTTGACTAAATTCTAAATCTTAACACTAATTAAATTCAATATTTTTATTTTATTTAGCTATGTTTAAATTAAGTTACTTTCTTTTTCTATTTTTCTCTAATCAATATTTCAGTGTAAATTCTGTCAACGATCTATATTTGAAAAATTAAAATTATCAGTCTAATCAATTCTATATTAAACAAGTATGGCTGCAAGGCAGCTAGTCCCTGCCTTGAGCCAGAGTTGATGCCAGAGAAGTTTCGTTGTTCATGGACAAATAAAATTACAGCAAATACTAATCATCTATTTACTGGAACCTGTTATGACTAATATCCAGCCTCTGCACCCATGAACAAGTAGTATCAATGCATGAACACAAAGAAATATGCATGACAGCTAACATACGGCTCGGGCTGAAGACACGTTTCAGAGATGAGGCGACTTACCAGTGAACGGGTTGTCGTCGTTGGAGTGTTCATGATCCAATGGCTTATAACATATGACAACCTTTACTCTTATAACATTTGAAAATAAGTGTTGAAAATAAGGGATAGTGTTACATTTTGATTTTATCAAATATAAAAGGCAATGTAAAGAGACCAATAAAAAGCAGTGTACCTTTCCCATACCTTTTCTGAAGTCACAA
Source organism: Pinus albicaulis (assembly GCA_034641835.2). Taxonomy (NCBI): domain Eukaryota; kingdom Viridiplantae; phylum Streptophyta; class Pinopsida; order Pinales; family Pinaceae; genus Pinus; species Pinus albicaulis. Next base: position 725,699,323 of record CM076576.1, read on the forward strand.
CCATTATTATATAACATAAGCTGCAGACCAAAATCTTTTTATGGAGATATGATAAAATATATATCTATTGGTGTTTTATAATATATAATTATTGTGAATGATTAAAACCAATATCACAAGCTTGGTTGGAAGCTGAGACATCTGTGTTCAATTAATGATTCCACTGGTCCAATGTTATATCAAACCTGCAATTCCCCTTGGCAATACTGTGTGACTTGATTATCGAAGGAATGTGAGCTAAATTGTGAAAATTCACGAGCCTAGAGAAACCAAAGGTTTAATTCTGGTCAAATTTCATGAACTCCACCAACCTCTAAACATAAATGTGCAGATTTTAACCAGTTTATTTAATAAACAAAAAAACAAACAGGCATTACCTTTAGGAAATAAGCCAGTCTCGCTACAATTAGTATTTTTACATTTGGAACCATAAAATATACCGATTTGCAGAAGAAAAAAAATTAACCTGGGGAGTAACCTAACATGGTCGATTATGATTCTTGCCCAAGCCTTTCGTGAGTTTTGGGATCCAAATCCTGTCAAAATTGCGCGGGGAAGCTCGGAAACTAGCCCTATCGCGTTGTGCGTGTAGTATGTATATCGAATGTGCTGGGAAGAGTCCAATTGAATGGTCCATTGGTGCATGCACAAAATATTATGAAACAAAACATTTACCCACCCCACCACATATGTAAGGATCCTGAGTAAGAGCAATTACTTTTTTTATATAGATATACCATGCCAATTTTTCATTATACACATAACTATCAACAAAACAACCACCACAATTGAATTTCAGACAGCTAACAGCTCCATGTAATGCAGATTGCATATTCCTCAATATTAAGAAGCCCCACCACCTGATATTTTTCATCAAACCAATCAATGAGACCTTTTATTCCAAAACAGTGCATCCCAACTACTAATTAAAAAAAACAACCAGTCCTCAATCTTGCCTATGTATTCACAGAATTCCTTTCGCTATCAAATCCATACTGAATTCTGCCGTGAATACTGAGTTAAATTTTTGGGCTTGCTCAATTCCTTGATGGGATTCCGAAAAGAAGCAAAAACCAAAGAAATAAAAGAGCATAATGGTCAAACTTGAAGACTGTGCCCAATAACTTCATTTGTGTTTTCTATAGCGTTGCAAAGTTCGGCGAAGATAGGCCTATTTGACGAGACCTGTAACCTGTAACTTAAGATGGATTAAAACATTTATCAACGAGTGAATCCAAGGCCTTATTTAAGCTATCAAATTTGCACAGCTTCTGATAAACATGGGCCGAACTCCATGCTGCGATATGCTGGGTGTTAGAAAAGGGCCGTGGAATTCGGAAGAGGATAGAAAACTCATTGATTATATTCAGAAAAGCGTGTTTTACCGAAGCAAGCAGGTTAGAAGTCTCCATATTCTTATAGGTATTTGATGAATATTAGGGCTTTTGAAATTGGATATAGAGAGCAACCTTATATTAATGTGTCAGTTTTCTGTGCGCAGAGTTATGCGGTGTGGTAAGAGTTGAATGCATGTAGATCCCAGTATGGAGAGCCATAATTATTGCCAGTTGTCGTTGTGGGCCCACGAAGGAAGCTCGGGCGATGAGCAAGCAAGAGGGTGGGTGTTATCGCTCGATGAAAGGAAGGCTTGCTACTGATACATATGTCATCAGGTGCTTACCATGTGGCCTCAAAGATTCATTTCTTGAGGAGGCCGAGAGGGTACATTTAATTCTCCATGGGGAAAACTTAGGAGACGAGAGGGGAGCGAAGGTTACAGAACATAACCCTGCAGACATTGTATAGCCTGTGAGAAGAGCGAAATCAAACAAACTGAAGCTGAGATGAGACACTGAGAATCAGAATCTCTGAGTGTGTAGCTTGGCCGAGTCTATAGCAGTCAACAAGGTTAGGCATACGTCCATCCAAACAAACCTCGCTGAAAATTATGAATGTGCAAACACAGTTTGGTTAGCAAAAGGCTTCATTCTGGATAGATTCATTTGCCTACCGAATATATCAAATAGCAGAGCAACCATCAAACCTGATATTTTTATATTGCACCGTTTTGACTTCAGGAAGAAACTCTTATGAAAAAAGCTTATAGCAAAGGCAATATAATGCTACAATTACGCACTATTACAAGGATACATTCTTATAGCCAAAGGGTTCATCAAAGACCAATATAATGCTACAAGCACACACTGGTACGTTTCAAACTCGGAGTGGATCACACTGGGGTTATTGAAATTTAATCTTGGTAAATGTCATAGCAGTAACATGTAATCTTGGTAAATGTCATAGCAGTAATAGAGCGCCCAAGATGGGTTCTTGATCGTTGCCATCCTGCAGGCATTAGAGGCACAAACAGATGATCGCTATAGTCTACGAGGTTAACAAATCCAGTATCTGGGCTATTGGAAGGAATATCGAACTTCTAAGCGTTGTGTACACAGTAAGTATTTTCCTACTGAATATGCACATAATCATTAAATGTTTCAGGGAATAATAATTACTATAACAACATTTTAAATGTTTCAGGAAATAGAAAGCCTTTCAGGGAATAGAAAGTTCAAAGCCTCTTACCTTAGAGGAAGCTGTGGAAAAGCGAAACAGTCCTCAAGCATCAACCACCATCTTGTTGAGTGAAGGGTAAAGCATTGGTAATGGTGAGTGTTGTGTACGCAGTAAGTAGCTCAAAGGAAGTTGCGGAAAAGCCAGACACTCCTCAGGTGTCAACAACCAGCTTGTTGAGCGAAGAGTAAAGCATTGGTAACCGTAAGCGTTGTGTACGCAGTAAGTATTTTCCTACTGAATATGCACATAAATTATTAAATGTTTCAGGGAATAATAATTAGTATAACAGTATTTTTAAATGTTTCAGGAAATAGAAAGCCTTCAAAGCCTCTTACCTCAAAGGAAGTTGCGGAAAAGCCAGACGCTCCTCAGGCGTCAACCACCAGCTTGTTGAGCGAAGGGTAAAGCATTGGTAAGAGTAAGAAGCACCAATTTTATAGTAAGCAGCATACCCAGTAGCAGAGGCAGAATAATAGCCAATCAGAGCCAGGGTGAACAACTCGGAATCAGCCATGAGCCAGGGGAAACAGAAGCCGCCAGAAGCCCCCATGAGTGGTGAAACAACCTTCCTCGACGCCGGAAATCGGTGAAACAACCTTCCTCGACGCTGGAAATCGATGTACCCTCTTCGCTGCAGATCGATGTACCCTCTGCAGATAGATGTACCCTCCTCGCTGCATGGGCAGAGAAGTGAGTGAGGTGAGGGTTCAGAAGTAAGACAGGTGAGGGTTCGGAGGTTAGACAAGTGGAACATGCAGATATACCCTTGGCCAAGTGGAACACTCAGATATACCCTGGCCTTTGTAAATCCTTCGCAACATAAAATGTTTACTAACTAATGTTAGCATTAGTCAATAGAAATTGAAAACCTTCAAATCAATTCACACTTACCCTAAGTTTTCATAGGTTTGGCCTCGATATGAGGCCAAATAAGACCTCCAAATTTCTAATTGGCTATTACATGAACCTTAGAGGAACATCATTGGCAGATGGAAAAGTGGTTTTTAAACATGAATACAAAACTTTATAATAAATTGGATTTTCCCATTTCGTTATCGTCCACGAACTAATGCAAAATCAAAAAATGATTACAATAGTCCCTGCCATGCCGCAGGCGGCAGGGACTAATAAAACATAATAAAACATAGTATTCAATTATGCTATATTTAGATTCTTAATTCATTTTCATAAATTTTGTGAAACTGTTAAATTATCAGAGTAGTTTCTTGATCAAAAGTAGTATTGATAGAGATTTAGCTGCCATGAAGTAGTTTTATTTCTACCACATAAAATACAAACAACATAACTGGCTTCCCAGGGCTAATTCACATATACGTCAGCTTTGGCTAACAAGAAGTGATCAAATGAAAGATTACAACAAATCGAATCATTTTCTTCTGTAGATTGGAAGGCAGTCATCGAAATCTATCTGCCAATTGGACTGCATCGCCCCTACCACCATCTCTACTGACTATTCAAGTCTTCTACCGAACTTCATGTTTTATTCAAATTTTAAAATGACAGAATCCACAACGATGAACAACACGAATTAGGCATCATACACCTTTATAAAATTTTCTGGAGACCCATACAGTCAGAATTTCAGTGCCATGTTTTTAGTGATGTTATTTATTGTTAGTTTTCTTTTTAATATCGAAGTAATTATGTTAGTTTTTTTGGGAAAGAAAAAACGTTGTTATATTAAAACAATACATAAATAATATATATAGTTTTTTTTGGAAAGAAAAAACGTTGTTCTATTAAAACAATAGATAAATCATATATATTTCCACAGCATACATAAGTTTTGAACATGTAGGACAATTTTAGAAAACGACCTAATCTCAAAAAAAACAGTTGTGCTTCCACCAAAATCGGATGCATCAACATACATATATTCTAAAAACATAAAGCTTAAACAGTCTCATATATGTACTCCAATGTGTGTGGGGTGACATTAGACATATCTCAGCCTATTTAAAGGCATGGAAATCAACCAAAGAGACAAACCAACAATCTCTATGATGAATACAAACCAAATGGTGCACTATAGAATATGCGCCTCCTGTACACACAGAAAACAGATATGAGTCATCCACCCGCAAGAGAATGTCCACATATCATTCTTGTTGCTGTTCAAGAACGCCAAAACCGAAAACATGCAAATAGAAAGGTCAAAATGGAACCAGCTTGCTTGAATTCATATACAGGCTCGCTTGCAGAGGGTCGAAAGACACCGGCTCACTTGAAAAAAAACTAATCAGGCTAGCATGCAGATGATCCGAAAGATAATAAAAATTATGGCATTGGGAAATGATAAGAAGCCACCTGGCTGGAGTCCCTAAAGTGTGAGATCAGAATGGTCCAGTAGGGTGCCTCCAAACCTTTTTTCAAGAGGAAGTCAGCCTTCCTATTGTTCTCTCGAAAGATATGCTGCATCGTGTAGGACTGGAATTTAGTTAGAATATACAGAACACACTCTGTTCATCTGCTAAGGTATTGACCTTGCATCCTACACTTGTCAGAGATTCCATATACAATGAATTTCGAGTCACCATATATGTGGATAGAGACTAAATTTAGGTGATAAGCCACCATAATCCCACTCCACAAGGCCATGAGCTCAGCCTTATTGCTGGTTCCCGAACCACCATTCCAATATATAAGATCACAGTGAGAGCAATATTATGTGGACGACCACGAATAGAGAAATCATCCAAATTCGGAGATGACAAAGCTCGATCCCCCATCCATCGCATAATATTACCATGAATCCTTGAAATGTTGACTAGGAAATCTTGGAAGGTTAATCAGTTTTGAGTGCACCATATCTCCCAGAAAACATAAAAAGGCAGGGATTTATATTTACCTTTGGTGGCCCCCTACACCATGATGGTCTGAATACAATCAATAGGTATCCAATTTGGGTTCCCTAGGAGAACTGTAAACAACCTCCAAATACTAAGAGAAAAACTACATGAGAAAAATAAGTGTATAACAGTCTCCTCATGCATGTGACATAATGGGCATCTCCCCTGGCCCTGAAAACCACACTTGATAAGGGAGTCCCATGTAAGAATTTTTCCCTTCCATATTAACCATCCAAAAAGCATAATTTTTGTTGGTATATTCCACCGCCATGCCTGATGGAACTGTGCCTGGGTTCTATCCACAATCTGTTCTTTTATGATATGCAAATATAATTCTTTTACCTGTATGCTGCCATCCTGTTATATGCCGCTCCACATGATTATGTACCCCTCTCCTCTGAAGGACAAAATCATCGATTGAAGTGTGCCTTTGTATCTTTCCCATGCAATTGCATTCGTTCCCTACAGGCCTATTATCTCAGCCGATTTCCAAATCGGTGCTCCTAATTTCCAACATGAAATAAGATTGGATACAAAAAAAAATTCCTCTTTGATTTAGTCGGTGAAGTAGAACGGGGTAAATACATACAGTCGCGTTCATCCCCATGAGTCTATAAATACCCAGTAGAATCTTTTTCTCATTTCCAAAGCGCCAAACCAATCTTCTGCCCAGGATATTCATTACTTTCGCCAAGCTATGCCAAATCTCTGAAGAATTATTTTCCGGCCAGTTACTGCCATGGTACAGTGTGAGGAGGGGATCACCTTGTATGTATTTATGAAAAATGATCATAGACCAGACCCCATGTCCATTCAGAACTCGCCACAAGGACTTAGTGAGCAATGCGTTGGAGAAAACTTGAAAATCTAATAAGCCCCAACCCCCATATATATTTGGCAATGTGATATGAGATAATTTTCATAAATGAAATTTCTTACAGTCAGTTGCACCAGCCCATATAAACTGAGATATTATGGCATTTATTTTCCCGACAATGAAAGCCGGAAGGTAATACAAATGAGTCTAGTACACCACAAGTTGAGATAATACTGCTTGAACTAGTATGTATCGTCCCCCAAGTGCAAGCCACTTGTTTGTCCACTTCATAATTTTATTTATGAATTTGTCTACCAGCCATAGCTAGTCTCGGTTCTTATATGCACATGGTTTTAGTCTAAAACCAAGATAGGTGAAGCCCTGCATAATATGACTCGTTTGTACCCCTAAGAAACTGGCAATGAAATTTATTTCCTCCATATCTCCCATATCATATAATAAGATGGATTTCCCTCTATTAATGCACATTCCAGTGGCAGCTCCAAAACGGGTAAGTAGAAAGTGCAGATAAAACCATTAGTTCCTAATTAGATTTCCAAAAAACAACAAATCATCCACAAAGAGAGAGTGAGTAATGCATATTGTAGGAGAGAAAGATAGACCTTCAAAATAACCCGCATTTTTTTCCATCTTCATAAGATTACTGAAACCACCCATAATGAGAATAAAGATGAGCGGAGATAGTGTGCGTCATTTCCTAAGGCCCCTTCCAGCCATAAAGAAATTAGATGTAAGACCATTGAGAAGGACAACATATCTGACAAAGCTTATACATGCCATTATCCATTGAATAGAACCCATAGTTAGTCCCACTTTGAGAAGTGTAAGTCTGATAAAGGACCAGTCCACTGTATCATATGCCTTGTGTATGTCAATCTTCATTATAAGAGCCTCCTTCTTGTATTCATGAATCGTGTGCAATGCTTCCTATGCAATAGCAGCGACATCATGTATCAACCTCCCTTTTAGGAACCCATATTGATCCTTAGAGATGAGAGTAGAAAGAACCCCTCTTATTCTACTAGCAATGATTTTTGAAGTAATCTTATACACCACATTGCATAATGAAATAGGCCTAAAGTCTGTAAATGTTTTAGGTTTGGAAGCTTTAGGGGTCATGGCCAAGAAACTTGAGTTCATGTCCCTAGGGACAAATCCCATCACACGAACCTATTCTATCACAGTATGCAATTCATCCTCTAGTATTCCATAGAAATGTAGGTAAAATTCAGCCGGCCAGCCATCCGGTCCCAAAAGTAACTATGTTAGTTATAGATACCATTGAATTGTTTTTTGCATTAATTTAATGCCCAATATTTCAAACTTATGTAAAAAATGAAAATGGGAGATATTCACTTTTGGTTTGATACTGCAAATATCGCCAAAGATATCGGTATGCTTGATGCACTCAACCAAAGAATTGAAATATACATAATATTGGTTTAAAGCAACTACGATGATCTTGCCACCCAATTTTGTTGAAAATTATTCATGGTTTAAAATTACTTTTAAATACATATATAAATTTAATAATTTTAAAATTATTTAGATAATGTAGATTACACAAAACTTAACAAAAATAAATATGCAACCAAAAAGAACATATACTCCGCAACAACAGCGAAATTTTACACTGTATGAACTAACTCGTTTGAAACAACCATATCTATTTCCTTGAATTAAGGTTTCATTCTTTTCCATCCATTTGAAACTTTGTTTACTATGATATATAGTTGGAATATAGTAAAATATTAACACAATTATCTTAACCATTTTTTTAAAATGAGATTCAACGAGTTGCTACTATCATGTTGCAATATACTTATTTTGCTTGGAAGCTAACTCTACAATGAATACTATTCTAAATTTGTGTGTAGATAATGACTATTTAATTTTAATTGTAAATTTTTTTTATCTGTCAAACAAAGTGGCAGTATAAACTTTTTCAACTATAACAACACAAGCAAGAAGATATTGAAAAGATATTGAAAAGGAACTATATAATGCGTTAGGAATATTTCTCCATTGTAATGAAAAGGAACTATACGTTGCGTTAGGAATATTGCTCCATTGCAGTGATGTTGCCTCTACCCTTTTCACATTCAAATATATCAGTGCTCTAAGGAGAAAATTCAGAGCTCGCAAAGCTCGTACAAAGCACTTCCAGCTGTGAGCACATATAGTATTAAAACTATGTGCAAACTTGAAGAATTGTAGAGCTGGAAGTAAACTTCCCGAGCCCATTTGCACTTCTCGGTCAATTTATAAGGGATACAATAGGAAATAGAATCTTTAGTCTGTCACTTGGTCGGGTTACATTTTTACAACTCCCCTTTTTTTTTATATTACTTATGGTAATTGATACTTGAAATCCTTCAAAGAGAAAAAAAATTCAGGTAGTTTCATTTTTCTTTGTCTTGATGATGTAATGAAGTGAGGTCTCGTCTATTTGTTTGAATGGGATTTGTTAACTAGGAATGTTATACATGGGATTTAAAAAAAAAATGTTATGTATGGGATTTTTTAATTGTTAATAATTTGGAATCATAGAATGTGTTATCATGCAACCATTAAAGTCGCTACAACAAGTCATGCAAGAGGAAGGTTAATAGATGACATAATCGATATGTCATTGTTGATGTACACTAAAAAAATCAGGTGTTTAATTCAATCCTTAGTAAGCATTTTTATACGGTGAGAACTTTATCCATAAGATTAAAAGACTAATCACTTGGATAAGTTGTCAAATAACCTAGTCTATTGTTTAGGTTAAATGTCCATATTTACCAATAAAATGTCTTAGGTTATATCCTTAAATGGTCTTGGGAAATAAAATCAAAATTTGCAGCTACATGTACTATCAAAATTAAACTTTAATATTATTTCTTGTTTTTTATAATATTTCATTTAATTGTCATGCATGGTGTATTTTCACAAAAAAAAAAAAAAAAAAAAAAAAAAGAAAAGAAAAGAAAAGAAAAAGAAAAAAGTTAAAGGTGTCTCTTTAAATACTTCGTAATAACATATCTTTGATCTATACAATATTCTTATTTTTTTAAATCCAATAAATATATTATCTAATATTTTATTATAAAAAGAATAATAAAATTTTAAATGAACCAACATATACAATCAATTATAACAAACACAAATAGAATGGAATTGAATATATTTTATTGATTATTTTAAAAGAGAATTTTTACCATTTATAATGCTAAAATGACTAAACATTACTTCTACCTCTAGATGCCATTGTAATTTCTTTCCTCTATCTCTACGTGGAATCTTTAATCCAAGATGACAAACGGATACACCAAATTCCAAAATATTTGGTTTTACAAATTGAAATGATATTTGGTTGGTGAAATGGCTTCTTACAAATTGAAATGATACTTCATGTTATTGGTGCACTTCAACAAACCTTTGTGTAACTTGTGTGGCATTGTGGTAAATATAGCGTTTGTGTGGAAAATTGATATTTATAGAAAAAGACCATCAACCATTTTAATGAGTGTGTATTGTCCTAACATATTTTCATTCTATACAATTTTCTTATTTTCTTTTTAAATCCAATAAATGCATTATCTAATATTTTATTATAAAAAAAATAAAATTTTAAATAAGAAAACCCATACAATAGATTACAACCAACACACAAATAAATGAAATTGAATATGTTTTATTCATTATTTTAAATGAGTTTTTTTACAAATTATAATGCTAAAATGACTAAACATTACATCTACCTCTAGATGCCATCGTAATTTCTTTTCCCTATCTCTACGTGGAATCTTCAATCCAAGATGACAAAAGGATACACCAAATTCCCAAATGATTTGGTTATATAGAAGGTGAAATGGCTTCCTACAAATTGAAATGATACTTCATGTTATTGGTGCACCTCTAGGCTCTGCAACAAACCTTTGTGTAACTTGTGTGGCATTGTGGTAAATATAACATTTGTGTGGAAAATGATTTTTTATTTTTTGGGATAGAAAAGGACCATTAACCATTTTAATGGGTGTGTATAGTCCTAGATACCTTATAAAGGAATTACACAATATAAGGAAATTAATAAATAATACATAATAAATACAAGAATATTAATAATTAAAAATAAATAGATGAGTGGAAATAATAGATAGATAATGATGACTTAAATAACTTTAATAAGTTTTGAAAGGTTATAATAATATAACATGACTATAGGGAGCTTAGAGATTTAAAATAATATAACAAATATTAAACTTCATCGACAAATGTTTGATTTTTTTATTCATTAGCTATTTAAAGAATATTCTACCATTTAATGCAATTGTCTTTTGAAATAAATACAAATTAGTGCATATTTCCAAACAAAACATATAATATAGTATTATATGGATAAGTGCTATTTAGTCACCCATTATTAGTCATCAATGAATTTAATTTAATTTCACTTAGTATAAAAAGAAAAAAGTGCAATGGTGTTATCGTCATTGCATTGCATTTGGAAGGGGGATTTGTCACTGAATCAATCACCAATATTACTTTAAATATATTATACATCATATTATGTCATATGTTCACCATAAAACTAATAGCTTAATTATTACACTCCATATAAAAAATTACATTGCATTTGCTAAGTTTGGGGTGGATCTTGGCTAGATAGTGTCTTGAAAGTTGTTGATTGGAGCTAGTACTAGATCAACTATTTTTGTCTAGATACACTAGCTTTCTTTTTTTGCATATAGAAGAACAAGTATGGAAATTTGTCTCATTTTCCTTCCAATGGTGATCATACTCTTTTTTAATATTTTTTAAAATTTAGTTATGCATTTCTTGCATTCAAGTTCCTAAATAGAAACATTCTCCACAATTGTAATGTTGCACTTCCATTTAAAAACATTGTGAACACTGACCAATATGAATATTTAAACTAAATTACTTTAAAAAAACTTTAGTATTAGTTTCACATAGGATAGAAAACACTACTAAACTATACTCATGGTATGCACTTTATGTCTACTTGTGCTTTTACAAACTCCTGTTATAGGGGAATTGGAACCACGTCCCTTGAATCATAGTTGTTTTCAACAACATTATTGTTCTTATCGATAATTTTCTAATAAAAATGATAACGATCAAGAGAAGAGCAAACAAATATGGCATAAATAAACTCGAATTTCCTAACAATATTGTAATGTATGGAAATGACTTGCCTAACACCTTCAATTTAGATCCATTTCTTATTCACATTCATTGTTCACTGAACAACTTGCATTTTCCCGTTTCAAAGTTCTATATCATACTCCTCATTATTATGAAAAGGTCAAACAATATATATTATACTACCAAGCAAAACAAACTACGAAAACCATGTTAGGTTTAGTATGTTCATTGGTCATTTTTCCCCTTTATTGAAGTTTCCTCCCGCTTTCATTGTATTTCATAAGTTATTAGCTCCACATATAAAAACTCATATCACAAACTATTTGTCTTATTTTGTAGAGATGTCTTGAAAATACGTGGAAGTAACAACATCAATTTACTTGCACGTTGTATTATGTTGTGTTCCTGGTTGTGTTACATTGCAAATACAACCTTTCTATACAGTTGCAAATTTCCCAAACTTGCAATAATAAGACAATTTCATTTAGCTAGCCAATTTGGAAAAAGCCTATATCAAACAACTATACAAATATGACTAAAATAATTGATGTTGACCATTATGAATCAAAACAACAATGCAATAATGATGCCACTACTGACGATGTCTTGAACACCAATAATATTTTTAGACTTCAAGCATTTTTCATACACTCTAGGAGATTGTCTTTTTGATGTAATTGAATTCCTCTTGCATTTTCATTATACGTCCACATAATTATGAAATGGTGCAATATACCACTTCTTGATATTCCTTGAACAAGGTTAGATAGAAGCAATAGGATCATTCACTTAAAAACTAGCACCTAACTTCTTGTACCAGCTTCATGGAATTCATAACGTCAAAACATATTTTCATAGAATGCATCTTCCTGCTTCAAATAACGCTATTGAGAACGGATGAGGACTATAGGGAGACAAATTTTGCATACGCTGACTGGAAAAACGGTTGAATTTATTAATAGGAATCAAGTCAATTATAAGAAAAAAATTTATTTTATCTTCAATTAAAAAAAAACAACAAATAAAATACATATATTATTCCATGATGAGGACCCTCTTAATGGAAACTATGAACCATTGTTGTACAAAAAAATAGCACAATCAATTGTAACATGCAATGAATACATTTATCCTTCTTGCAAACATTTAGAAAACTATTGGAAAATAGTGAATGATAGAATGCAAGTCCATGGTTTGCATAAAGGAAAAAATACTTTATCCATTTGTGAAGATAACATGTTCTTTTCACTTTTCCATTTGATGGAACCTAACTTTGGTGTATAATCCTTAAGACTTTATACTTTGCAGTCATTCTACAATTCGATCATGTGCAATGCACACGATGCATTGCAATGTATACAAAAGTATCTATCAAATTATTTCATAAAAACTCAAAAAAAGTTGCAAATTGGCAAGGATACCTTATTAATATGGAAATTCCATATGAAAAAGGTCGGGTTGAAGGCGGTCCATTTTTCCTGCAATGGGAAACAATAATATTCAAAGTAAAGATACACGAATGGTCCTTTGTATGTAGGAGTATTGTCAATTATTACCAATGCAATAAATTTTCAAATCAAACATACAACATAGTATCATTTGAAATATATCAATTTCACACACATTATGCACCTTTGTCTAGGTGAACATATCAAAAGAAACAATGTGCATTGTCAAATGATTCCAATAGAAACAACCTCCTTGCACACACAACATGGACCTATGTCAACAAATGCACATAGGCATGAAGACAAATTGCACAATGGTGTAATGCCAATGGAAAAAGACAGAAACAATAGGATCAATGTCCATATATTAAAATAATTGTTGCGTTTACAAACAAAAAACCACAAAAATTCATGCAAACAAAAGTTGCAGAATCAACATCATTGCAAATCCAAGAAAAATACTTTCACAATTAACCTAGAAAAAATAGAAGACACACCTGAGAAGAAATGTCCAATATTTAAATAGTTGTATTTCAAAAAAATATGGAGAGTATTAAAAAACACTTGGAACAAATATATGTAAATTTATCTGAAAACCATAGAAATCTGCCCAAAAAAGTAATATGCAAGGTTTGAAAAAGAGCACTTCAAAATGGAACATTTCCACAATTTTCTACACCTGAGAACATTAGGCAAAACAAACCATTGCTAGTTGTAGCCACACTCTCAGAGTTTGAAGACTGTCTTGTAGCATTAAGAATTGCATTTGCACAAATAAGACAAAGGGGCCACGAACAATCACAAATGGGTTTAACATGACCAATTATCAATGTTACTGTCCAAACAAACATCGTTCAACCTGCATTGCCACAATATATGGAAAATGAAACAACAATTGTTGTTGCATTGAAAATACGACTGGAATATAAAAATGCATTTCAGACAGGAAAAATGTATGTGCACAATGTCATGAAAACATTGAACGAACTATCTTCGCGACACCTTCATAGAGCTGAAAACATATGCATAAATATAAATTGGAATAACATCCTATAATCAACTGCTTTGTAATTATTCAACTGCAAATGTTGATATTGAAGACAAAAAATAAACAAGTAGTGATTCATAAAGTGAAACACCAATTGAAACATTAGTACACAGATACATAACATCTCAATGCATCCATGATTTTCAAGACGAGTTGATTGAACTTGCTCCAACTGAAGGGAAACACCCCCTTGTAATTTTCAAAGAAAAATACATAGAGGAAATGAACTTCCCAACCGTTTTCTTTGGAGACCGATGTGATAGTGACATTGTAGAAAGATTTGACTACCAAAAAATCGTGCAATGGGAGTTAATGCACTATAGTGGTGATTTATCTTACGACACAGTTAATTTGTGTTTGAGATTTTAAAATTTTGTGATCCATATTAGTTTGCAAGAAAATATTCTGGAAAATCACATTATCAATTCGAGCGGCCGACGTGTTTCGAACTACCCATTGTAGTTCATCATGAGGAAACAAGTTAAATGTGCTAATCAAAATTAATCACCATCTATATATACTACAAATATGCAAGGATCATGAAAAATAAATAATTGGAAACATTTCGAATAATAATTGGAAAAGTACTTGCATTCATTTCAATAAGAATCAGAAAAAGGGAAATGAAAAGGAAGAAATTTACTAACAAAAGATGTTAAATACTAACCAAACTTGGAGAACATTCTTAAAATTTCCATCGATTACATGGATTTCAAGCACATAAGAACTTCTCCTCATTTCCTACAGCAAATGAAGAAAAAAATATTTTCCATGATACGTTAACAAGGCCCAACGACCTTCTTTGTGAAATTTACAAGTGCTAAACATCGATGGACTCCATTGGTTAACACATTGACCATAATACATGACAAAAGAAAAAAAAAAATATATATTGAAACAATAGAATACTGTAACATTGACTATCTCATAAGAAATAATTCAGTTACTTTTACCCATTATTATAGGCATAGAATTAATTCCTTAAAGCAAACGATATGTCAAGAAGAAAAATTCTTCGAAAAGATACTAGATTACTACTTCATAACTGAATTCCAAAATAGAGGAAGTGAACATTGTTATGAAACCAACTCCAAAAATAGAAGAAAAGAGAGATCAACGCCTTAGAAATCAACCACTTCGAGGGGGAAACCTCCAATACATTACATAAATGAACAATTCTTGGATGATACAATTTACAAAACCTCCTTTCTATATATAGGAGTCCATGGGGCCATAATGTAATCCTAGTGGGGCCACAATGTAATCCTAGCCGACCTAACAATAATAATTTAAGGGCACAATAATAACAATATGGGGGTTACAAGGGTACAATAATAACAATAAGGGGGTTACAACAATAAGGGACTATACTAGTAATATAGGGACCTAACATGCCCCTCTCCTTCAAAAAAGTGTTGTCCTCAATGCTTGAGTAGCTCCGGATGCTTCCGTATAAAATTCTCATCCTCCCATGTAGAATGTTCAGTGGGTAAGTTCTTCCACTTGATGAGATACTCTAAAATTGATCGATTTCGTAGCTGTCGAGTTCTTGTGTCTGTGACTGCTTCAGGTTACAATATGATTTTTCCTTCCTCATCAAGTTCTGGCAATATTGTTTGAACTAGAAGTTTTTCACCTATAACCTCTTTAAGCATGAAACATGGAAAACTGGATGCACTCGGGAAGAAGAAGGAAGCTCCATTTGTATGCCATAATACCAATCTTTTGCAACACCTTGTAAGGACCATAGTACTTTGGCGATAATTTATTATCCTTCTTATATTTCTTAAGGGACATTTGTTTGTATGGTTGTAGCCGTAAAAATATCCAGTCTCCTACATCAAAACTTCTCTCGCTGTGATGTTGATCTGCCTGTTGTTTAATTCGATTTTGTGCCAAATTTAGGTTATCCTTTAAGAGTTGGGGAACTTCATGTTGATGCTCGATGTGATCTTCCACTAATTGAACCTTAGAATTTTCTCTTAAATATGATGTGATGTATGGTGGATGATATCCATAAAGTGCCATAAATGGGGTCATTTTTGCTGCAATATGGAAAGAAGTGTTATACCACCATTCAACGAGAGATAACCACTTGACCCATTGTGTTTTCTTATCAGATACAAAATAACGAAGATATCCTTCCAAAAATTTATTCACTATCTTAGTTTGACCATCGGATTGAGGATGATAAGATGAGCTATGAGCTAGTTGAGTACCCAAACAAGAAAATAATTCCGTCCAAAAAATTCCAGTAAAAATGGGACCTCTGTCACTTACAATAATATTTGGGTTTCCATGTAGCTTTTCAATTGTTTCCATAAATGCAATAGCAACTGTACTTTCTTTAAATGGATGAGATAATGCACAAAAGTGTGCATACTTGGTAAGTCTATCGACTACCACCATGATGACACTCTTTCCTTTAGACTTAGGTAAACCTATGATAAAATACATTGAAATCTCCTCCTAACGTTGACTTGGAATGGATAAAGGTTGTAGAAGCCTCGGGGTATTAATTGTCTCAACTTTATTTTGCTATCAAACCAAAAAATCCGCCACAAAATTTTGAATATTAGATTTCAGGCCATCCCAAAAAAATTCTTTCTTCCCCCTCTGGTAAGTTTTTAAAAATCTTGAGTGTCCTCTTAAAGGAGAAGTGTTCAATTCCAAAAGAATATTTTGTTTTAGCTAGGAATTCTTACAAATACACAAGCAATATTTGTACCATAAGGAATCATTTTTTCAACTAAATGTATCAGATGTACTAGGAACTTGTTGCAACTTTTGAATGAGTGTCCACACTTCTTCATCCTTCTTGCATTCATCCCTTACTTTGGTTATCCAATCTGGTTGAATAATAGAAATGGCACAAAGCAATTCTTCCACTTCTTCATCCTTTCTTGAGAGTGCATCTGCAACAACATTTAGCTTCCCTTTTTTGTAGATGATTTCAAAGTCATAACCCAGCAAGTTTGTGTCCCATTTCTACTTCTCTTCTGAAGATAGTCTTTGTTCCAAAAATTGTTTCAGACTATCATGATCAATTTTTACCTTGAAGTGTCTTCCCATCAGGTAAGGTTGCCATTTCTTTAGTGCATGTAGTATTGCCAACATTTCCTTCTCATAAATAGATTTATGTAAATACTTTCCTTTGATTGGACGACTTTCAAAAGAAATGGATCTTCCTTCTTGCATTAAAACAACACAAATTCCATTTCTTGAGGCATCACATTTCACAATAAAGGTTTTTGTGAAGTCTGGCATATCTAAGACCAGTGCTAGGCACATTGCCTCTTTAAGATGTTAAAAGGCCTTAGTTGCTTCAGGAGTCCATGAAAATGCATCTTTCTTCAATAATGTTGTTAGAGGTGCTGCTATTCTCCCATAATTCTTAACAAACTTTCAAAAATATCCTGTTAACCTTAGAAATCCTCGCAACTGATTTATGGTTGTGGGGACTTTCCATTCCTTAATGGATCTAATTTTGTTAGGGTCTACCTTAACACCCTCATGAGATACAATATGACCCAGATATCCCACCTATTGTACTCCAAAGAAACATTTGGATGTTTTTGCATATAATTGTTTCTCCTCCAATAGTTTGAGCACCCTATCAACATGTTGAACATGATCCTTCCAAGACCTGTTGTAGATTAGTATATCATCAAAAAATACTAGCACAAATTTTCAAAGGAAGGGTTTGAAAATGGAATTCATCAACCCTTGAAATGTAGAAGTTGCATTGGTAGGGCCAAAAGGCATGACCAAAAATTCATAATGACCCTCATGAGTTCGAAATTTTGTTTTCGTAATATCTTTAGTCTTCATTCTAATTTGATGATATCTTGAAAAAATATCCAACTTGGTAAAATAAATTGCTCCATGTAATTCATCCAATAATTCATCAATCACAGGTATGGGAAATTTATCTTTAATAGTGAGCTTATTGAGCTCCCTATAATCTGGACACATGTGCCATGATCCATCCTTCTTGTGCACCAATACTATTGGAGCAGAGAAAGAACTTTGACTAGGTTGAATGATACCAGCCTATAACATTTCTACAATCATACATTCAATTTCGCTCTTTTAGAAATAAGGATATCTGTACGGCCTGATGTTTGGAGAAACACTTCCTGGAATCAAATGAATAACATGATCATGATCACAAACAAGTGGGAGCCCTTTGGGAGTTTCAAACACCTTGGAATGATTGTCCAAGGCTTTTTGGAGATATGGAGAAATAGATGATTTTGATGTTGTAACTTCTAGTGAGCATAATTGTGCAATTATGCCTCGTTGTTCTTTCCTCAGAAGCTTTTTCATGACATTAGAGCTTATTGTCTTTCCTGGTTTCCATGTGATACCCCGTAATTCGACTTCCTTTCCTTCTGAAAAGAATTTCAAGAAAAATTCTTGAAAATTAAAAGCTACTGTCCCCAAATATTGTAACCATTGTACTCCTAGTACAAATCATCACCTCCCATTGGAATGGAAATCATTGGACTATTCAATACAGATTCCCCCATGGTTAGCTTGATATTATGGAATTTTCCAGAGGAATTTACAGTTCCTCCATTTGCAACCATCACTTGACATTCTGATGTTGGGTATAGGAAACAATTCAATTCCTTGGCTGCCTTACAATTAATAAAATTTTGGGTACTACCTGAATCAATCAACACTATTACCTTTTTCTTCTTGATATGTCCTTCTATATTGAGAGTTTGAGGGGTGGAAATTCCTGTCAATGCATTACACGATATGGTCAGACTCATTTCTTCTTCTTCTAGGCTTGGTTCCTGGTGTATATCCTCTTCTTTTGAAGTTTCTTGTTCATTTTATTCCTCCTCTTCAAAATCTATGTAAAATAATTTCTTCTCAACACACTTATGACCTTTAGTGTATTTTGTATCACAGCTGTAACAAAGCCCTTTTTCTCTTTTTTCTTCCAATTTTTGTAGTGTCAACCTTGTAGGTTGTGGAAGCGTAGCAGTAGCAACACTTCCATCTTTATAGATGTGAGTGGTAGGCTTCCTTGTCGCCATAATTTTACATTCAATTTTTCTTGCCAATCTGAATGCCTTCTCCAATGAATCAGGTTCCCAAACACGAACTTCGTGTTGGATGTTATCCTTTAAAGTCCCTATGAAGAAATCAATCCTATGCTCCTCTGGAATATCATTTACCCTTATATTCAATTTTTGGAAGTCCTCAATGTGCTCCACCACTGAACCTTTTGTTTGAGATTTATCAATTGGATAAAGAAGGTGTTGCTCTTTGTATCCTCATAATGTGCTATCATTTCCTCCGTAAAAATTGACCAAGTGAAAAATTTTTACGGGAGAAAAGCCATCGATACCATAAAAATGTATTTTGTTCTAAATGTAAAGTTGCAATGCGTACCTTTTGTGTGTTTTGAACATTATTGAGATCAAAATATTGCTCCATATGTAGTATCCATATTACGGGATCCTTGCCATCAAACTTCCTCATATCCATCTTTGGAATATGGTGGTTCTTCCATCCAACATTAGAGTTTATGAAATCGTGATTAACATTTATTTTGTTCTCATCATGAGTTTCCTCTACTATATTTTCACCATTAGGAAACATTTCTTGTATCAACTTTGTCAAACCTTCCATGTATTCTTTTAGATCATTCTTCATGTTTTCCATGTTGTCTTTCATTTTTTCTTCCATGTCATCCATCTTAGCTTCCATGCCCACTTCCATGCCCTCCATCTTAGCTTCCATGCCATTCATGCATTTCTTTAAACCATCCATCTTAGCTTCCACGCCTTTCTTCCGAACTTCCATTTCTTTTTTTGTTGCTCTTTGTGAGAGCGAAATTTGTTGCACTTGCTCTTGTAATTTTGATATGTCATGTTTCCATTATTTGTCTTCATGAGTCATAGTAGAGCCTTCTAAAGGATTAATGGGTGTTTAATTCTTTTTAGGGGGGATTTTAGAACCCAATACTAATATCTATTCTACAATATGCCCTTGGAATCAATTCAAACTGATTTTTCACACAAGACTTATGCAATTCGAAAAAAATACACATCTTTTTCTGGATTTTCAGGAGCTCGATATTGAAACTAAATTATCTATGTGATTTATAATCTTAAATAACTAAAATTCAGCCCTACAGTATCCCTCTGAAGCTTCTTTCAAATTCCATAGATCTGCCCTGATTTGGATTCTTCAAGGCAAAGTTATGCCCAATCTCCCACAATGGCCTAATTATGAACTGGTTCAGTAGAGCGAACTTGTACGACATGCCACATGTCATTATTTCATCCTTTGGATCTGAAATTGATATACAGGAAACTACAGTTCGTGTAATTGCGGCCATGTTTTACAGAATTCCAATCTGATGCTTAGAGAGAGAGTTATGATGATTTTCCCACGGTCACCTCTTTGAGATGAAATTCAGAAGCCTGAAAAGTCCCTAAATTCCATAGATCATATCTCCAAAAATATTGCGAACCAAGATATGAAATTTATACATGATGTTCCTCAGGATTTCGACTTTTCTCTGTAAATATTTCATCTTCTGAGCCTTTGTAGAAAAAAAGTTATAGATAAAATTCCACGATGACTTGTTTAGGTTAAATTTAGGAGCCTCAAAAAACCCTAACTTTCATAGATAATATCTCCAAAAATATTGCGAACCAAGATCTAAAACTTTTACATGACATTCCTCGAGATTTCGGCTTGGCCCTATAAAAATGTTGACTTATGAGCTTTCGTAGAAAAAAATTTATAGCGAAAATTTCACGATGATTTGTTTGGAGCAGCGAAACCCTAGAATCCAAAGCTCTGATACCAAATGTTATGAAACCAGCTCAAAAAATAGAATAAAAGAGAGATCAACACCTTAGAAATCAACCACTTTGAGGGGGAAACCTCCAATAAATTACATAAATGAACAATTCTATTCCTGGATGATATAAATGAAAATACCTCCTTCTATATATAGGAGTCCACTGGGTCACAATATAATCCTAGCCAACCTAACAATAATAATGTAAGGGCACAATAATAACAATATTGGGGTTACAAGGGTACAACAATAACAATAACGAGGTTACACTAACAACAATAAGGGACTATACTAGTAATATAGGGACCTAACAAACATGAACAAGGACTGTTATGGGTAGAAAATTGACTAATATATGGAGTCGATAGTAACTCTGAAATTGAAAACTTTGTTGAAAAATAATTGACTTCTAGCATAGATCACCTTGATCCAGAACTTGAAAAAATACACGAACACCACCATACAAGAAGTTGTAAAAAGATAAAAAACTCACATTGTAGATACAATTTCCCAATGCCACCCATGAGAAGCATAATAGTTCTTGAACCAATTGACTTCGTAGATGATAAATTAAACGAAAAAACAAAATTGTTATATAGCATCTTGGGAAAGAACCAATATGAAAACAACAATAATTTTGACCAATTTTTGGATAAACTGCATTTCACTGAAACTGATTACATCATAACAATACAAAGTACATTGAGAAAAAAATATATTTTATTGGAATGAAAAACCTCTCACATTTGGAACAATAACTTTGCAAAGAATATGCCACAATTGTGGAATGAAAATATTGATGCCCAGTTTGTTCTTAATTCATATGCAAATGCATCATATTTCACTTCTTGTATGACAAGAGTTGAAAAATCAATGAAAAATGCATTTAAAAGGATAAGAATAGAACATGAAAAGAGAAAACTAAATTCTATTGATATGATATGTTCCTTGGGAAATGCTTTGCTTAATTTCCAACAGATGTCAGCTCAAAAATAAGACCACATAACACTTTCTCTTCCATTGAATCATAATTCACGACAATGTATATTTATAAACATGGAACCAATGAATTAACATAAATTTATCATAAACCATCGAACCTGCTAAAACAAGAAGATGAAAACTATGAAAATGTTATGTGTAATTCCATCATTGACTAAATTACATCGGTCAACTTAGTGTTATTAAGAATATATGCCGTGCCAAATTTTCCTCAATGTACAACAAAAATGGCACACCCATTTCAAAAAGGAAAAAACCGAAAGTCGTATGATTCATCAAATACAAAAAGCATATTGGCTATGAAAACTATTATAGGGAAAAACTTCTGCTATATGTCCCATTCAAAAATAACGAAAATTCATTGAAAAAAAAAACAATATCATGGGAAGTCACTTATATTTTACATGAAAAAAAAATAAAAATAAATGAATATTATTTCACAATATAATATGAACCCCCTATGGGGTGATCTAGAAAATTCCATTCAAGAGATCCAAAATAGTTCCATAGATCCCACTAAACAATGAAGAAACAAAGAACCAATGAACAACTTAGCAAAAAATATGATTTGGAAATAGACTTGCAATGTTCCCATCACCATGAAAGAAAAATACAATTACATATTAGATACCATTTTTCAGATAATCCATTCCTACTTGAAAATGTAGAGTATCGCAGATTAAGAATAATTGTCAATAGAGAATAAGAAATTATCGAAGACATTGCAATGAAAAAAAGTATGCATGTGGACAAACTATTGTATTTATTCCTAACTAAAGGAGTCAGAACTGGAAAAACATTAAAAAAAAGAAGTAAGATTCAAAATATTCATGCAGTTTTATGATGCACATCATTCAAATGATCCTTTGAAACCAAATGGGTTGATACTAGCATACACATGAAAATATGCATATAATGAAGGTGGTCCACTAGGGATTGATCATTCCTTTTAACAAGTTTTTCCCCACACTACTTAACAATGAAACATTAGATGCTCTCAGAAAACTTTACCAAGAATTGAGATAAGTTTTTATTGATGAGTTTTTCGTGCTCATAAGTCATTTCTTGTTTTTCATTGATGATCGAATGAGAAACATAAAACATGTCCAAACAAAATATTTTGGAAATGTCAATATCATATTTTGTGGTGATCTCTATCAAGCACAACCTATAAAAGGTTCCATGATATTTACAAAATCTATTCTCAACAAACAACCAATCCCATACTACTTTTGGAAAGAAAATGTAAAGTGCTATGAATTTCATTTACAATGTGCCAAAAAAATGAGAAATTCATCTTAGTATTGAATATAATGCGAACAAACATTAAAAAAAAATATTATTTGGCATATTTGAACAAAAATTGTGTTCGACTTGCACCTATTGACACTACATTTCCCTATATTTTTTTATAAAAATAAATATGTCACATTACACAACAAGAGAATGTTGTCAATTGTTCCCGGTGACAAAATTGTCATCAACACAATCGATCAAGAAGAAGAAAACCATGGTGACTTCCCTTCCCATTTACATACAACAAATTTTCCTTCACAAATAGTTGCAAAATTAAATATGTTAGTTGAAATCTATGCTGGAAATTACGATTGAAAAGATGGCCTTGTTAATGGAGCAGACAGACTCATTAAATCCTACAAAAAAACAAACAAAATTGATGTCATATGGATCAAGTTCTTCGATGCATTTCCAAATATTGGATCCGCATATTGCGAATAGAAAAACTAATAACAACACCAACAAAAACATGCTATATCAATATTCAAAAACAATTTCCTATTCAATTGGAACATGCACACACAATCCATATATCATAAGGCCTCAAACTGGACAACCTTGCATTTGATCCTACTGGAATACAAACTCATGGATTAGTCTATAAAACTTTGTCTTGTGTTAGAAATATGTAATCCTTATTCTTGTTAAAACCTATAAAAATAGAAAACTTCAAAGTTAAGCAGAAAATAACAATTGAAATGTATGTCTACAACAAACTGCAAAATGGGAAATATATTACAATTATCAATCTTTGGATAAACATTCATGCAAATAAGTTCTCTCTCTAACACTCACAATATGGAAACCTATATTGACAATGTCCTTAATGACTATGATCTAATGGACGCTGATATTATGTGTTTAAAAACAACACATTTGAAACAAGACATATTTCAACCGTAAATTTCAAAAACTTCAATTTCATATCAAGCCATAACAAATATGGATTACTCACATGTTGCAAAGAAAACATTAGAATTATTAAACATATGCAGATTCAAGAACACAATGTAGAAGTGTCAATGGATAATATCATTATGCATGAAATGCAAATTAAAATTTTTAATGTTTTTGTAGCATTGTATGCCACATTGCCCAATATACTAGATATTCTTGATTTTTTTTTTTCAATATATCTATTGGTAAACCAAAACTCATCGTAGGATATTTTAACGTTAACATGCGTCAAAGTAGCAATCTAAAAAAAGCACTAAAAGACTATGCATAACCACAACCTCCACTTCCTTCTAGATACAAATACCTATATGAACACATCGCTCATTGATCATATATAGTATAACATAACAAACAACTACAAGATTTAGAAGCTAGACACATATTGGTCATATCATGATACAATATTTCTCATAATCGACCATATATATGCAAATGAGTCATAAAACACATCATACTCTTTCCACATTTGCAATTATTATCATTTTTTTCCCTTTTTTATTGCCATTGAAATTTGACTATTTATTAATGCTCTTTTGCAAGCATCTATTGCATCCATGCCCAAAAAATATCCTAATGCAATTTCCTCTCTCCTATAGAGCCAAAAAGAACCAGAGTTGCAATGACCAGAAATGAAAAAGGAAAATATTTACAAATGTTGTTTATACTTCTCTTTGGTTCCTTTGTTACACATATATAAACATGTTGCTAATAATGTAATTTAAAAAAATAAAAAAATAAAAAGAAAAGAAAAAACACTCAATCCCCAGTTGAACATATGCATTCATCAAACAAATATGAAATTGGTTTGTATGTCTCCACTATCACTAATTTCATTTTCTAGCTCATTATCCTTTGCAATAAAACAAATACCTTGCAGCCTTGAGCAACAAATTGATACAACATCAGAAAAAGAAAAACAATTAACAAAAGAAGTTGCAAGGCAAGTCAATCCATGCCCATTGTTTATTTGCATCTATCACATTTGTAATATAGTAATCTACATGGTTTCCTTGACATTGACTCTAATTTGTTTGATCTATTCGAAACCCAAATGCTTCACCAATAATTTGAAATATCAATTAAAGAATTGAACATATGAAAAACTTGAAAATTGTTCCATGGAGATGTCATGTTTTTCTATAACACATTTCTAGACAGAAAAAAAAAAAGAAAGAAAAAAGAAAAAAAAAGAAAAAAAAAACTCATCAAATATTGCATGCAGATCTGACCTATCAACATGGATTGATGAAAATCACATTGGTTGTTCCAAATGAACTCATTGAAAAACAAAATCAAAATATATTGTCACGAAAAGGAATTCCAGTGACAAATTTCCAGTTTTTAATAAAATCAAAGTACAACTGTAGTGACTGTGATCATATTTTTGTGACTGTGATCATATTTTTTTGTTAGAAAACACAAGCACGGTAGAAAACATCAATCAAGTTTGTACAGAATACATATTTGTTCCCAATGCAATAATAAAACAATTGAGAGAAATCATAGAAACATTCCTAATAGGTACAATGCAATAATAAAACAATTGAGAGAAATCATAGAAACATTCCTAATAGGTACAATTGCAGTACTTGTAACAATAGCTCAAAAATTTGGCATGCAATATATATTGCAAATTAGAGGTGAAAGTTTCAATGATAAGGCATCGGTAACATGCTCAGCCTTTCATCATTCACCTGTGCGCCTTATTAAATTTAAATTATTATTTATATGCAATGTCAAAAAATATATTTTTTTTTGTCCTTTGTCTTATAGTTGCAACTATTTGAAAATTTTGTGCCTATCTATAGTGAAATGGAACAAAAATCGCAAAATGGAAATATGCCAATTATCACAAAATTATCACAAGCCACATTTATCACACATCTGAACACTGAGATATAGAACAAGATCTCAAAAAAATAATTGACAAACAACTCCAACAAGTAAGTACATATCCAATAATCTACCTATTTTTCATTATAGAATTACTTATTTTTCAGTAAACATTTGTTGACTAGTATTCTTCTCTAATAGGTGAAAGGAACACTTGTGTTTGCAATTGCATACTCCACACCATATGAACATGTCTGTGCATCTACAATTTCCCAATGTCATCATCTGCAATGATAGAAGATACGTCAATATTTTGCATTAAATGCAAACAGAAAACCCATTTTCTCTTTCTACATTGTATCAACTATATTATATGAACTCTTGATAACAACACTTTGCGATGTTGCCTTAGAAAAAAACTAGTCTTGAAGCAGCTTCTACCTTTATTAGCTCAAATTTCCTACCATGAATATCTGTATAAAAAGACAACAACATTTTATATGTTACACAATCTCCAAATTCATGGTCTTTTCACTCTAAATGTTGACAATGAGATTTTAGATGTTGATACAAGCCAGAAAACAAAACAAAGCCATCCAGAGCTTCAATTAACAATTTTGTCTTGTTTCCTTAGGTACCATCATGATTCTTTGACCTTTAGTTTTTAGTCATTAACCAAATTTTCACATTTTTCAGTCTTCCATTTATGCAACCATAATAAAAATTTTGTATTATTTTTCCTCTTGCAGGGCTACCCAAAGTTCATAAACAATACTACGGACTATCACAAATCTTAAGCGCTAATGCTGAAAGGAGAATGGATATGAATAATTCCAAATTTCCTGTTTGAATTTTGATCAAGAAGAAATTTTTTTATTTGTTACTATGTCGATCAGAAGGATTTACTCTTTGTGGATAGTGACATTACTATAACAATATTTTTACCTTTTAAACTGCACATGTGTTTTGAAAACTGTCATTTTCAAATGGGCATCTGTATTTTATTTTTATCGAGTAAATCATAGATTTTTCCTTCATGTACTTCATGATGTTTTCATTGTAAGACGTCAATTGGTGAATGACATTTGGTGAATGACACATGTTGACTATTATACTAAACTTTCATAATGATTCTTCTTTCATGTCGTTTCCGTGAGACTTCATAAATCCATTGCCACGAGATCTAACAACTGTTATTAGATTAAAAGACAAATTTACAGATAGAAAAGTGATATTAAAAAGCCTTGTTGTTTTGATTAATTGATCCTTTATTTTGTAAGAATTCATTCACATTGCACGTCAATTGCATCTATGTGGAATTGACCAAAAGAATAATAAAGCAGGTAAGTTCTGAAATCCTCCATTGTTTCAGAGTATTTATAACATATTACATCCCTTTGGCATCCAGTAAAATTTTCCAGACTTTGTTCTTTAAAGATTTTTGTTTGTAGTTAGTGGTTAAATAACAATTAAAAGAGTGTTATCAAGAATTTCCCGTTCTTCATCATATGATTTTCCCATTAGTGTTTTAAGTATGTACTTCATTTTAATTTTTTCATGTGTTCTGATATCTTTGCTTATTGTTCCCAGATTAAATATAGGGCATGCTATGGTACCCCACTATTTATTACACTGTAGTTACACCATAGTTCCATTGATCTATTGTTTTTGTACAACCCGGTCATGATAATCCCTATTGGGAAGTAAGAACAGGGATTAGGGATGGATGAATATCCTGGGAATTAAAGGAAGTGGAAACATCCCTTCTCAATTTTCCAATTCATCACAGTTAAAAACTCTATTTCAAATC
Source organism: Pinus albicaulis (assembly GCA_034641835.2). NCBI lineage: Eukaryota > Viridiplantae > Streptophyta > Pinopsida > Pinales > Pinaceae > Pinus > Pinus albicaulis. Next base: position 725,726,988 of record CM076576.1, read on the forward strand.
AAGGCATTCAACGTCAGAGAGTCTAATCACTCTATCAGGTTCATATAAAATATTCTACATAATACATATATCTTTTTAATTTAATAATTGTTAACCCATGTTATTTTTAATAATTATTAACCCATGCAATGGCAAGCCCACCAAAACTCCACGATGACATGGAAGAAAGTACCATCTTTTCATAAAACAAGAGACCAATTGGATTTGGAACATACCATTGACAACCTTTTCCTATTATTTTAGTATTTTTGTGTAACAATGATTGAAAGAGGATGTTAGATGAGTACATTTGTATTAGGCTATAGAATATAAATTGATTATTATGAAATTTGGAATATCTTTAAATCAATACCCCTATATTTAGACTTGTTCTTGTTTGTTATATTTATTCTGTTGATTTAGTTAGGGATCTAGATAATGATGATCCTTATATATATATATATATATATATATATAAAAGGACACACTTTCATTTGCAGTCGTAACTAAATGGGAATCTCATAGACTTTTGTCTTTACAACAAGAGATTTTATATTAAAGTTGTCTAAACCTAGTTTGCTTGTGATGTGGCTTACCATAACAGTAAGATATATAGATTCATGAAGTCATGGCCAAAACTCCATTTTGTCAAAATGGAGAACAAGGTTAATGAAGTAGTCGGTAGAATAAAACAATATTGTGACATCAACAACTAGCATTGTGGTATTAATAGTGAACATCGTTGGACAACTAGCTAATTATAAATGAAAATGACATAAAAATCATAGGGGCATGAAAAAATAATAGTGAGATAACTAGCTGATTAAAAACTAAGAACACCATGTCGCAGTTGCATGTCTGCAGACAACCAACACAAAGTGACACATTCCTTCGTCAACTAAAAATCTTGACATTATATTCATCCCAGCAAATCCAAATTGAACAATTATCATAGCCAAAGAGGGATTTTATTTCTCATAGAGTGTTGATAGACCCTTGCAACAATTGTCCTCTGCTTCTACCATGAATTGTTAAGCAATTTGAAATATCAAATAACCCTCTATGAAAATTTCCTACGGAAAAATATTAAAAGTGATAAACATTACAATGGATCACATCTTGCACTCTCCAAATATAACTATCCATGAGGTGATATTGAGTACCACTACGAAACCCCAATACATAACTTTTTGATGTGTGTGACAACTCACAAATTCCAATGAAAGAACCATTGATCCACAAAAACCTGTCGCTCTGCCTTTGATTGATAACACCCTTCCTAGAAAATCCTCACCAACCCTCCTCACTTTGTTGTCACTGTCATCATCTCGAACCCATTTCTTTGGTCTCACTTCTACCTCTCTTTCTTCAAAAGAAGGTAGGAGCCATAGGAACAACTATGGCATCCAAAAAAAATGTCACTCTTTGGAAGATTTCTAGGCAACAACATTATGCTGAACATATATTTTTGCCTTTGGTGATGCATTTTGTTCATCTACGGAACAAGAGCAAGGAACTCCATCAACGAATCACAAGGCTACACGTTTTGTGTTTATCTGTCCTTCTAGAACTTAGTGAATGCTTATGACTCGATCATAACGAGTCTACACAATATTTATTGAATAATAAAGTATGAGAAATTGTAAAAACAAAATATTAATCATTTCCTTCTTTATCCACGTATCTTTATTGAAGTATGGGAAATTGAAAATCAAAATATTAATCATTTCCTTCTTTATCCATATAGCTTTGTAGTTGGAGTATTCCGAAAAAGTTGTGTCATGTTTCATTTGGTACAATATATCTTTAGGGAGGTTTAAGGTTTGAATCAATGATATTTATACCATAGGGTTGGTTTATTCCGAGATTCCATCCTCATAATTTTGAATTCTTCATGCACTCATTCAGATTTCTAAGGATCTCTCAGGTGTTTAATGAGCGCCATGAGCGAATCTGAACTTTCTTGTACCTTACTATGAAAGTAAAGGAGGACTTGATGTTTCCCGATTACCAGATGGAATTGCTTGCACTGTAAGAAAATTATTGAGAATTTCAATGCTGAAAAATTCGATTGCAGAGCTCATTACTCATCTAGTCACCTCACGTAATGAATGTTTATAATTAAATGTAAAGTGAAAGATTTTAGCCCGCGAGTAAAGGAAAAAAAAAATATGTTGAACAATTTAAATTTATTTTATTTTCCAATTTTGATACTTTTAAATTTATTTTAATTTTAATTAGAATAGTGTATATATTTTTATGGATTAGTCAAATGCTTATTGTTCTCTTATCTATTTCTCTTCCCTTCTTTTACTCTATCTTCTGTTTCGATTTTACAATATGAGCAAATGTTTATGGATAAGACCTTCAAAGACCTTTTGACACTCATGCAATTGTAGCTGTTAGCAACAAAACTTCAGACATAGGTAAAATCTCAAGCCCATTTTCACAGGTACTTTTATAACTATTTTATCATCCTGTTCAAGTGGAAAGTTCACTTCGATTTCAGAACTATTGCAACAAGATTTACATTCAACTGGAAAATCTCGTTAGTTTTGCAACTTTCACAACTTTATGTTTTCTAATATGATATACATTATATGTGATTTTGTTTGCATTTTATTTTGTCACATTGATGTAATTATTTTAACCAAGTAAGTATAAGTTTTTTCAGTTAGAAGTTGATATAGCTAAATGAAAATTGGATTAATAGGAAATTTAAAGGTAATTAGATCTAAAACAATTCTTGACAATTGTGTTTAGAGAGATTTTATTTAGATGATTTAACATAATTCAAATGTCAACAACTAAGTTAACTCACAATGAATATTCATGTGATTGTCCTTATATATTGTAGAAATTGGTTTTGTTACAAGGCCAAGTTGGACACTACTTAAATGTTGACATGAGCTCATAGGAAGGAATATAAAATTAATGTAGGTTTTCTGTGAAGGACGGTTGTGCACAAATTCAAAAACAAAAATCAAATTTGTGTTTATTTATAGAACAACATTGTGAAGGAATTGTGAATCGATCATGCTCCCATGCTAATACATTGTTTAAAAAAAATAAAATCTGGGTTTTTATAACACTTTTGAAAGTGATTATCTTATTCTCTACTAGTCAACTATAAGATAATTAGCATTGATAGAAATTTGGTGTAAAAATAGTGTTGTTATTTTTTAATAAAGGATGAAAATATATGTAATTGAGTTTTATTTTTGGATAGAGTACACATGCTAGGATGCTTTTGTGTTAGTAAATGACTAGAACAATCCTAATTTTGATTTAGATATATCCAATTATCAATGTCCATAGTGATTTTTGCATAAAAATATTATACATAAATTTTAAAAATATAATAAGTTATAAGATAATTTAAACTTCCATGATCTCATTCACATTCATATTATCTCCAAGAAAATAAGAAATCGTACTTTACTGTAGAAAGAAAGCAAGAAATTGTATTCTTGCATTAACAATTTTTGTTTGCTATTAATCTTCATTAAAATTAGGTAGAGATATCTTGAATTCCAACTATGTAATATGCATAGTTGAGATAACCAACGATTTCTTGGAATCTTAAGTTCCGACACTGTAATCTGCAAGAATGCACGACATAATAACGCACAAAAAATTGTATACATAAAGAATAATTTAATTTTTCAACTTCAAAGTTCAATAATCAAACCAATTAGGAGGGAACACTAAGTATGCAACCTTGTTCAATGTCATATTTATAAGTGTGAGATTTCATTTCAATTTGTTTTTTTGTATGGTTTCTTTATTATGATACATACATTTGTGTGTGTGCCTATTTCATATATTAACATTATTATTTTTCTAAATTAATAATAATAATTAAAAATAAATTTATATTTTAGTTTATATATATATATATATAATGTGGGAGGTTTTATGAAGTAAATGTGTTATCTTTTATTATAATTGATGCTTATTGATATTTACTAGCCATTTAATTTATATAATTGTACTAATTATGATTTTGATTGTTGAAATATGGTGTTCTTTTTAATTATGGATGATGATTAATCATATTTGATTATGATTTATTTTGGATCATTTTGATAAATATTTTTAAATGTTATCACTATCTTAAAGTGTTCCATGGTTTACAATATCAACAATCAACACTAGAATTAAATCTTACACAATGATGAAAAAATCCTCACTCGTTCCTCCTCAAATATAATCCTTTTAAATATATTTATAATTTTATTATTCAAATAAAATCACTTAAAAATATAAATTTTCTTATAATTATTTCGAATAATGGAAAATTTTAATTAAAAAAAAAAAAAATTACAAATTATAAAGCATTTTTATATTTGTTTGTAAGTTAATTTGTATTACTTTAAAATAACAAATTACATCATTTCATCCATGAAAAATGAACATAGTACATGATAAATCATTTACTATGTACATTCCCAATATTAGATCCCATGATTTTTCATTTTTTCCTTTTCTCTTGAAAATTCCAATCCATTTCGAGGAGTCGTGAGTAAAATATGTAGATGAGACAATGAAAACATTTATTTGAGATAGTTCCATTGCCAAAGGTTATGTATATTTTTTGTTTCCTTCTCGCTATCTTAGTGATCTTATTCGTGGATATATTTATACCCACTCATTGATGAAGCCAAAATTATTGTTGAGTCTCTTTCATTTTTAGTTGAAGGATGGGCCTCCTCTACTTAGGGATAAGATGGCTCCACATGTGGCTGAGTTGAGTGAAAAGGAGTTGATTTTGTAGTATATGCCTTCTATTGCTATGAGTTTTCTTACTTGTGAGTTGCCGAGTATTCTTGGATCCTTTTTTTCCCTTTGGATCATGCCATCCACGACTCTTTTTATTAGTATCTGAGTGCAGATAAGACCCTTGCAAAAAGGGTAGACATTCTTAAGATAACCAAGCTATTGAAAAGTCCTATAGTGGAAAGAAATGTTTTCATAATCCACCTGTTTTAAATAACCATACCTCTCCACTTGAGAAGTATTTTATAGGAAACCCTTTATTGAGGTAAATTTCGACACATATGCGAGCAAATGTGAGAATTCCTTTCTCAAGCCTTTTAATGTTTATTTTGATGAAGCAACCTAGTAAGTTTCCCACATTAGCTAAGATATCAGTTTGTGTCAAATATATGGCTAGGTTATGAATCCTTACCCATACTAGAGTTTCCAAAGCCATCATGGGAAGAGGATTAAAATCAAGAAACTGTGGTTGAAATGAGAGACCATAACGACCCCAAAGCAGGGTCACTGATAAAAATATTTCTACTCGTCCTCTAAATTTTTTAAGAACACTACAAATAATCCTTTTGAGAAAAAATGTGACTTCGTATTATGAGACCAATTCTGGTGCAACCATTCCCCAAGAGCATATATGCTAATGGTCCAAATACATTAAAATGACAAATAATCTCTTGTTGTTAATAATATGCAACCATGAAGTTGGTTACAAGGTTGTTCACTTCAAGAGATGGAATGATTGTTGCTTGATCGATAATGGGTGATGGCCCTAAGAGATATTTGGGTTTCAGAGGTGAAATTCCTAGCCTTAGGGAATCCTTAAAGGACTTGGGTTGGGAGGAGGAGGGCACACCCCATCAGTTGGCTCTACCTCTTAATATTGAGACTACATAAATAAAGGCATCTTTGGCTATGCCATAATCTTCGAGGGAATTCATAACCTGAAGCTTCCTTCTACCATGTAGGAGCCAAAAAATGCCAGAGGTGATTCACAATCAATCCTAAATTCTGATAATGAGTGAATATATTGGATACAAGGTTTTGACCAACATATATAGGGAACCCATCGATAATCGCCTCACAAAGACTGAAAATTCACTAGATCTGGGATACAAAACTCATCTTGGATGCAAGAAAGTCTATGTAGCATAAAATATTTTCCCTGGTTTTCAAGATCTTGAGGTAGGCTAGGTTTCTTTAAAACCTCCTTTGGAAAAAAACTAACACCCTTTGAAATTACAAATCCTGATATTGCCCACTCGTGGTCTAGAGAAAAAGAGAGTTATTGCTTAATTCTAGGGTTAGCCATAAAAATAGAGGGCTTCTCCACATGCTTAAATTCCTCCAAACACTTGAAATTTTCCAATAGTTTGACCAATTGCTTCTTGGATTTTTAGAGCTTGGTCATATTGTCGTCCTCAACCTCTATGGTCAAATGATACATAGTCCTTGCCACCACATTCTCTTGTGCCGCTACCACTCAAAGAAACTCTATTGATTTTTGTACTCATCAAAGGAAAAGCACCCAAGATTGGGTGTCTCTATTGAGTTATGAAAATATTTCACATTGTGTAATCCCCTAGGAGTTACCATGGCCACTGCACAAACCCTAATCCAAAAAATATATAAATAATTTTAATATTAAATTGTAACGGTTTGATGAATTGTTATGTAAAGTACGTTTTCAATATTAAAATCTCTTATCAAACTTCATGATTCAAGAAAAAATACAACGAAATACTTTGGAATGATGATCTAATATAACATTATTCATATAATATTAAGTATATATTAAAACAATATTAAAAAAAAAAAATTATAAAAATATTAATGTTATTAAAAAGAATATTTTAAGTGTTAATTGTTTATTTATTTATTTTTTAACTGTAATGAGAATTTGATACTAAGAAAAATTATGCATCCATGTTATAGCCTATACATTAGGTGATGACATAGAAATTCCATTCTAAGTAAGAAATAATTATAACCTCATCCAGACTCCCATCTATAATATTTACTTGACTCCTAACTTTCCTAATAGATGTTGGCTATTTAGAGGTACATACAATATCCAAAAAACCAATAAGATCATACAAAACTTACAATACTTGGAGAAATTGATGCAAGTTCCACTCACTAACTTCCAGAGTTATCCTCTACTACAAGAGGTAAATTCAAATCTAATCTTAATATATTTATTTCATTTTCCTCATCTAGATTGGAGGAGATATGAAGAGATAAGGATTTAATTACTACCCCTAGATCCTTCAGTTGCTAGTGAAGACCATCTGCCTCATCCTCTAATTTCCTATGCAAATTTCTATTTTCCATCAATAATTCCATTGTTTTCAAGACAACAGAAAAGACCTAGTTCAATTTGGTACACATAAGTTTTTGGCTTGCCCCTAGGTTATCCATTCATTTCTCCAAAAATTCCATTGCAATAAATTCATAATAAAATCTTGTATATCAAATTCCCCACACTATAAATTCATGACAAGTTTACAATTGTTAGGGGCCCATGAAAAACTAAGGGTTGATAAGCCCCTGTGCCTCTCCCCAGAGAAAGAGCTCATATAATTAAGATAAGAACAAAGCCACAACATCAAGGGTGCGTTAAAATTCTGACCATAAGGATAAATTGTCCCCAAAATTTTCCATAACATCACTTTCCAAATTAAAACTTTACACCATTTCAGTACCAACATGACAAGCATGAAAAAATTTTCCTTTGATGCTTCTAGAACAGAGAAATTCTAATTTAAATGGAAAGTTTTTGAATTATCTCCTAGAATACATGAGAGAAAATGCCTAGTTAGTGCGCTTGAGACCTCCCTGTTGACTTTGAGATCGCTACCATATGATACCATTGATTTTGGAAAGCTTGCAGTTGAATTATGAACCTCCTCAATAGGCCAATGGTCGAGGAAACAAGAAGATGTAGTGGATAGAGTTACTTGTCCCAATATTTTTTGAATATCCTCTAGAGAAACGACACCTTCTTTGCCTCCTTAAGGCCACATCGAATAACTTCGAAGAACTTGAACACCATGATCACTGTTAATATCTATAATTTCCGGCATGAATTTAAAGGACTACATAGAGGGCTTAATGATTTATCCACACAATAAAATCTACTCTGCCACTCCACTATCAATGACATGGGAACACATGAAAAAGCAATAGAATGGTGGTGAAAAACTAATGACATACTTCCTATGTCCTTCGTACATGCTTATGCACTCAAGCCCAATTAAATTAAAATTAATACTGTTTATGCATAATGCATTTTGTGAGGGGGATCCATGATGATTTTTTTGGCCCTCTCCCTCCCCCAATTTCATTTTGTAATTCAAACAATTCCATTGCTAAGGGATGAGAAAAATTAATGAGTGGCCATTGTGAAAAAAGACCCCTTCTTTTGGTTTTACACCTTCTTTAGCAAGACAATCTACTTTAGCATTAAACGATCTCCGGACATAATAAAATCCAAGCTTGGAAAGTGGTGGTTTCAATACGTGGATATTTTATATTATACCTCTTAACTTGCACATTTTTTGTAATTTTCTACAAAACAGGTGTTGGATAACTATCAGGGAATCATCCATTACCACAAAGTTTTCAATTTTTGTTGATCTTGCTAGCATTAGACCTTGTACCAACCCATACCCTTCACTGGCAGAGTTATTTTCTAAATATTCAAAGCCCCAAGAATAATTTGTTTTTTTGTTTCCATTGAAGTTATGAATAACCCCTTCGGTTCTCTCTCTCTCTCTCTCTCTCTCTCTATATATATATATATATATATCTACAATGAAAGTTAGAATATTTTTAATACTACTATGATAAATGTTATACTATTTTCTCAATATTGATGGTAAAATATTTATAATTTTATTTATTTATTAATTAATCCATAATTTAAAAGTTCAGATATATTTTAAAAATATTAATTACTCTCTGAATATTTATTTTAAAATAGTTATAACTTTTTTTTTAGATTTATTAATCAATTTATTATTTAAAAATTTAAATATATTTAAAAAAATATTAATCACTCTTGAACATGAAAAAAATTGAAGATAATCTTTGTATTTTGAAATTTTAGCAAGTGGGGTGATAGGAGTAGGAGGGGTTATTCTCAAGTTTGATGGGAAAATTTAAATTGAGTAGGGTTTGTGTTTAGGAAATTGTGAAAATAATGTACCAGACACATATGGATTACTGCAAGGGCTTCTCCTGGCAGAAAAAAACAAATATCAAAGATTTGGTGGTGATGGGAGATTAATAAATGATTATCCTTCACCTGGTCCATGAGCCTTTGTTTAAGAATTGCAAGTTGTGAAGCATTATCGAATTAAGAATCTGAAACTAATGTACAATTCTCTTAGCTTCTTTCATAACTTGAGAATGAAAAATTCTATTGCATATGATCTCGCTAATAAAATTGTAAACTTGTACGCAAAATTCCTAATGAGAATTGGTGTTCCTTCCCTCACAACTATTCCTTAACGGTGGTGGGTTTGATATACATTGTAAATTTTGTTTGTATCTATAGGTTTTTTGAAGAATAGTAAAATATCTAATAAATTTTGAGAATAATATCATTGTCAGGTTACATATATAACTATCCTCAAAGGATTTTCATTGTATTCACTTAATTTACAAGTCGTGATCCAAACACAAATTTTTATTTAATATAATATATCATCACAATGCCCACGAGATCTTGGATAAATAGTGATCGGGTGTGTTATTAAAGCACATCACCAGTTTAATTCCATGCTTTATTAAAATATTATTCTTAAACATGACCATGATATAACCTCACCAACCTAACTTACTAACAAAAAAAAACAAAAACATATTCTTATCACATTTTTTTAACCACATGAATTTAATTTTGATAAGATTCGCAAGCTTTAAAAAATTCGATCACTAACTTTGCCTTTGAAAATTTCAGATCTAAGATCTTATTTAGACAAAAACTAAATTGCAATTCATTTTCTATGATGTACTTTCCAACTCTATCTTAGATCACAAATTATTTTCTTATATTCTCTGTGGTGTAGTGTATTTCAATAGAATTATAGAAAACCACTTTCTTAATTTTTAAATTTTTTAAAGAAATTTTCAATTATTTATTATACAAATTGATATTAAAATGAACTCAACAAAATAATTTATGTATTTTATAAATATTTTATGAATTTAAAATATTTTTAAATAATAATTTATATAATACTTGAAAAACTTAAAAACCTATACTTTTTATGAAAATAGTCTTTTAAATAAGATAAGGATAAATTAATTCATTAAGTTTGAAACATGCATCTTACTAATTAAAATATAAAATTATCCAAATAAAAATGAGTACAAATATATAAATTAGGTTGAGCCAAGCCTTGAGGCTTAGCTCAATTGGTCGAGTCCCCATTGTTAAAGTACCTTTTCTATTGAGAGGTTATAGGTTCAATTATCTTGACACTCTCGAGGTCAGGCTTTGTGGTTGAGCCAACGGGAAGTGATCCCTTTGGGTGGATCTGCTTGTACAAATATTTCGTGGACATAATCATCACTGATATTTGAGGTTTGCGAACCACATAGAAAAATATAATTAAGGTTTAACACTCCCCTGTTCCATATATCTCCATTTCTCTCTCCCTATCTCTCCCTCTCTCACCTTTCCCTCATTTTCTCTCACCCCTTCCCTAAGCCGCCCTCTCTCCTTATGTCTACCTCTTATATACCCCCCTCCTATAGGCCCTCCCTATGTTTTCCATATCCCCCCCTCTCTCTCCTAATGTTTCCACCATATATATCTCCCTCTATCCCATATGTTTGCATCCCCCTTTTCCCTTTATATTTCTATTTCTTCCCCTATCCTCATCCATCTCTCTCTTTCCCTTCCCTATTCGACCCCCCACTATCTCTCCCCCCTTCCCACCATCTCTCTCTCTATCTACATGTCTCCCTCTTTCTCTCTATCCACCCCCCATCCCCCCTCCTCTCCCTTCCTTTTTGTGTTACTCCTTATCCTTTTCCCTTAGTGTATACATTGCAACAACAATGTGTGAATGTTAAAATTGTGCACACATGATTAACACACACACACATTCTTATCTATATAAGCGAAAAAACACCTTTCTCTTGCCCATAATTTTTCTCGTAACAACACTCACATGTTGGTTTAGACACACATATCCCATAAAAAATATTCTCTTATAGGTGGTGTTGTTTGTTGGTTTTATTTAAATAATTGAATTTGAATAATTTTTATATATTCTTGTTATAGTATAACCTTTTGGAGATGGAAAATTTACGCGATTGATAAAAAAGTCTAGAACGAAGCTATTGCTCCTTGAAAAAGTCCAAGGTCTAAGATAAAATGCAATATTGGGTATGAGTAACACATGGTTGGGTGAATACTATGCATTTAGTAATTAAAATAATGCATATTTTTTATGAGATGGATAAATGGCATGTGCCTCAAAGGCTATATAAGTAAGAAGGATTGAGCTTGAGAACTCACATTTTCACACCCTAATGCTAGATGGATTTCATAATGCTAAAATTTCCATGATGAACTAGTGCTAAGTTTGGTCTCAAGATTTTTGTTTCTACTTTGGAGGTAGAGACCTATCAAACCTCCATTTCAAGAAATAAGGGTAATAATGCATACACAAATAAACATTGAAACCCCACAAACAAGATATAGGTTGAAAGCACAACTTCAACACATGAACACAACACTACAAGAAAAAACATGTCTACAACTATAAATGTGTTTAGTCTTATAGAGTTGAAATTCCTTCTAGAATCAAAGAGGAAACACCCACAACGTAAGACAATTATGAACACTTTTATTTAGGATAAAAGAATATACAATGCTTCTTTCTAGAGAAAGAAGCATTGTATATGTTGTAGCACAAAATAAATAAGTTATTTTTATTTATTTTTACTTTTCCATATTTTCTCAAATGTCTGCCAACTTCTTTCTCTTCTCGATATTTATTCAAGAATCATCTCAAGGATTTTCTACATTTCACATCAAAAATATGGCTTACCAAGAACATAATTATTTTTCAACAGCAACTGCTCAATTTTAATCAAATAGCTAACTAGGAAATACCCTAATGGTGAAGCATTTCCTTTGAGGAGCTTTTAGAGCATAATAACTCAATATTTGGAAATAGAAAAAGAAGTGTGGTGGAATTAACACATACATGGGATTTTTGGCATTGAGAGGGTAGGTTGGAAGCCTCAGATTTGTGTCTTTTTTAATCCTGATGGGCCTCTGCATTTTGTAATGTCTCAGATCCATAGAGGTTTCTATTAGATTCATGGTATGGAATAAATAGAGGCAAGATTACTTTACTATTTTATGTGCTAATAATCTTTAAATTTCATATATTTTGTTTTTGTTCAAGCTAAGCATTAATTAAATTATATGGAATACCAAAGATGCTAAATTGAGGATCAACTTCCCTCATTTCTCCTGGAAATGTTACGATTAAAACCAAGATTTTAATATGAACAGGTTGTTTTTATTATCCCTCTGCATCTATTCCTTGATTTCATATGATGATTTTTTTTTTTGATATTTAACCATTAGAATGCTATTATGGTGTGTCTTCTACAATAACAGATATAAAAGACATTTAATGAATGTCTGAGTTATTATTTGTCTTCTTAATTTTTCCCACCTTTCTCATATAAACTTTGTGCTCTATCTTTCAGTACTCCATTCCCAATACATACTCTCTTGTATTTTTTATATTTTCACTATTTTATCCTAGCTCTCTAACATCCTTATTCTCAACCCATTCCACTTATTTTCCATTAATTAAACCTAGCGAATGTTATTCAAACACAGTGAACAGCTAGTAGGCCTCGTAATATTTAAGGAAGCATCCTCTTGCTTAAGTCATAACTTGGGACTAAATTAGGTTTGTTGTTACCTTGGCCTATTTCCTTTTAGTTGTGAACTATCTAGAAAGAGTTACAACGACATTAACAAATATTTAGCCACCATTTTAAACAAAGATTAACAATAAGGAAAAATTCAAAGAAAACCAAGACTAGCATGTTTCCTTTAGGATTTGAACATACTTGCTAGAAATAGTACTATAAGGACATCCATGGGACAATGTACATTACTATAATCACATGTGGTGTCGCAAAATCTATTTGTTAACCTCTACTCATAAAGAAATAATTCCCAACTAGATCTAATGATCATCCTCTCAAGAAAAAATAATAACCACCCTCTCAAGCATGATGAAGAATGTTGACACAAGGAAAAGGAAAATTTGCATAGATGACACTATTTTTACAACCTTCAACAAAAATAGACGGCAAAATATCACAAGCCTCACCTAAAACTAGAAGGAAAATTCCAAACTAGAAACTAGTAACCACCCTCCCAAGCATACAGGCAAACATAAAAGTAGAGGAATTGTCCCTAGTCTCCAACACAATTTGAAAACAAAGAAAATATACATGGGTTAACATCCAACACATATAAATGCCAGATATTAATTCCAACCATCAAAGGAGCCACATCATGACCTCCAACACAACTAGAGATCATAGCAAAATGCTAACTAGATCATTAAAGAAACACTTTAGCAACATAATGACCTCCAAAAGATTCAAATAACAATGTGATGGTATGACCTCTAATACAGAAAAACAAAAAAGAGAGATTCCATCCATCAAGCCACTAAATAATTCAATAAACCATGGAACCACATATTAATGTAGGCCCATGATAGCTACATGAATTCAATGCCCACCATAAAATAATTGTAAGTACCCAATCAATGCTAATAAGCATCATCACTATATGTTTAAGAAAAAACTTGTAAGCATTCTCCCAAGTATAACTTACATCCACCCTCTTCAGCATATATCCATACATGAGCTAACCTCAAACATAACTCAATACCCTAGTTAAAATCCCATTAAGAAGAAATCGATGACATGATCTCCAACACAAACCTGAAGTGTAGAAAAATACCACCTAGATGGGTATGAATGCAGACCCACAATTAAATGTTGGCGTGACATCCAACAATGCCAAACGATAGAGTGATTATATGAACTCCAATACATCCAAACAATAGAGTGAGATTCTAAAAGATATACTACTAAAAAATGCAATAAACCTTAACATCCAAAAACCATAATTAAATGTTAAACTATGACAAATACAAAAATAAATTTTATGTACATGATGCTAAGATTTTCTCACCACCCCATTCCCCTTCCCTTTTAGTTCCAAAACTTAGTACTAACGTTAGCAAGAAAACCCAAATCAAAGACATAATAAATAATTTCCCCAAAATATATTTAATAAACTAAAACAAAACCTCAGTAAATCCATCGCAAGGGAAATTATTAAAATATTATAGCCAGTTTAAAGCCTCATCATTGCACGTTTCCCATAAGAAAACAAAAAAATAACCTTAATAACTACAAGTGATTCCAAGAGACACTCACTTTACCTTGTGGATAACATATCATAATCACAACCTTCTAGAGATGAGAAGGTTTATATGAATCCTTAAATGAGGAAAGATGATATAGACACACGTGTAAAAAAACATGTCGAGTCACAATCAACTTAGAAACAAAGAGGACATGTTGAGCTCATAGTGATGGCCATGGAACGAAATTATCAAAGACATGGAATCTCTATTATGAATGATCTTGAATTACTTCTAGGAGTGAATTTTTGATGATTATGTAATTCTAGGGTGTGAATACTATTATGTTGTTTCTTTATGGCTAGGTTATTGCGGCTCCTATCGTCTACTTGGAGGGTGGTTCTGTATTTTTTATATTTGTTTCTTTTTAGGTTTATGGGTCCCCCTATATCATGGTTTTCTAGGCTCCCTTGTCTGTTTTACTACTTCTTTTGTAGATGGGCTTGACACTTGGGGCTTTATATTTTTTTTCTAGTAATTTATCCTTCCGGTTCTATGTCACTGGGTGGGGGGGTTACACCTGTGGGAAAGGTCAGGGTCTCTAGTTGTGGGATACCTATCCTTGGGATCCTTACTACTTTAGGGAGAATGCTTCAACATGTTCTGGACTTGAGGAATCCATCCACTAGATGTGATCGCCCTCTTAAAACTATGCGGCCCTGTGTGGAGAAACCTTCTTTATCTCTGGGTGTTGATGTAGATTTTAGTAGGATTATGAGTTCTTTCAGCCTATGATTTGAAGGGTAGATTCTACTATACCTTGCTTAACAAGGACCAAATGAGGACTTGGGTCACTATACATTGGAAACCGTTGTAATGTTATTGTCTAGCTATTAGTTTGCTTATGAACCATTGGATACATTTTCATTTTTTGGAAAAAGGTGACCTCTAAACAATCCTTCAACGCACTTGGGTGCTTGTTCAAGGTTATATATGGCTCTAACGATAGAATACTGTATTTAAACCTCTACTGGAGAAACCAAAATCACTGCATATTTTGGTAAATCTGGTGGGTTTTCCGTTGGATCTCTTGACTAAACAAATCATTATTTAGGTTGCAAATTTCATTAACAGATTTGTTTAGTTTGATTAAATGTCCATGAAATCCTTTGATAAAATGATTTTATGGGTCTTGGTTGATATGGGTATAGAGAAGGGGCTACCTGTGGAGCTGGACATTTCTATGGGGAACTTTACCTTTATTCAGAGACTTGAGTTTTAGGATGTACCTTTAAAAATTTTATTGTGTCATCAAATATGGCATTTTATATTAGACAATATTCTTGTCAGGTCTAGTGCAACAAAAAACCCCTAATCTAGGGGTTCTAGTTTCTATTAGCATTTCCAAGTGTGTTCATGATGGCTTGGATGGGATTTTTGGGTCTCAGCGAAGTCCCATCTGGCCCAACATTTATCGAGGTTCCTCCTCGCTATGAACGTGCTCAAGTAATGATTGAGCTTGTCACCCTTGGTCTCATAACTAAAACTCCTAGCTCAAAAGCCATGGCCGGTTTAATGGATAGTTTCCCAATGGATTCATCATCATTAGAGGGATTTTCTCTTAATGTCATGGATGTTACTTTTGTCGTGATGTATGGTTCTGAATCTCTTGGCTGCGGGGTGAAAAATGGCTCTCCTACTCTTCCATATTCCTAGATGTTTTCTTAGCCTATTATGGACTCATCATCTAGTAAGCTTCACAATATCATTTCTGTAGAAGATATCATTTTATTGGATAGTTAGATTTTAAGTCATGTAAAGCCTCTTTTTTTGTGGTAAACTCTGTGGAGGTGTTGTCATTTATTATCCCTAGCTTCCAATCTGAGGGTCTAGCCTGAACCTTGATTTTTTCATCGCGCTTTCGGACCTCTGCTACAAAATATTCCTTGCCTCCTACAAGTCACACTTATCTACCTTTTGAATCTAATTTCGAGGATATAAGAGAGCCATATTATGGTTTCTAGGATCCTACTATCAAAACCTCCCTAAATATTATGGTCATTCCCACTTTTCCTTCTTCTCTTCCTACGCGGTCTTCCCTAAATGATTCTATCCAAATTTCAAAATGTAACTGTCCAGAAAAAATTTTCAAAAAAAAAAAACTTATCCCATGACAATTCACCTCTAGGGGATTTTTTCAAAGAGATTTCAAAATCCATAGAATTTTCAAGGGCCCTTAGAGAAACAATTCCCTCTATCAAGGGTTTCCCATGATTTTCATGTCTCTAAATATTAGAGGAGTTGGGGGTCCTCCTCGGGTTCATGCCCTTCATGGACTTGTATCTATTCATCGAATATCTGTTATATTATTCCATTAAACTATGGTTTCTACAGACAAATCCAAAGAATTACTTCTGAGAATATTTCATGATTGCTGTATCTTTGTAGTTGATGCTATAGGTTTATTTTGGGGCCTCTTGGTGATGTGGAACCCTAGGTGTCGCCACAGGGGAAGCCGCAGGGACAAAAACAAGGACAGTGACAAGGCTATAATACAGTTACCAGTACTAGCACAACCTTAGGTACATGATATCTTTTGATTTTAGAATAAGTGAGGTAGTAAAGGCAGGTTGAGGATCTAGTCAATCCTCCCACAACTAGTGTTCAAACCAACAGATATGTTCATCATATGATGAGGGATGCATAAGAGTTTTTATGATCACCTAGGAAGAACAAGAGAGAATGCAGAAAACTAGACAAGTACTAAGCATTGGTAGCACAAGTTATTGAACCTTCCAGCTATCAAGAGGCCACACAATATCAGGTGTGGGTGGATTCCATGGTGGAGGAGTATAAATCTATCATGATAAACAACGTTTGGGAGGTAGTTCCTAGACTTATGGATATGGTAGTTGTGGGCTCTAAGTGGATCTATAAGATCAAGTATGTTGCAAATGGCAGTGTGGAAAAGTACAAGGCTATATTCATGGAAAAGGGGTATGCGAAGAACGAAGGCATAGAATATGAGGAGACATTTTCCCCAGTTTCCAGGTACACCTTCATTTAGTTAGTCATATCTGTAGCAAAACAGATGGGATGGCAGATTAAAAAAATTAATGTCAAGAAAACAATAAGGCTTCAACACACATGAGAGAGGACCACATGTGTGCAGACTAAAGAAAGCACTATACAGGATCAAACAGGCTCCTAGGGAATGGTATGGTCACATTAAAAACTACTTGCAGTAGATGGGATTTGTCAAGAGTGATGCAAATCCTAACCTCTACTATATGATCGTAGAGGGTGAGCCACTCATCCTAATTTTTTATGTGGATGATATCTTTTTAACATGATCATCAGGGTTCATAGAGGTTTGCAAGAGGAACTCGGAAGCATAGTTTGACATGAAATATTTGGGATTGATGCATTACTTCCTAGGTCTAGAAGTATGGCAGAGGGACATGGAGATATTCCTTGGTCAAGGGAGATATGCTACAAAGATTCTGAAGAGATTCAGGATGCAGGATTGTAGGCCTTTGTCCACACCTATGATTACAAATTGGATAAATATTGATGCATCAGAGGACAAGGATTTTGAAACAACCTTGTCTAGAAAACTCATTGACTCCCTCATGTATCTAGTCAACATTAGACCAGATATATTCTTCACTGTCAGCAGCCTCAGTCAATTTATGGTGGGACCTAAGAGAGTGCATTAGACATCAGTGAGGCACATACTAATGTATTTGTGTGGCACAATCAGATATGGGTTGAGGTATATATGAGGTGATGGTGACAGGTTATGTGGTTACACAGATGTATATTGGGCATGAAGTTTAGTGGATCAGAAGAGAACATCAGGGTGTTGCTTCAACATTAGATCAAGGGTTGTATCTTAGTGGAGAACGAAGCAGAGTACATGGAAAATATCATGGCCACATTCGAAGCTATATGGATTTGGAAGTTGCTAGTGAGTTTGTTCAGTCAGAAGATGGAGACGACCAATATTTTCTATGACAATCAGAGTTGGTTAAAGATATTTTAGAATCTAGTGTTTCATGATAAGTCAAAACATATAGACATACAATATCACTTCATCGGATACTATGTGCAACATGGGTTAGTTCAGCTATTGTTGGGCCCTTCGTTTTGAGAGATAAGCAGTGACACGTTTTGAAGATTGACCATATTTTTACCAGAGGCAACCCTTGGAGGACATAGAGAATAAAAATACATAAGGATAAGGGTATGCCAAATACTATCATTTTTGGAGTTCCAACCAGAGAAATCACAACTCGGGTAGTCGTAACCGAGATGGAAGGAACGCTGATAGCCGGGAATGTAGACACAACCGAGCAACCGAGGAAACCAAAATAGGTGAAAGGTGGAGTATTCAAGGGAGACGTAGCATTAGGTGCAGGGTTTAAGAAGGAAGATGATAAAATAAAAAAGGAAGAAGCAGAGGAATGCATCGAAATGTTGTCAGGGAACCACCAATTTCACACTTTTCAGTCTCATCCTACTCAGATATTAGCTTCTTATTGTAACTTTCTATTATATCTTCAAGGCCTTCGAGCCCAATGTATGGATGTAATATTGTTGGATTTAATGAAAGGAGGAGTTACATGGTTATATGAGAGTCTCTATTTATTCTTTTTTGTAGCCTCTGAAAAAATTTTATTACGACTATACATTTGCTTTATACTTTCCTCTTGAATTATTGAGCTGATTTGATTGTCCCTTGATGTTCTAGTTCTGAATTTATTGGGCATTGATATCATTCATGGGTTTTCCTGATACTAGGTTCCAACCCTATTTAAATAAGGTCATGAAATGCCTTGGGTGAGATTCCTTATTCTTCCAAATAGGGTGAAATTTAACTGTTGTGCTAGACTATGATAGAGTCTTTGTTGGCTCCTGTGTATGAACCCAAGGTCTCAAACTGTCCATCAATTTTCTATGAAAAAATGATTCTGTTGTCGGGACCTGGAATTTTACAAAGGAAATTAGAACATAGTGTCTAGAAAATTTAAGCAGGGGCTGAAATATTGGTGGCACGAGCAAGTAGACCAGTTAGTTTCTCAACAAGATCAAATATTTTGTACCCAGAACTTGCAAGCAATCAATATGAGATCTACTAGTGCAAGTTCTTAGAAGATCTCCACAATTGGATGTGGAGATTACAAGTATAAAAAAATTCCAGTGGACAAAGACGACATTCTTGTACATGGAATCAAGCTATAGATCTCATTGCACTACACAAACTTGACACACATTTGACATGAGCTGTTGATTTATGGGAACAAAATACCATAGAGGGGTACATCATTGAGTTTTTTGTGGAGGGTCATTATTCATTTTCTAAGGCCGATGCAATGTTCAAGTTGGGGTTGAGGGGAAGACTACTAAAGGAAATTCCATTGTGGGTTATGGTTCTGATGGTAGAAGAGAACTTATTGCTATTCTAGAACCCGCCAATGGCACCGTAAAACCCTGTTACTAGGGGGAGGATTTAAGGGTAGGGATGCTACCTGACTTAGAGATATGAGACTATTGAAGAAATGAATGTGGATGGCTTCCAAAAATCCAGAGATTTTAGGGCACAAAGGAGAGTGCATATATCTTAAGAATGGAGGGAGAGAGCTCTACAGTAGATCGATAGAAGATAAAGAGAGCTACGCCAAGTAGGAGCAGTGTAGGAAGTCTAGAGGAATGAGAGAGGGAAATAAGTCGACCGAAGTTGCAGAGTGGTGGGGATAGTGCTAGAGTTTAATTTGGTCCAACAGGAGAGTCCAAGACAATTGTAGCGACAGAGGGGCAGAGAAGCGAGCAAGGCTCCACCCCACCCGAAGGGATGGAAGCGTTAGACAGAATGGGCCTCATGGGTCCAGAGGAAGGCCCAGATGATGACATGAACTTTAGCATGAGAAGGTTATTTTATAAGAATGATGTGTCCCCCATGAGTAATGGCTCGCTTCCTAGAAACTCAGGTAGTACCTCCCCCAACCTTCCCCTCATAATTTATCACAACCCTAATCAATTGTTTTCTAAGTTAATCAAAGTCATAAAGGCTCATAGTGTGCACACTACCTACAAACATGGTAACGTTAACAATAGAACTAGTAATAGTAGTACAAACCTACAAGAATCATTGCAGCCCGATTCACATGGATTTATACTCCTCCCATGAGGTCTGTAAAACATGGTGGGATCCTTCACCAGGTATCCTGAGTTCTCTAGTAGGGGGAATGAGGATGTAGAGCAACATTGGTGTCTGTGCAAAGCCATTTGGAGGGTTCGCTAGACACTAGATGTCATAAAGCTGATTGAATTCCAAACCACTCTTCAAGAAAGAGCACTAATATGGTTTATCAAGTGGTCTGAACTACAACATAATCCAACAGTAGATGAGGTCAAATGAGAATTTGTTCAATAGTTTCAGTTTCCCCAAACAAACCAACAAGGGTTGTTTGAGTTATGGTAATTCAAGCAACGAGAAGGAGAAAATTATTGGGAGTTAATGTAGAGGTTTAAGGATGTGATTGGTAAGCTGAGCTACTCGATCAACCCCAATCATCAACGGTATTGGTTCATTAAAATGTTGTTGCCACTTATGCACACTTCGTTGATTCAAAAAAAAATTGAGACTTTTCTTGACACTCTAGGAAAGAAAATTGCATTGAGGCTATGGCTAGATACACTCATGAGTAAGAGAGGGGGAAACCTCACAAGACCCCTCCATCATAACGATATAACACCAGATTACAGATCTGACAAAGAAGTTGAGGTATCTACAACGAGCGCATCCTGCGTGACCGCATGTCTAGTGTACCAACTGCCATATCGAGGGTCATCACACCACGAAGTACCTAAGGCTTTGGGGCTCGAGCACTCCCTTCGTGCCAATGGGGCCATCCACATATTTTCCCGTCATTGGAGTTGTGTAGATTGGTACGCAAGGTATATACACAAGGCACACTCAGTTCCATGCATTTTCAAACTAGTAGAGTGTAACACCAACCGAGTACTGCGAGATATTAAAAACGTACAAACATCTCCCTTTCCTCTGTCCAATTATTCAAAAATAATCCAGTGTTTTGGACAACACTTTATATGAATTTTTGTTCTCACCAACTCAGCATACTAATCAATGTAGAGCACTAGACACCCTATTTGATCGATTAGATTGATCTACCTATCATATTAATGAGACTCCTCGAGGATGAGGAGGTGGAGGAATAAGGGGGGGGGAAGAAAATGAGGCTGAGGTTCGATCCATAGCTACAACTATGATCAAGAGGGGCATGTCGCAAGAGTCTGCCTATTGTCTAGAATACCTTGGTGCTCTTAGTGTAGGGTGAAAACACATTAGACAAAATATTTTCTTGAGTTGATTTTGATATGGGAAAAGCGCAACCGCTAAATGGGAGAAAATTTAATTAGTGTTGAACCAAGGATATCAGAGACAAATCCCCTCTCGAACATTAATATAGTGACCCGATGAGGGAAGAAGACCGAAGTTGACTTTAGAGTCTTAGAACAACCAAGAATTATAAAGCTGACCTCACCAAAGCGCTCATACAACTCAGAACAACAGAAGAAATATTACAAATAATCCATGGATATTTTTAACAAGTTGACTCTAAATATTGATCCAGAAGGAGAAAACCGAGGTTTCCAAAAGCTAGGAACACGGGCCCATCACAAATCAAAACTCGACCCAAAAAAAAGTTGTTCAAGTCGTTTCTGTAGACTGTGAATGATGATTAGATGCTCAAATTGTTGCGAGAAATTATTAAATTTGTTGTCAAGGATGGGGTGGAGGAGGAAGGATTTCTCTCTTCCCACTTACCCAAATTACACTCCAGGAGGGTGCAAAAAATAAGAAGTGAACAACAAGGGGGTTCCAGATTGATGTTCATATTGTGAGGTTTCAAATCAAGGACACAATTTTATACTTGGGTTTAGATGTGAATATCCTACAGAGGTAAACCTAGGAAGCCTTGGGAAGGAAAAAGTTGGAATTCTATCAAATTCAACTACGCATGGAAAATAAATATTGTACACTCTTGGTTGGAAGGATATAAGATGTTTAAATTGACATAGCAGGGGTGAAAACTTATGCCGAATCCGAGGTAATAGATATTATGGGGGACAAATACCCTTATCCATCATTACTTGGAATAGATTAGGCTTTTGAGAATTATACGATAATTGATCTAAAGAAGGAATTTATGACCTTTGAATTGGAGGGAGTTAGAATGATCCAGTGTTTAGACCCATACCAAGGACCAAGGTTCACGGAGTCGGAAGATGATAGGGAAGAATCTAAGTTGTTGGATCAGTTGCACTGACTGACATCGGGTAGAAGGGAAGATTATATCAATCTAACGATAGAATATCGATTAACTAGAGGAGAATTCACAGCTTGGAGGTTGGGTCTAAGGTTGCATGGGAAAACTCGCAGTAGGGTAGACATGAGATCAACACTAGGTGTTGTGCCACGATATATTTCATTATCTATGTTTTTCCTGAGGTAGGATAATTCCCTATTTTCAATGGCATGGACTCCATTAATGTTTTTATTAATGAAATTGATACAACCATCTCTGAAGAACACAAGGTTCCCTTACTAGTTGTTTCTTTACAAGAGATACCATCAAGGCAGTGGGGATCTCACCACAACCATCTGAAAGAATGACATGATATTAAGGCAATGATGAGATTCATATTTTGGTATTTAGGAGACTACCCACAAAACTTTATTAATTACTGGGGAAACTTTGACCCTTGGTAACACCTGTAGGATTGTAAGTCCAGATGGACCAGGGAAGGACTTCTATAGGACTTGTTAGTGCATAGATTTTTACACACCCTCAGGACATTTTCAAAGGCATGGTACGTGAAAGAGGAAATAAGGAAACAAACCAGTGATTGGGATTGTTTCACAGATCAATTCATTAATGAAGTTTCCTTCAAGGACAATGATGAAAGGATAGCCAATGTTTCGCAGGCCATTAAGCGAGTTTGTTTTACATCAGGGTAGTTTACAGATGGATGTGTAGATGAGAAAAATTTGGAGAATATATATGAATCAGGGTTCCATGAAGTTGTAGCCTCTGGAAATATAAACCAAGAACCTGATGAAGATGATCTGGAGGAGTTGTGACATATCACATTCAAGGAAACTGAGGGGGAACAAAGTGTCGAGGACAGGATTTTGACTGATGGTCCATAGCTACTACCTCTGTAGTTGCAGAAACACAACATTGGCACTGATGAAAACCAGAAGTTGGCCTCGATTGGAGATTACTGGGATGAGCAGACTACCAAAGAAATATTTGACCTCCTAAGAGAATATGAGGACTTTTTCCGTTCTTTTTTTGTGGAAATTAAGGGGATTAAGGGAGAATTAGGAGAGATGAATTTTGTGACTAAAAAATATGAAAATCCATTAATAAAGTGGTCATACTGACTAAACCCGAGAGTTAAATAGAAGGTGAAGAAATAAATAGAAAATATGTTGGAAGATATGTTGGCAGCAGGGCTTATCTTCCTAGATGAAGAAGCGGAATGGGTCAGCCCAATTTTTATACAAAATAAAATGATGATGATGAAATTTGAGTCTATGTGGAGTATCAGAGTCTGAAAAATTCTTGTGTTCATGATCCTTTCCCCAACCCTTTTAGCGATGAAGTTTTCGACAATGTGGCGGGAATCAAAGCTTACTCTTTTACGGATGGATTCTCTTGTTATCATCAAGTCTAGATTGCAGAAGAATATAAGAAGAAAACTACATTCACCATGGAATGGGGATCTTACACATACCATGTCATGTCATTTGGAATCGATAATGTGTCAGCAATATTCTCAACAATTGTGATCGATGCTTTCAGGGATTATATTCAAAATTTTATAGAGGTTTACATGGATTATTATACCATTTATAGTCTACTAAAGAAAAATTCTTGTTTTCTCTAAGTGATGTTTGATCGCTGTAGACAGTTGCAGATCTCCCTAAACATGAAAAAGTGCATATTTTCTATGCCTTTAAGAATGCTTCTAGGTCATATAGTCTGTAAAGAGGGAGTATGCATCGATCCTGCTAAAGTCGCATTGAAATTGAACAAGGCCCCACCAACAAGTGTTAAACGAATGATATCTACCCTTGGCCACATAAGATATTACAAGAGGTTCATTTGCAACTATGCCTCGATCACTACACCACTGGAAAATTTATTAAAGAAAGATGAACAGATCACATGGTCGGATGAATGTGAAGCTGCTTTCAATGTGATGAAGGAGAAATTGGCAAGTGCACCAATCCTGGTTTATCCATATTGGATCAAGTAGTTTCATGTTCATATTGATGCCTCATGTATCACCTTAGGAGTCACCCTGGCTCAACCTGGGGATGGTAATCTTGATCACCCCATCTATTTTTCTAGGAGAAAATTGTCCACAATAGAGAAGAATTATACCAAGATTGAGTGCGAAGTTCTTGCAATGGTGTATTCGCTTCAAAAAATTCGACACTATATCCTGGGGGGTCCGTTCAATTTTTTCAATGATCACTCTTCCCTGAAGTACTTAGTGAACAAGCGTGTACTTGAAGGAATGATTTTTAGATGGATTGTGTTATTCTAGGAGTTCACATTTGAATTAATCGTCAAGCCAGGAAGAATGAACGTGGGTCCTGATAACCTATCTTGGTTGGAGTCAAGTGAAGTTAGAGGGTTGGTAGATGATCAGTTACCAGATGTCAATCTATTCTGGGTCGAATCCTTACCAAACTAGTTCAAAGATATTGCAGTGTTTATTTTCATAGGTAAATGTCTGGAATATTACACAACAACAAACGAAGGCACATGGTATTTTGTGTTGTAGATTATCGGTGAGTCATGGGACAAATATATAAGTTGAGCCCTGATCAGATATTCTGAAGGTGTGTTCTTGATCACGAGAGACAAGAATTATTGTGGGAATGTGACTCAGGAGTTTCAGGTGGGCATGTTGGTGGTAAATCCATCATGACGAAAGTATTGCAGATGGGACTCTAGTGGCCGACACTTTTTCGCGATGCAAAGGAGTATGCCAAGGGATCTGATGTATGTCAAAGTGTTAGGAATCCATCACACTAGGATGCAATTACTTTATGACCAGTATGAGAACTCCAGGCCCTTGAGAAGTGGCCTTTCAATTTTGTGGGGCCCATTAACCCACTAGCTTGCCACTCACGTGCCAAATACATTATCACTGCCGTAGAGTACCTTACCAAATGGGATGAAGCTACACCAGTCAAATATTTCACGACAGAAACTACCGCCAGGTTCTTCTTCGAGAATATCATCACTCGATTTGGGTGCCCCTGAAGCCTCACTAGTGACCAGGGGTCCCATTTCAATAATGCGATAGTCACTTCATTGCTGTAAAAATTTATGATACAAAACCATAAGAGTAGCTCGTCTCACCCTCAAGTGAATGGTACTATGGAGGTTTTTAAAAAAATATTAGAGAAGGGGCTCACCAATATATTCTAAGCTAAAAGAGATGATTGGCACGAACATGTGCCAACTACACTCTGGGCTTACCATACTACCATTAACCGATTACATAAGTACACAACCTTGCAGCTAGTGTATGGTCATGAGGCCGCAGTACCTGCCGAGTTTACTATCCCTAACCTTTATTTTGCACATGCTTCCCAGATGACAGAGGATGATTTGATCCCAAAATGGTTGGAAGAGATCCCGGAGCAGGCTGAAGCTAGGTTTTTGGCATATTTCCACCAGAATGTTGAGAAGTAGAGGTAGAAAGCATGGCATGATGAACACATCAAGAAAAAATATTTCACAGTTGGAAGGCATGTTTTTCTATATGACAGTAAGTTTTGAAATTATCCTGCAAAGCTGAAAATGCATTGGTTAGGACCGTTTATAGTTGATAAGGTGAAATAATTAGGAGTTTTCAAGCTCACATAGTTGGATGGAGTCCTACTTCCTGAATGGGTGAACATTGCACACCTAAAACCTTTCCATGGATCAGCTAGCTCGATATCAAAATGATTTGATCACCAGAAGGGGATCATAGCTAGGTCTAGGTTGGTTCATAAAGTTCTTTTAGTTTTTTAGTTGTGTCAATTAGTTAGTCATTCCATTCAAATTTTATCACGAAAAAATTTCCTCTAGTTATTTCAGTTGCGAGAGCTGCTTCACCCCTCCACAACCGTTTTTGGTCAGGGTTTTGTACATGTTAGTCGTCATATCCATAATAATTATTAATAATTCCCTATGTCATTTCAAATTTGTGATAAATCCCTCCCGTAATACCCCAACATGAGCCGTTAATCAACTCATAGGAGTCTGCCATCATATCGCTATTATTAACCATCATTCCCACCCTCCTTTTCCATATTTTGCATCACCTAAGTTAGGTCTGAATAGATATCATTATCACTGCCACGGTTGGGATCGAGTGGGGAAATATCTAGTATTAATTAGTTAAGCAGTAAAATAAAAAATGTCGTGTTTACCCTTTCTATTTAATTTGCATGGAAACGATAAGCTTCTCAGTATCAAAAGACCAGGTGGTTGAGTTCCCAAGTATGGAGTCTGTGTCAAATTCCCCTTGTTCCTAGCCCAAGTTCAAGCCTCCAGTGTTCCTTTTATATCACCGTCCACTGCCACCATGAAGAAGACCATCATCTCAGTTCCAGATGTTGAGCCAGACATGATAATTACCAATAAAAAGCCTCTTTATGGCAAGTATTATAAGCTTTTTTCTTCTCGACAATGACCTCTCCGAATCGTTTCATTTTCCAGCACTCATGTAGGAAGTCTACACTGAGATTGTTACCAAGCTAGATGGAGGGAATTCATCAAGAGTTATGAATGATTTCAAAGGATTACAGAGATCAATGCTCCTACATTTATGGATTATTCTAGTGTTTGGCACTACAGGAGAAACAATCCAGTGCACCAAATTCCTCGCCAACAAGATGCATGGAGGGTCTCTCTGGTTCTATAAGGAGTACCTAATCTATGAAATAAAAATTCACCGACTTATAGGATTATCTTCTCTTGGAGCTGCAATATCAACCACATTCCAAAATACCTCAAAGTGGGGGAAAAATTGGCCATGATAATTATTACAACCTGTATGGCACACATCATGGGGGCAAAGTGCCCTGATCGAGCCAATCAGCAAGTCGAATGTCAAATTTTCTTGTTACACAATTGTTGGGAAAGTCATGTGTCATTTTTCAAGGGGTGAGTGCACATTGGATACAATATTGGTTGTGGAGGCTTGTGTTCAAGACACACAGTTGAATTGTTGTGGTTTTACGCTAACTGAACTTTTTAATGCTTGCGAAGATGTATATAAGTGGGCCACTAATTTTATCTATGGATATCTCATTGTCGCCCTGGCCATGCGGAAATGGTGCCCACCAGTGGGGCGAGAAATGTTGAAGGTTGCTGAAGACTAGTCACTTTCCCCCCAGTATTTACCATGGCAGACCTCTGGGAACCCCAGAAACAAGGGAATCAAGGAGGCCTCTTTTGTTGGCTGGTACAGGAAAATGTTATATGTCACCAAGGCCAGCCCCGGAATACCATCCTTGCTCCTCAATGAATACTCCTAGGATATCTAGTTTGGTTTGAGCCAAGGGAACACCTGGGTGTTTCTCAAATGCGTCAACTCTGAAACATTCCAAATGCGGGCCCAAAATTTCATGCTCTCAGAAGAATCCTTCCATACTGAAGTCTCTTCCTGGTCTGGGATAACAAGAGAAGTTCAAGAGGAGAAGCACATCTACTTGTTCAGAGGAATGGTGCCTCAACCAATAGCTAGAGAAACCTCTTCAGCCTCAAGGAAGCAACTAGACAAGGAAACATTGACCCCAGTCTCCAATAATATTGACACACATATGAAATCCTTGCATGCCAATCTAGAGAATATTGGTGTATCAGAAAGTTCGTTCCCTACGTTTTCTAAATTTTGAAGTTCAAGCTCGTTAATTTGTGTGACATGTAGCCTTGTTTTGGATTCAATTCCTTTTGTGGGCCCTCACTCTTATCCTAAACCCACAATTCTGAATGTACGACCTCTGGCCACTAAACCACCCTCGGTCCCCAGGGAAAATATCAAAACCACTTCCACCCAAGTTGTTAGCCTGACTGATGAAGAACCCTAATCGCATACCTCTACACCGGTCACTGGAGAAAATCCACCCTCCACTTTTTTCGTTTCCCCCATGTAGCATAATCCATTGCCCTGAACAACCTCCACTTTCACCACCATCTCTAACATACTTCCCTCTGGAGATCTACTAGGTATTGAAACATAAATTGAGGTTGAATTTTTTATCCACTCAGTGACCGAAGCTATGAATTGGACACTTCTAGCTCATATTTTGGTCACAGAATATGTTCATACGTTTATGTTTTCTTTATTATTTGAATCTGGACCCCTAACAGTTACTGGTCAAGTTATTCAACTAGAGCCTCTCAACCTAGGAACCACATTTTTATCCACTCAGTGATCGAAGCTATGAATTGGACACTTCGAGCTCATATTTTGGCCGCGGAATATGTTCATACGTTTATGTTTTCTTTATTGTTTGAATATGGACCCCTACCAATTATTGGTCAAGTTATTCAGCTAGAGCCTCTCAACCTAGGAACCACCCACTATGTGCCTCTACCCAATGAATCCGACCCCTCATCACCATGACACTCCACACCAAACCACATTAGTTCTCACACTGTTGATCCTTTGTAGAAAGAAGCATCACCCCAAAGGCAATATGAGAAATCAGTTTCCAGCGAACAACCATTGCAGACCCGGACCCCTCAACCCTCCACCATGACTACCAATGAATTCCAAGGATGGTCCTTGGGTAAATTATTTAATTTCATTCAACTTGATGCATACCAAGTGAAGGCATTGCACAATGTTTTTTCAACTGCACTTTCCCAAAAACAACAACAACAGATCCTTTCCCTCACTGTAGAAAGAGATAAACTACTTTAGGAGAAAGAGAATTTGTAGAATGAGGTCGAGAAGATTACTGTGGATTTCCAGGATCTATGGCCCTCGGTTGCATATATCATCACAAATTTTCCTGAAGATTTCTCGGCCTACACCCCGTTAGAGTGATGTGACCACTTAAAAGTCGCCTCCAATGATCTTGTATCAACCAATAGAGAGCTTAAACATAGTATTTACATCTCTCAGTGGGCACTACTGAATCCTGCTACCTGGTATACTAGTGAGATTGAATAGAAGATCGCAAAAGTGTCTTCCTTGAAAGCCTTTATCCTTTAGGCTACAGTGGAAACCAAGGGACTCCTAGAATAGGTCAACGACTGGTCAGGCTGCCTTTCCCGAAGAAATCAATAGGTTTACCCCTTGCGTCAACAAGCTAATCAAATTTTCAATGAAGCCATGGTATTTAAGGAAAATTCCCAATGGATAGAACTTTTACAATAGGTGGATTCCATCGCCATCAAAGTACACCAAATTAAGGATAATTCCAACAAGGCCAAGGCCTTGCTCCGTGACCTTAAGCCACTGACATAGGTTCAACTTGAGGCATTACAACAGATCGACGATGACATCAAAGATCAATGGAATACCTCGTGATGACACACCCGATCCATCCTACTGCTTAGCTCACAGTATAGTTCCTCGATCATGCGAGAACACTCCCCAGCTCATGGGAACCAACTCTCAATGGCTTTCCTAGATTCAAAAATATTTCCATTGAGTCTGTCCTAGAGTTGGGTCCTTCATTTGAAGGAGCCAATCAAGGAGGAGCAACATAGGAAGAAGCACACAAACAATAGGAAGCATCCACAACATCAGGAACACCACCAAGGCCGAAAAATGATTGACTCTGGGATGAGTTAATGGACTGTGGTAAACACATGTTGGGTCCTTTTTTTTCAGAGATAAATGGTGACACATTTTGAAGATTGACGATATTTTGAATATAGGAAACTGTTGGAGGACGTGGAGAAGAAAACCGAATAAGGATTCGGGGACACCAAATATTATTGATTGCGAAGATTCGGGCAGAGAAATCACAATTTGGGTAGTCGTAGCCGAGTTGGAAGGAATTTTGGGAGCTGGGGACACAAAAAAAACTAAGAAATAGAGGAAACCTAAAGAAGGGAAAGGCGGAGTATTCAGGGGAGAGGTAGTAGCAGGCGTAGGGTTTAGGAAGGCAAAGGAGAAAAGAAAAAAGGAAGAAGTAGAGGAATTCACCAAAAAACATTCACGGAAGCCACTGAGTCTGCACTGTTTCGTGTCATCATGCTAAGATATTAGCTTCTTATTATAACTTTCTATTATATCTTCAAGGACTTTGAGCCCAATGTATGAATGTAATATTGTTGGATTTAATGAAAGGAGGATTTACAAGGTTATATGAGAGTCTTTGTTTGCGCATTATTGTAGCCTCTTAAATTTTTTAATTATGACTGTACATTTGCATTGTAATTTCCTCTTGAATGCATGAGCCGATTTGATTGCATCTTGATGTTCTAGTTCTGAATTTATTGTTCATTGATAGCCTTCATGGGGTTTTCCTGATATTAGGTTCTAGCCCTATATAAGTAAGGTCATGATGCGCCTCAGGTGATATGACTTATTCTTTCGAATAGGTTGAAAATATAAGTGTTGTGCTAGACTATAAAAGAGCCTTTGTTGGCCCCTGTGTCTAAACCCAAGGTCTCAAATCATCCATTAATTTCTGCCAACAACTATAGTATGTTTCCACAAATAAAAAAATGGAAGATATACTCAACAACACTCTAGGAAGAGACAAGCTCATTTATTTCAGAGAACATATGTCTATAGTGGAGAATACATTCAAAGGTAGTAGCTCTATGGAAGCATGATCTCAAAAAAAATCATAGTCATATATAGATCAGTGTTAGCAGATCTAGTTGCAAACTGTTC
This sequence comes from Pinus albicaulis, assembly GCA_034641835.2. Lineage (NCBI taxonomy): Eukaryota > Viridiplantae > Streptophyta > Pinopsida > Pinales > Pinaceae > Pinus > Pinus albicaulis. The sequence continues at coordinate 725,758,139 of CM076576.1, forward strand.
AGTATGAGACAATTGAAAATCTATTTGAAGAGTCAAAGTCAATGCAAATTTTCCAGTTGCAGTATGCAGGTGGAGTTCATGCTAGAGGATTTCCAGAGCAGAGGTTCATAGTGTAGTTTCTAGTGCAGGGGGATATTATGAGTTTCCAAAAAGGAAACAAAGATATTTCCCATAGGGATATTAAGACTCAGAGGGAGTTTAGCTTCAGAAGGAGAAATACTATAGAAGCGAGCGCTTCAGGATTTGGGGATATCAGACTCATTATTACAGTAGTTTTGACAACAATGCAGAGATAACAACATAGTGGTAGCAACAAAAATATGAGTAGATAAAAGTTTGCGTAGTATCATGATGGAAAATGTTCTCTTCACAGTGATTTATAATGACAGGGAGATTGGTCATCTTGGAGAAGTGGAGAAAGTCAACCAGACATTAGCAACACGGGATATTAGTATTGATGTGGAGAGGGAAAACCTTCCTCTCTTAGAGGAGTGTTGGTTTTGTAGCACTAGATAGGTGTTCTTATCTCAATTCGTGTCTAAGAGGCTAAGGAACATGATATCTCCAAAACCCATAAAAGGTTTCAGGAGAAAACACCTAAAGACCACTCAATTAAATTAATTGACCGATAATAGAAAAATGCCTAACTCTAACTTAGGGAAATTGATTAATTAAAGGGAATTAATTAAGTATGATAAAAAATTATCTAGAGACTCACACAGATCGAGTCCAAGATGGTATTAGTGGTTGATGAGGATTTTATAATGGTCGTTGAAGCTCTAGCGAGATATTATAACAGAGGATCAATGGGATGAGGAGAGACACAAGTGAGGGATAAATATCGAGGCAGTGAAAATTTATCAGAGCACAATGATTCAGTGAGGGAAGAATTCGAGCAAGTAAAGGAGCATCAATGATTAAGGGAGGAAAAGGAAAAATTCCAGTGAAATTCTCAGGTGGTTTTTTGGTTTCTAGTGTTAGGGAATGAAGGAAGAATTATCCACCAAGGAGATCAATTTCTTCACTTTGAGTTACCCAATTTTCCTGTGCATGTTTCCAAAGGAGGAGTTTATTCAATGGCTAGGAACTAGATCAGATCCAGGGAGGCATATTGAATTATTTCTTGAGGCAGAAACAACTAGGACAACTTAGCATAAGTTGTTTCCAGGGTTGCGTGAAAGTCACAGTGGCTATAGTGCACATTTCCAGTAGGTCGTGTGAGTGGAAGGGAGGAGTGCAAGTGGCCAACGAAAGGCTGACTTGATTTGCTGAGAGGGAGAAGAATTATCCCAGTATTTTTTAGTGAAAAATTGGTGGTGCTGAGATAAAAAGGCTAGAAATTGTAATTCTCGATATTTTTTTCCAAATAATAAACAAACCCTCATATGTTTCACCGATTTTACCTTTGGGGTTTTTCTGAGGACACCAGTCCAAAATTCGTGTCTTTTTATTGTGTGTGTGCATCAATTTCTCAATAATTTTATTGTGGAGATTGAAATTTTTATGATTTATTTGCTAATTGACATAAATAATTAAATTGCTAACACTTAGAATAATAAACTACAATAATTTCAATTCAAGGAATTTTTCACAATCCTAGAATGAAGGGGATTTGAATACTCTAAATCAATTGGGGATGGGGGTGAGGGGATGTTGCATTATAGGAAGGAAACCATTCATACATCATACTAAAAGAAAAAAAGAGAGGGAAATATAGTGAGGCAAACAAATTACAATCCATAGGGCCCTTATAATGTGGTTTTCCCCATGGAAGGTATCAAAATTATGTTACATGTATTTGAATGCAAGGGGTTTGAATACTTCCCTGCAAAAGTTCATTTCATGGGTTGGTAGATCTCACATAATAGACATTATTCTAATTCAATAGATAGTGATTAAGTGTACATATCTAGTTGATATTCTAAATGGGTTTGTTAAAAACTAGGATATTACGTCTCAATATTCAAATGGTAGATTAGGAGGGTTAATCACTACATGGAACATTTTTTTTTGTTTTAATGAAAAACTTGAGTATGCAATTTTCCATTTGCATAAAATTGTTCTAATTAGAACTTGATAAGAACATTCTTATGGTCTCTTCCAATATAGGTAAGTTTATTGGGATGATCTCCTTTTGTTGAATGTTGTAAAAAAAGGATGATCTCTTTTTGTCGAATGTTGTAAAAAAAGACTATGTAATTACAAGATGTGACTTGAATTTTGTTATGAATAGGAGAGAAGTGGGGAGATAATGATAGGATGGATTATTTTTCTCCATATTTCCTTCGTAATCTTGAATAAGCTAATTTGTGTGATGTGGATCTTGTAAAAAACTCTCCAACTTGGAGAAATAATAATTTGGTAGAGGAACTTAGTATTGGAAAAGGATTTGACATTTTTTTAACAAATGAAGCACTGATATTCAATGCTTCTAGGTATAGATCCTAGACTAGGATTGGTAGGATTGTTGAGCCCTTAATAACCTTATAATTAGAAGAAAGGATCATGCTACAACTTGCTTCCAATCTTGCTAGAATTTAGGTGGTAGATTGCCAAAATAATGTCAACCATGAACACCAAAAATAATCCAACCATAGTTATTGTGGCTTCTTACTCTAAGAGGTAATGTGGTATATGGATATATATAAAATAATTTTTCTTTAATAATCATTTTTTACGAATGATAACAAATAAAAATGTAAGATGCAACATAAGATAACAATTAAAATTTAATGTAGTAAAATTATGGAAAGTTTTAGGAACCAATATTGAATGATTGACACTTCTTTAAGCTACCTTTCATAGGAAACAAGGGCACTTGTGCATCCCTTAATAACCTCTCAATTAGAAGAAGGGAGTAGATGTGTTAGATCTTAGTTAATGAATTTTCAAATCCCATTAAGTTGTAGTTCCTCTTACATTAGGAGATTTAATGCATTAACCACACATTAACATAATAATAATAATAATAATAATAATAAATTTTTTAAGATAATGATTAAGCTAGACACCAATTTGGTGTATGAGATCCCCTTATTTGTGGGACAAGGGAACCCCTCCATGTAGTGATTTGTGTACTAAAATCTATGGAGGTGTATATAACATACCCTCTTTGGATATGAACCTATGACCTACTAGGAAAGCTTCACAGTGCGACCTCAAGCACTTCCACACATTTTTTGGATATTAGCTAGTGTAAACATGCCAATGCTAGTTACAACTGTTGGCTTTGTAGGTACTTTGAGTGGCAATCAGCCCAAGGGATTTATCCCAAAACTTTTTACTTGAAATTAAAACATTGGACCATTAAAATCAATCCACCAAAAATAAAACATACAATATATGTGTGTGTGAGAGAGAGTTTTTTTTTTATTTTTTATGAAAAACTTGAGTATGTAATTTTCCATTTGCATAAAATTGTTCTAATTAGAACTTGATAAGAACATTCTTATGGTCTCTTCCAATATAGGTAAGTTTATTGGGATGATCTCTTTTTGTTGAATGTTGTAAAAAAAAGATGATCTCTTTTTGTCAAATGTTGTAAAAAAAGACTATGTAATTACAAGATGTGACTTGAATTTTGTTATGAATAAGAGAGAAGTGGAGAGATAATGATTGGATGGATTCTTTTTCTCCATATTTCCTTCGTAATCTTGAATAAGATAATTTGTGTGATGTGGATCTTGTAAAAAACTCTCCAACATGGAGAAATAATAATTTGGTAGAGGAACTTAGTATTGAAAAAGGATTTGACATTTTTTTAACAAATAAAGCACTGATATTCAATGATTCTAGGTATAGATTCTAGACTAGGATTGGTAGGATTGTTTAGCCCTTAATAACCTTATAATTAGAAGAAAGGATCATGCTACAACTTGCTTCCAATCTTGCTAGAATTTAGGTAGTAGATTGCCAAAATAATGTCAACCATGAACACCAAAAATAATCCAACCATAGTTATTGTGGCTTCTTACTCTAAGAGGTAATGTGGTATATGGATATATATAAAATAATTTTTCTTTAATAATCATTTTTTACGAATGATAAAAAAAAAATGTAAGATGCAACATAAGATAACAATTAAAATTTAATGTAGTAAAATTATGGAAAGTTTTAGGAACCAATATTGAATGATTGACACTTCTTTAAGCTACCTTTCATAGGAAACAAGGGCACTTGTGAATCCCTTAATAACCTCTCAATTAGAAGAAGGGAGTAGATGTGTTAGATCTTAGTTAATGAATTTTCAAATCCCATTAAGTTGTAGTTCCTCTTACATTAGGAGATTTAATGCATTAACCACACATTAACATAATAATAATAATAATAATAATAATAAATTTTTTAAGATAATGATTAAGCTAGACACCAATTTGGTGTATGAGATCCCCTTATTTGTGGGACAAGGGAACCCCTCCATGTAGTGATTTGTGTACTAAAATCTATGGAGGTGTATATAACATACCCTCTTTGGATATGAACCTATGACCTACTAGGAAAGCTTCACAGTGAGACCTCAAGCACTTCCACACATTTTTTGGATATTAGCTAGTGTAAACGTGCCAATGCTAGTTACAACTATTGGCTTTGTAGGTACTTTGAGTGGCAATCAGCCCAAGGGATTTATCCCAAAACTTTTTACTTGAAATTAAAACATCGGACCATTAAAATCAATCCACCAAAAATAAAACATACAATATATGTGTGTGTGAGAGAGAGTTTTTTTTTTTTTTTTTTGCAACAATACAATGACCTTCAAGTTTTAATTTTGTTCGGAAAAAAGAAACAACAAAGTGAATTTAGAAGGTTTCAAAGATAATATTTTGAATAGTTTGTTAATCACTAGGATTGTGAGAAGCTTGGTTGAGCTTGGATGCCCCTTGGGTTAGTTTAATTCACCCAAAAGTGGGTGACATCCTCAACCCCTCCCCATGAGGTTTGAATGTGAGACTTGGTGGGGAATAAACCCCATTCAAACCAAGTGACCTACACCTCATAGATTATATGTCAATAGTGATCACATTTTCTTCTCACCAACTAACACTATGAATCCAATTATACTGAAATTAGCATAGCCATATAAATTAAATGGTTGGTAAATGTCAGTAAACATCAATCGATGACAGTCATCAAAATATTTACCTCATAATACATTTAACATTGCCAAAATTTTAAGAAAATCATAAAAATTAATTAAATTATAATTGTATCTTAAATTATTATTATTATTAATTATAAAAAGAATTAATATATGAGTTAAACTTATATAGATTTAAAAAATGTGTAACAAGATGTTTGTTCATAAAGATCCACCTCCACTTCAATCATAGAGATTCTTATCTTTTCTATTACAATACTATAACCTAATACCATGGATTATCAATACCACATATCAAAAAATCTATATTCATTTCATCATTACTATATTTTTATGTATATATTTTATTCTAATTTAATTTTGTAAATTTTTTAAATTAGTAAAATATAAATAATTACTTTAAAAATAAATTTCATTACTCAATAATACGTACTATTAAACACATTTCATAAATATTAAATACTACTATCTACTTATTAATTATTAATAATAAAATTCAAATTCTGAAAATAAGCACATTTGTGAGCTGATTGAAAATTAATGTAAAACTTAACCCAAAAAAAATTACAAACTAACTCCCAAAAAAACCAAATAATGTATACAGAAAGACTTTACTGATACCTTTCCAGCAGTTACAGGAAGGATCCTGACAGGCAAGGAAGACCCTACTGATTCCTTTCCACCAGTTGAAGTAAAGATCATTCATCTGTCAGGAATATTGCTTAAAGTGCGTCCAGCCCTGAGGGCATCTAGAGAGCATTTATAATATAACGTAAATTCAACTCAATTCAGTAATCTGGCAATCACAGTACAGAGGACAGTTTCAACAATTCTATGAATCCATAAAAGGAAAGAGGAAAAACACACGCCTGTATCAAAACAATGCCCAACCCATTCAAGTGTGGAACAAAGTGGGGCCAACACGTTGAAATTAAAGGTATTAACAGTAAAGGCCAAAGAAAAAGAGAACGAATGTGATTAGTTGAAGAAATTTTCTTTCACAGTCAAGGTCTTTATAGTGGCCATTATATTCAATGCATGGAAAATTTGGCCTTAAATTTTAACATGTGTAATAACGTTGAACTTGGCATGGAAACAATGTAAATAGCAATGGTTGATTCATAAAGAGGGTTAGTGTAATGGGTAGTAAGATGCTACACAGCATCTTCAATGATTCCCACATGCCATGTGCATGTGCTTGACTAATTAAGGATTTCACTCTTTTCATTCATATGATATCTTACTTTAATTTCAACTTTGTATTTGAAAGATCACTTTTGTAGAGGGTTATTGTATGTCACTTTTTCTAAGAGTATATAGTTGTGATTTCATATTTCAAATCACATTCAAGTTTTTTATCTACCTTAAAATAGGTTATTAATCAAATGTTATAGTGGATATAAAAGATTTGTTTTTTTTTTTTAATAGAAATTTGATATCTGTATCTCAAAAAAAAAATTAATTTCTTAAAAAATATATATATTTAGAATTTATATAGAGATTTCTATAATATATGTAATTCCTTTAACAAAGAATGCCAAAATATTATATTAAAAAAAGTTGAAAATTATGAAGTTATAGAGATGAATGTGTTTTGGTTTATGGAGACCAAACCAAGGGCTTTATCAATCCATACCTAAAACCAAAGCAACCACTTCATCTATGGCATAATTGGAAATAGGAGATTGTGGCATTTTTCTTTTGAAAAGTGTAAGATACCCTCTTGAGATATCTCAAAAATTTCTCTTAAAATTTATGAGTTTTGGCTAAGTTTTCAGTGTGTCATTTCATCAAACAGTTTGTGTAGGTTTCGTTCTAGGTACACTTTCAAGTTGTTTATTCAATGAAACATGCACAAAACCAAAATAAATGCCCAAGAAACACTTCAGACCAACATAACATCATTCATATATTACTCATATGTTGGCATTATGATGTAATATGTTGTCCTTGATGGAAACCTAATCGATGAAGTTATCCTTGATGGAAACCCACTTAATGAGTTGTTCTTGTTGAACTGAAGATGTGAAAATGATGTATCTACAGGTCAGTTCAGTTGTGGAAGAGAAATGCAATCCAGTCAATATCAGAGAAATGATAAATGTAATATGTCATAATGTATACGCAAGTTTGATGAAGAGAAGTCGCGTATACACATAAGTGCGCAGAAGCCAAGTCCCGCATGTATTTTTCTCTCTCTAAAATTATGATATCAGGGGGCATTACCATGGTATTAGCCCACAATATTGAGCGTGGTGTCGTCTACTTGATTCTGTCCAAGAATACCATCGACACTTGTATGGTTTTGGCTCATGGTATTGGGAAAGGTTCAAACTATATAAGGAGAAGAAGATCATAGTGCAAAGGGTGCATGTATATGGGTATTGAATGAATACTTCACTCTGAAGTATATCTGCATGGAATGGGTTACATTCTATTGATAGATCTGAAATAGTAATGCACCTATGAATACAATGATGGATAAGGATATGTAGACCTGAAATGACTATGTATTTGCTTGATCTATTTATGAAATTTTTAGATTTGTGATCTAGCGAATGCTTGTTGAAGTGTAGGGTAAAATATGTGCATATTATTTATTCTGAAGAGTTGCGCAACCCTGAAATAGTTGCATATATATACAAATGTTAGTCTCTGTAAAAGCGTGTATATACGTATTTTCGTTTGAGCCAAAGCGCGTATAGAATCTAGGGTTTTGCTGAAGTGTGCAGAAGGAAATTTCTGATCAATTTTGGTGTATTACTGATGTTTTTCAATGATGTCTTCATACATATATTGGTTATTTGAATATTGATTATGCTGTTGTTACGTGGATTAATCCCTCTTGCGGACAAGAGCGATCTCCCTAGTACTCCAACGAGTAACTAGAAACAAAGATCCATTTGGAAACCTTTTCCTGTAGATTAATTGCATTTCAGAATTATTATAATAAAGTAGAGAGGACATGTCCCTACCTTGAAATCCAAACGTTTGATGTAGTCTTTTGTCTTGTCGCTCCAAAGTTGTTTCTCCAATAAGTAGAACCTGTAATCAAAGACAATAAAAAACAAAGCATCTACAATATATAATAATTGGAAAATACTAATCCAACTTAGTGATCAAGGAGTCTAAGTATTGATGTTATTCCAATAAGCATAGAAACAAATCAATGAGGAAAAGAGATCCATATGTGTTGTCTTGAATAAAAAGAGTAATCTTACAACCTGATGCCTTGATGTCGTACATATTTCTCCTGGGGTCCTGAACAATCGTTTCTCCTTCAGTTTGATAAGCCTTCCTCTCTGAATACCAGCATGAAGTTATAGACATAAGGGTGTGATCATTGTCATACCAACAATAACTCGCTAGTGTAGAAAGTATGCACCCTTATGAACTCTCTTCAGCTTAGAAACTGTATAAGTCAACTTCTATCATTCACTTTTATGAAACTGTAAAAATACCCAGTCTCCTACATCAAAACTTCTCTCGCTGCGATGTTGATCTGCGTGTTGTTTCATTCGATTTTGTGCCAAATTTAGGTTATCCTTTAAGAGTTGGAGAACTTCTTGTTGATGCTCGATGTGATCTTCCACTGCTTGAACCTTAGAATTTTCTCTTAAAGATGATGTGATGGACGGTGGATGATATCCATAAAGTGCCATAAATGGGGTCATTTTCGCTGCAGTATGGAAGGAAGTGTTATACCACCATTCAACAAGAGGTAACCACTTGACCCATCATGTTTTCTTATCAGATACAAAACAACGAAGATATCCTTCCAAACATTTATTCACTATCTTAGTTTGACCATCGGATTGTGGATGATAAGATGAGCTATGAGCTAGTTGAGTACCCAAACAAGAAAATAATTCCATCCAAAAATTTCCTGTAAAAATGGGATCTCTATCACTTACAATAATCTTTGGGTTTCCATGTAGCTTTTGAATTGTTTCCATAAATGTAGTAGCAACTGTACTTGCTTTAAATGGACGAGATAATGCACAAAAGTGTGCATACTTGGTAATTCTATCAACTACCACCATGATGACACTCTTTCCTTCGGACTTAGGTAAACCTGTGATAAAATCCATTGAAATTTCCTCCCAACATTGACTTGGAATGGATAAAGGTTGTAGAAGACTCGAAATCTTAATTGTCTCAACTTTATTTTGCTGGAAAACCAAACATTCTGCCACAAATTTTTGAATATCAAATTTAAGGCCATCCAAAAAAAATTCATTCTTCACCCTATGGTAAGTTTTTAAAAATCTTGAGTTCTCCTAAAGGAGAAGTGTGCAATTCCAAAAGAATATTTTTTTTTAGTTGGGAATTCTTACAAATATATAAGCAATCTTTGTACCATAAGGAATCATTTTTCCCATTAAATATATCATATGTACTAGGATCTTGCTGCAACTTTTGAATGAGTGTCCACACTTCTTCATCTGGCTGGATAATAGAAATGGCACAAAGCAATGCTTCCACCTCTTCATCCTTTCTTTAGAGTGCATATGCGACAACATTTAGCTTGCCTTTTTTGTAGATGATTTCAAAGTCATAACCCAACATATTTGTGACCCATTTTTTCTGCGCTTCTGAAGATAGTCTTTGTTCCAAAAAGTGTTTAAGACTATCATGATCAATTTTTACCTTGAAGTGTATTCCCATTAGGTAAGGTTGCCATTTCGTTAGTGCATGTAGTATTGCCAACATTTCCTTCTCATAAATAGCTTTCTGTAAATACTTTCCTTTGATTAGACTACTTTCAAAAGAAATGGGTCTTCCTTCTTGCATTAAAAAAACACCAATTCCATTTCTTGAGGCATCACATTCCACAATAAAGTTTTTTGTGAAGTCTGACGTAGCTAATACTGGTGCTAGGCACATTGCCTCTTTAAGATGTTCAAAGGCCTTAGTTGCTTCAAGAGTCCATGAAAATGCATCTTTATTCAATAACGTTGTTATAGGTGCTTCTATTCGCCCATAATTCTTAAAAAACTTGCGATAATACCTTGTTAATCTAAGAAATCCGCGCAACTGCTTTATGGTTATGGGGACTTTCCATTCCTTAATGGCTTTAATTTTTTTAGGGTCTACCTTAACACCCTCATGAGATACAATATGACCCAGATATTCCACCTATTGTACTCCAAAGAAACATTTGGATGTTTTTTCATATAATTTTTTCTCCTCCAATATTTTGAGCACCATGTCAACATGTTGAACATGATCCTTCCAAGACTTACTATAGATTAGTATATCATCAAAAAATACTAGCACAAATTTTCTAAGGAAGGGTTTGAAAATGGAATTCATCAACCCTTGAAATGTAGAAGGTGCATTAGTAAGGCCTAAAGGCATGACCAAAAATTCATAATGACCCTCATGAGTTCGAAATGTTGTTTTCGGAATATATTTCATCTTTGTTCTAATTTGACGATATCCTGAACGAAGATCCAACTTGGTAAACTAAATTGCTCCATGTAATTCATCCAATAATTCATCAATCACATGAATGAGAAATTTATCTTTAATAGTGATCTTATTGAGCTCCCTATAATCTAGCCACATGCTCCATGATCCATCCTTCTTGTGCACTAATACGACTGGAGCAGAGAAAGAACTTTGACTAGGTTGAATTATACTAGCCTCTAACATTTCTGCAATCATACGTTCAGTTTCGCTCTTTTGGACAAAAATATATCTGTAAGGCCTGATGTTTGGAAGAACACTTCCTGGAATCAAGTGAATAGCATGATCATGATCATGAATAGGTGGGAATCCTTTGGGAGTTTCAAACACCTTGGAATGATTTTCCAAGACTTTTTGGAGATATGGAGAAATAAATGATTTTGATGTTGGAACTTCTAGTGAGCATAATTTTGAAATTACGCCTCGTTGTTCTTTAATCAGTATCTTTGTCATGATATTAGAGCTTATTATCTTTCCCAGCTTCCCTATGATACCCCGTAATTTGACTTCCTTTCCTTCCGAATTTTTTTTTTCAAGAAAAGTTCTTGAAAATTAAAAGATACTGCCCCTAAAGATTGTAACCATTGTACTCCTAGTACAACATCAGCACCTCCCATTGGAATGGAAAGAATTGAACTATTAAATACATATTCCCCCATGGTTAGCTTAATATTATGACATTTTCCAAAGAAATTTATAGTTCCTCCATTTGCAACCATCACTTGACATTTTGGTGCTGGGTATAGGAAACAATTCAATTCCTTGGCTACCTTACAATGAATAAAATTATGGGTACTACCCGAATCAATCAATACTATTACCTTTTTCTTCTTGATATGTCCTTCTATCTTAAGAGTTTGAGGAGTGGTAATACCTTCCAATGCATTACAATATATGGTCAGATTCATTTCTTCTTCTTCTAGGGTTGGTTCCTAGTGTATATCCTCTTCTTTTGAAGTTTCTTGTTCATTTTCTTCCTCCTCTTCACAATCTATGTAAAATAATTTCCTCTCAGCACACTTATGAACTTTAGTGTATTTGCTATCACAACTGTAGCAAATCCCTTTTACTCTTTTTTCTTACAATTGTTGTGGTGTCAACCTTGTAGGTTGTGGAAGTCTAGGAGTAGCAACACTTCCATCTTTATATATGTGAGTGGTATGCTTCCTTGTCGCCATAATTTTACATTCAAATTTTCTTGCCAATATGAATGCCTTCTCCAATGAATCAGGTTCCTAAACATGAACTTCATTCTGGATGTTATCCTTTAAAGTCCCTATGAAGACATCAATCATGTGTTCCTCAAGAATATCACATACCCTTATATTCAATTTTTGGAAGTCCTCAATGTGCTCCCCCACTGAACCCTTTTGTTTGAGATTTATCAATTGGCTAAAGAAGGTGTTTCTCTTTGTATCCTCATAATGTGTTATCATTTCCTCTGTAAAAATTCACCAAGCGACATTTTTTTTATGAGGGCAAAGCCATCGATACCATACAAAATTATTTTGTTCAACATGTAAAGTTGCAATGCATACCTTTTGTGTGTTTTGCACATTATTGAGATTCAAAAAATTGTTCCATCTGTAGTATCCATGTTACAGGATCCTTCCCATAAATATTCCTCATATCCATCTTTGGAATATGGTGGTTCTTCCATCCAAAATTAGAGTTTATAAAATCACGATTAAAATTTATTTTTTTCTCATCATGAGTTTCCTCTACTATCTTTTCGCCATTAGGAAACATTTCTTATATCAAATTTGTCAAACCTTCTATGTCTACTTTTAGATCATTCTTCATGTTTTCCATGTTGTCTTTCATTTTTTCTTCCATGTCATCCATCTTAGCTTCCATGCCATCCATCTTAGCTTCCACACCTTTCTTCAAAACTTCCATTTCATTTTTTGTTGCTCTTTGCGAGAGCGACATTTGTTGCACTTTCTCTTGTAATTTTGACATGTCATGTTGCAGTTCTTTGTCTTCATGAGTCATAGTAAAGCCTTTTAAAGGCTTAATGGGTGTTGAATTATTTTTAGGAGGAATTTTAGAACCCAATACTGACATCTATTCTACAATATGCCCTTGGAATCAATTCAAACTGATTTTTCACATAAGACTTATGCAATTCGAAAAACAATACACGCCTTTTTCTTGCTTTGAAGGAGCTCGATAATGAAATTACATTATCTCTGTATTTGCAAATCCTAAATATCTAAAATTCGGTCCTGTAGTATCCCTCTGAAGCTTCTTTCAAATGCCATAGGTCTGACCTGATTTGGATTCTTCAAGGAAAATTTATGCCCAATCTCCCACAATGACATAATTATGGACTAGTTCAGTAGAGAAAACTTGTATGGCGTGCCACGTGTCACTATTTCCTCCTTCGAATCTGAAATTTGTACAAAGGAAACTACAATCCACGTGCTTGCGGTCACGTTTTACAGAATTCCAATCTGATGCTCAGAGAGAGAGTTATGATGATTTTCCCATGGTCACCTCTTTTAGATGAAATTCAGGAGCTTGAAAAATCCCTAACTTCCACAGATCATAGCTCCAAAAATATTGCGAACCAAGATCTGAAATTTTTACATGAGGTTCCTCAGGATTGCGGCTTCATTCTTTAAAACTTTCAGCTTCTAAATTTTCGTAGAAAGAAATTTATAGCACACATTCAACGATGACCTGTTTTAGGTGAAATTGGGAAGCCTGAAAAAGCCCTAACTTCCACAGATCATATATCCACAAATATTGAGAACCAATATCTGAATTTTTACACAACATTCCTCAGGATTTCGGCTTCACTCTGTAACAATTTTAGCTTCTGAAACTTCATAGAAAAAAATGTATAGTGAAAATGCCACGATGACCTGTTTGGAGCATCGAAACCCTAGAATCCAAAGGTTTGATACCAAATGTTATGAAAACAACTCCAAAAATAGAAGAAAAAAGAGATCAACGCCTTAGAAATCAGCCACTTCGAGGGGGAAACCTCCAATACATTACATAAATGAACAATTCTTGGATGATACAAATGAAAAAACCTACTTCTATATATAGGAGTCCATGGGATCACAATATAATCCTAGCCGACCTAACAATAATAATTTAAGGGCACAATAATAACAATTTAGGGTTACATGGGTACAAAAATAACAATAAGGGGGTTACACTAACAACAATAAGGGACTATACTAGTAATATAGGGACCTAACATCCACAATCTGTGTGTCTACAGTCTACTTCAATATCTACCCTTCAACTTGAAACTTGAGCTCAATTTATAGGGAAATGGTGGTAGTTTCAGTTCCATGAAGAGGGGGATGGATTCCTCTCATGAAGGGATTTGAGCTCCATGGACCAAGGGATAAGCTCCATGAGTGGAGGGATAAAGCTCAAACTGATCGTGACTATAGAAGCTTCTAGTTGGGAGAATATTTGACCAGCTAGTCTTCTAGAATTTACTTTTTCTTTTATTTGATTTTCACGGGGGTGTGCAGGTAATTGTGGCAAAAAGTGTGGGAGTTGCCACAATTTATGGACAGAACAACAACGCATATGTAGGGAAAGGCTATAAAAACCATGCAGGTATACTTTTAAGGGTTTTACAGAGCTTTCCTCCAATTCCAAGACTTGATTTAGGAACATTGGTGTTTTTTACCTCTAAGGGAACATGATATATGTGGTGATAGGACCATATGAATAGTCAAATGTCATGGTGAAAAAATTACGTGGAACAAATTTCCCCCTAAAGTGCGAAGTATAAGGTTATTCTGAAGAGTGAAGTGCTTTGTCATTCCGAGGATTGGATTGGAGACACCGGTCGAAAACCTGTAAAAACATTCAATGCAAACTTATATATTATTGTTGAGGTAGGCATTGCCATACTCAAATAAAAACTAACCAAATATTCTGGTACATATATGGTTTCAACATTACATCAAAATTAGACATAGTATGGGCACAACCATCTGTCATGTGTAGTCTATTGTATCATGAATAATAAAAATCCTCGCAGCCTAGATGGTAGAAACTAGATCTAGGGTCTTGATTTATGCTTCCTGAACTAGTACGAATCTATCCATGTGATTGATTGTGTCGAAGTCAAATATGGTAGCAACCACTTGATTATCGGTCAATGTTGTGAACCGTTAACAAGTGTGAGAGAAACCACCAATAATGACAATGGCTCTCAAAGTACTCCAGTAAAATCTATGAAGTGTGAATGAATTATTTGCAGGAAAAGATTCATAGAATCGTTTGATTGAAGGTCATTGATGCAACATATTGTCGAAGGTAAGAAACCTGCCATTAGGGCATGTAGATCCCAAGGTAGTGATAGGATTCTAGATCAACTTGCTAGATGATGAGTTGATGTCGATAGAAAGTGATCCATCACAGGAAATCCCATGACACAAAACTGTTAGATCAAGTTTTGAAGAAATATTTTACAAGGAATGACTCAGGGATGGTCAACGTGAATGGAGACAAATGTTTGCAATGAATGGTTTATTTGAACTCTCTCTTGGACACATAACGACACTACATATGGCTTGGCAGCATTTGACCTAAAGCTAATACCTACAAACCGGCTGAAGACTTTCAATGTAGGTTGATTAACTATTAGACAAAGGATTTCCCAACCCAGTTACAATTGTGACAAAGTGTCATGTTCAAGAGTGGCATGCCGCTTTCTAAACAAGGGTGACAACTGGATTCTTTTTCTCTCTTTTCCCCCCACCATTACTAGCAAGTACCTCTTTATTTTTGTCAAGATTGAGGAGGATAACATTTTCTTGTTTGTGTAAGCTCATCCTTCAGATGAGTCCATATTATTATTAAAATATAACAGGTCCTTTAATGTTAAATTTTAACGAGTCCATTATAGGAAAATTTCTACGTTTTTCAGTTTTAGGGAGTTAGAAGAAAAACATAAGTAGACTCCATGTTTGTTCTTTTTCGAAAATTTAGTCTCTCAGGCCAGAAAAAGGATAAAATAATGTAGGAGATAACTCTATTGACTGTGATTAGTCAACATATACCTTTTTCGTAATTAGTCCAGCTCAGTCTGGAAAAGGGGTAAACTTATACTGAAAGGACGACCTTTCATTTACATTAACGAGTTTGAATAGTCAAGCACTCGACGATATTTTCATGTTTAAAGAGTCTAAAAAGGGCTTAAAAGAGAACTCCATGGTTTTGCTTTTTCGTAAGTTTTAGCGAGTTCGAAAAAGTGTACTCATAGGCCAACTTTCAATTTAATTTACGAGCAAGAAGATGGAAAGAACTCAAAATTTTCATGTGTTTTACGAGAATGAAAGATAGCAAAATAATCTCGGGAATTTAATGAGTTTAATGAGTCTTGAAAATAATAACTGAAATGGACTCGAGATAGGTTTCATTTTTATACAAGCTTGAAATGGAGAAAAATTATGCTTGGGATAGGTTTGTGTCGTTTTTACACAAGCTTGAAATGGAGAGAAAAATGTGCTTGAGATAGGTTTGTTTCATTTTTACACAAGCTTGAAACAGAGATAAAATTGTGCTTGAGATAAGTTTCAATTCTCCCCAAGCATAACTTGCTAGAGCATATGCCCCCCAAGCTTCATTTCATTCAACTAAGTAGACTACTAGTTACTAATAGGTGGATGGAATGAAGGTTTTTTTACAAGATCTGATGAAAGACTCGACTTAATTAGGAGAGTATTTGTTTCATTTTTTAACGAGCTTGACACAGGAAAAGAACTATGCTCATAAAATATTGTTTCATTTTTTAACGAGTTTGACACAAGAAAATGAACTATGCTCAAAGAAACATTTTTAATTTTTTAACAAGGTTGACACAATAACATGAACTCTCCTCATGACCTGATTCATTTTTTTAACGAGGTTAACAAAGTAAAAGAACCATACTCAAAGAAACTTTCATTTTTTAACGAGGTTGACATAGTAAAAGGAACTATCCTCAATACCTAATTCATTTTTTAATGAGGTTGACACAGTAAAAGGAACTCTCCTCATGGGAACCTGTTTCATTTTTTAATGAGGTTGACACAGGAAAATAACTATCCTCATAGGAGCCTTGATCATGGCTTCCGACTAGAAGAAACACATGTCAAGGGACACACCTCGATCATGGCTTCTAAGAGGTCTTCATCAGATGGAAGAACAGTTCTCTGGAAGGAATCCATGTCAAGGGACTCAAAAGGGAACATCGCGTTCAAATACCCCCATTGGGTTCACCATGCCAATTACCGGATCTAAGTCAAAGGAAGTCGAGAAAATAGTGAGAGGCTCGCTTGCATCAGTAACTGAAAACATGGGACTGGTTGCCACATAATTAACCCGTGGCTCGGTAGATACCACTTCCGTAAAGGGAAATTCAGGGGTGTTAGATGCTTGGTAGTCGAATCAAGACTAATGAATGAAAGCTGGTCAGCAGTCACAATGTTTCCATTGTGAGGGAAAGACATCACGCGAAAGAGTGTCGATACGATAGCTTTCATTGCATAGAAATAGTCTCGCCCAAGGAGAAAATTGAAATCCAAGGGGCCTCAGACTACCATAAGATCTGTTGTCAACAGATATTGTCTCTCCTAGAGACAGTCTAGAGTTGCCATAGACCAGTGCATAGGACATCTTATCATAGCAAGGAGCATATAATATAACTGGGGTGTCAATCCAAAAAGCTCTCCTGCTATCTCTTGTAAAATAAGGAAATTGATTAAATGGGACCATAACTTACAGAAATTTCCACAGGGAAAGTAATGTTGCAGAAACAAGATGCAAAGCTCCAACACAAAAGCATCAGATAGTTAAGAGACAATTTACTGTAAAGAGGGCCGATTCAAATAATATGCCACAGAAATCAAGTATCAGAAGATATATGTAGTGAAATAAATATAAGAGGATATTAGTTAACTTTAGTCTGATACCCAGATACACAACAGAACCATGTATGGGCTTATCAATTTAAGAATCCATACATGACAATGGCGTTTTAAAAGCATCCTCCCAAAGCAACTAATATAGAAGAAAGATGGATGAAGTGAACATGAAACAGTATATTATGCCTGAGCCTATTTAAAGCGCTTCACTGATTTAAGTATGGGCATCAACTAGGATGAATCCTTACCAAACCAGTGAGCCACTCGTATTCCAAAACATGATACAAGAAAGTGGATGAAATGAAATATTGTATTAAACACATAAGAGAAGGTTACATACTATGAAATATCAAAGACCAGAATCCTCGTTACAGATAGAACTCCTCCTCACTGAGACGCTACGGGCTCTGAGCCTTCACACAGAAACTTTACAAGATGTATACACAAAATGCCTTTCACTGCACAATTTTCTAATAGAAATCTGAAACCCCTACAATGTCTTTCCTCTGGGTTTTTATAGAGGAAACATAAAATTCTAGTAGATGAGGTAGGTGGCGAGCATTTAATTTGCTTAATTTGAACAAAATGGTGGAAATATTCGCGCCCATACTCCTGAATAAACACACTGTACTGTATGCACTCTGTCGCTGGCTTCATGAAGTAAATGCTGTGGGTGAAAATCTTCTTCGGGACATAGCATAAGGATGAAATTATTTAAATGATCTGTCCTTTTCTGAGAGGAAATATTGCTGAAATTAAACTTGGAGAGCGTAACTTTCTTGTGCATTGTACTTCCTATCTTTTCACTTTGGATTTGAATTTGAAATTTTTTATCCTGGACGCCAAAGCTATTTATCTTCAACTGATATTCTTGGCCGAGTCATTAAAATCTCTATCTGTGAAATCTTCCTTTTGGATTACTCTGGAGGGTTAGATAGCTTTCCATCTCTGCTCTTTTAATGGCAGTCATATCTCGGCAACTACCTGGGATCTTCTTCATGAATATGGTACTTGAAAACCCAGTCCTGTAATGCATCCTTAGCTTCAGCCATGGATGTCGTGAATTGTGATAGGTCTTCTCCGCCCTAAACCTGAAAAACCCACAAATACATTAAAGAAAACCAGACACAGGTGTGAGGGATGTGAAGGTGTCGACGATGATAGCGGTGAAGACATGGCCGAATGGTAAAAGCATGCAGGGCGGCGGAAGGATTACAGGGTGGTGACGAAAAACACAACGTAATTATGAAAATGGCGATGAATGTATTTGGTGAGGGTTAGCTAATTATATTAAATTTCAAACATAAACATAACCCTCCTGATGAAACATATAGGTGTACACTAGATAATGCGACAAGAACACGTAGCATGAAGACGTGGAATATGGGCTACGGGGTTTGGTCAACTGCGAGGGTCAAGCAGATCTTGGTCGTCCAATTTCGAAGGAAATCTATGGTGGAGAATGTATCCAGGAGCAAAGAAAAGGTGGCCAGGGGCGACGTGGACGGGAAGTAAAATCCGCACAACTTTGGAAAGTAAGAGCCATTGGATCGAACGCTTATGATCGGACGGTTTAAATGAATTTCGCTGCACATCTTTGCCCGGGAGTTAATGCGCGATGGAGGGTGGCATTGCCCTCGTACACCGAGACATGTGGCATCTGCTGAGTGGAATCGCTGGGATTTGAGAAAAACCGCCAGCTGCTGAAAATCCGTGCAATGGAAACATGCCGGTTTCGAGCAATGAACGCGGGCGCGGGGATCACCATGGAAAGCTGTTTGCGGACCGTTGATTTATATTTAATTGGACGACACCGAACGTGCCCGATGATCTTACAGGGAGAGCGCCTTTTATTCTAGCACGAGGTCCAGCGCCTTGGTCATGCGGGGAATAAAGTGAAGGGGGTGGGGCTGAGACCGAAAGGAGCTGGGCCAAAAATATTTTCGAATATGAACTTTGGGCATTAAAAATGTGATTTTAAAGCTAAGAGAGGGCAACGATATATAGCTAATGAACTTTGCAAGATAGGACGAGAGAATTTGATGATTTAAACCAGATGGCTCATGGAAATTTTAATAAGGGGAAGATCGTGGTCAACATTGGCTCCATCTGGGGATGGCACGTTCATCCCTGGACGTGTCGAGAACCTGCAAACTGCCTGTTCATCTTTCAGCTAACTATGCTATTCAGCCCCGCTGCATTTCTCTTTACAATTCGTCAGCACACATCCCTTATTGAAACAAGAACTGAAACAAAACTTATATACAATTATGGTACAACAGGCACTCCCTGTCTGAATCAGAATCGGAAGTAGGGCTTCAGAAATTGGCCGTTTACAGGGGCCTCCAATAGGTCACCCTGTAGATTCTCCAATATAAACATGTTATTTCCTCCCTATTCCACAATTTTGAATGGACCAAACCAGAGTGGGTCAAACTTACCATGTTTTCCTTTTTCAGCCCTCCGGACATCCCATCTGAGAACTAGATCTCCAATCTGCAATTTTCTGTCTTTTGCATGCTGATCAAATATGTGTTTAATTTTCTCCTGATACTCCGTTAATCTCTAATTCACTTGGCCTCATGTTTCCTCTAATTCCACCAATTGATTGATTCTCCTGACCATATCATCAGGTTCTTCCTGACTTTCTTGCATAAAGCGTGCCACTGGTAAAGCCAGCTGCACAGGAAACACAGCTGCTCGTCCATATACCAACTCATATGGAGATTTCCCAGTTGCTCTCTTTCTAGTAATTCTATTAGCCCATAGAGAAAATTTCAATTGGGAATCCCAATTCTTCTGATTCTCATTGATAGTCTTCTTCAAGGCCCTCACTAGGGTTTTGTTGGAAGATTCTGCCAAGCCATTTCCCTATGGATAGTAAGCTGTGGAGTGCTTCAATATGATGTTATACTGCTGGCAGAAATTTACAAACTTTGCATATTTGAAGGCCTGTGCATTATCAGTCACTATTTTAGCAGGACAGCCAAACCTGGATATGATGTTTTCTTCCATGAATTTTATGATGACAGTGTCAGTAGCATTTCTTGCAGGTATGGCTTCCACCCATTTTGTAAAATAATCTGTGGCTATTAATATCCATTTATGTTGTCCACTTTATGGGGGATGTATTTCTCCAATAAAATCTATTCCCCATTGTTGAAATGGCTCATTCACATGAATTGGAAGTAGGGGCAGGGCTGCTAATTTTTGCCTTTCAGCAAATTTCTGACACTTATCACATGCTCTGACCCAAGTAAAAAAATCTCCAAATAATTTTTGCCAGTAGAAACCAGCTTTCAATATTTTATGAGCTGTGGCCCTCCAGCTGTAGTGCCCTCCACAGATTCCCTCATTATAATTTCTACTTCATCCTCTGTGAGGCACAATAATCGGATGCCCGAAGGGTCTCTCCAATATAATTGGCCATTAGCAATTATGTACTTTTGCTACTTCAGCCTCAAAGCCCTGTATTTTGATTTATCACAGCTGGGTGGACAGCTGAGTGTCAAAATATATTCAATTATTTCTTTGTACCATGGACTGGTGAGAAATTTCATGTGTGCTTTCTGAGTAGCCTTTTCCAATCCTTTCTGTTCTTTTTCGTTTTCAGATTCTTCATTTGAAAGCATAGGCAGGTTTATGCCCAGAGTTTGATAGTTATATTCTGATAAGATCCTTGCTAGCCCCTGTCCTTTTATCAACTTTGTAGGATGGATATCCAGATCATACTCCTGTATTTTTGCAATCCATCTCCCTCTTTTCCCTTCACTGTCTCCCTGAATCAGAATGTCTTTAACAGCTGCAGTGGGGACAAATTCAGTAATGTGGGACTGCAAAATGTACATGCGAAATGATTTGAGGGATTTTACTAGGGCATATGCCTACTTCTCTAATATGTTATATTTCAATTCTACATCATGAAGCACTTGGCTGAAAAAGGCAATAGGCTGCTCATATCCATCTTCATTTTTCTGCAACAAAACTCCAGCTACTGTATGAGGTGAAGCAAAAGAAAAGATCATAAATGGTATAGTATAATCAGGTCCAGCCAGCACAGGAGCTTCAGAAAATTCCTGTTTTATCCTGGTGAATGCCTCCCTAGATTCCAGAGACCATTTTACATCATTGTTCTTTTTCAGCATATCAGTTATATGCCTAACTATTTCCACATAGTTAGGGATAAATCTTCTCAGAAAATTGATACGTCCCAAAAAAACTTGCACCTCTTTCTTATTTCTGGGGAGAGGAATACCATTTATGACTTCTACTCTTTTGGGATCTACCCTTACCCCATCGTTAGTCACAATGTGCCCTAAAAGCTTGCCTTCCTCTAATGCAAATAAAGACTTCTGTGGATTTAGAGAAAGACCATACCTTCTGCATTTTTCAAAAGTTCTTTTTAAATGCTCAATGTGTTCAGCATCATTCTTTGAGAACACTGTAATATCATCAAGGTACACCACTAGAAATATATCTTGCTCCCCGACAAAATAAATATCCATAGCCCTTTGGAAGGTGGCTCCTGCATTAATTAACCCAAAAGGGATCCTGGCATACATAAATGTGCCCCATGGTGTAATGAAAGCAGTCTTCTTCTAATCCTATGGAAACACAGCTACCTGATTATAACCAGAAAAACCATCCATCATTGACATTCTAGAGGCTCCCACCACTTTCTGCGGGATGTGGTCCATCTTAGGCAGTGGATAATTATCCTTTAAAGATGCTCTATTTAAATTCCTGAAATCCACACATAGCCTTATTTCTCCATTCTTCTTTCGAACAGGGACTAGATTTGCCACCCATTCTGAGTACCTCAGTGGCACAATTATTTTGGCCTTTAGCAGCATCTTGATTTATTTTTCAATGGAGGGGAGCAGCAGTGGATTTATCTGTCTAAGCTTCTACTTATAAGGTTTTGCATCTTCCCTCAGAGGAATTTTATGTTGCATTATATTAGTATCAAAAGATTTAAGGTCTTGATAGGACCATGCAAACACATCCCTGAATGACTGAAATAATTTCAGGTATTTCTTCTTGTATTCCTCTGGGACCTTCTTGGATAATTTGACAATCTTGGGTTCAACATTAGTACCTAGATTCAGATCTTCTACTTGATCTTCTTCTACCACTTTACTAGGCTGGAAAGGGACATAATTTTTATCAAATATTATTTCTAGAGGCACCAACCCTCTCGGGATGACATTTCCTTTCAGCTGTAGCACTTTACTGCCTGCCATCTTCTCTTCCCAATTATTTTCTGAAACATTCTCAGCCTCATCTTCTTCACAATCATCAATCTCCATATTGGAGAATTCTTCCACTGTCTCCAGGAATTTCTTCATCTATTCATCATCTTCAAATACCTTCCAGTGCTTAACATTATCTGGGATTGATGGTCTATAACGTACCTCAATTTCGTACCTCAAGAGAGGGTTCTGAGGAGGATGAAATGTACTGGCAGCTACAGCGAGAGAATACGCCATTCTATTCTATTCTCGTGGCATGAAATGGATATTAAATGCTGAGAATAAATTATATACCATGTCCCATACTTGATTTCTATAAGCTCTCAGCCGGGGATGTTTGGTTTGACACTGATTTCTGACTTTTCTGACCACCAGCTCAGAGTCTCCCAGAGCTTTTAAATTTTGTATGCCCATGCTCTTGGCTATCTGCAGTCCTAGCAATAGTGCTTCATATTCAGCTACACTATTAGTAGCTTCATTTTCCAATTTAAAAGACATTGGCACCCATTTTCCTGTAGGAGAAATTAATAATACTCCAGCCCCATTGCCTTCTCTTGAATTTTATCCATCAAAATGTAGAGTCCATATTCCTGCCTCATTGTCTTCTAAAGGCTGCTCAGTATTGATTTGACAAAAGGAAGGTTCATGAGCATGTTAGCGCTCGAATCTACCTTAGGCTGAAATAAGGTAAAACTCAAGGCAACATCAAACCAAGCTCAGCCTCGTAGCTAGCCCTACGAGGACAGGAGAGGGCTCTCTCCGGGTCTATCTCGGTAAAAGGTCTTCAAAGGGGCTGAGATGACTTATAATGGATACTGATTTTAGGCTAGTAAATAGATAGGAAGGGGTATTTTGATAAATGACTGGGTTTTTTGGGCAGCGTGGGATCAAGAACAACATGAAACAGAGAGATTAAATAAAAGACGCAGATTATCTCATGAGGCAAGATAGGCAAGAGCTTAAGCATCCAAATTGAAATTATATGGAGTGGAAGGATTGTTAAGGAAGCTGAAAAGGGAATTTATAAATGAATCCTTTTCAGACAGAAGAAATTACACAAAAAACGTGAAAAGCTTTCCCAAGGCAGAGCAGTAAACTGGATTCTTCCCTTCTCACTTAAAAGCTTTCAATTAGGAATGATTATGAATGGACTGTGAACATAACAAGGAACATATGAAACAGAGAAAAAAACATATGCCAAATTCATACCACAGGGATCTTATGAAACAGAGCTGCAACTTTCAATTATTTCTTTGTCAAAACTATACAATGCAACACTGATTTTTCCTCCACACACTTCTCCCAGAACTCTCCACACTTTACAAATGTTTACAATACAATAAATAAATCAAATGTTGAAAACAGATTGATGAAAGTATGGAGCTGTTTCAACTGAAATGATGAAAATAGTAAAAGAGCCACTCATCAGTTCTAAAGAACAGCGTTACATTTTTCATTTTGAGATTTTCTGTGACCAATGATAAGGCGCAAATTGTAGTGTGAATCTCCTTGAATCGCAACTGAAGATAAAAATAGGCTTCCAATCCTATTTATTTGCCACAGTAGATGTCTTTGTTTAATTTTGGGCTTTCGGTTTTTGACTTTCCGTTTGAATAAAAGCCAAATTTTTAATAAAAATAACTTTGAAGGAAGATTTTTCTCTTCATGACGAGAGACAAATTTCCACCAATCGCAGTTCATGATATAAAAATGGACACTTCCTAAACCTCTTGGACCATATTCGTGAGCCAGCTGTAGCTACCCCATCACCGCCTCCAACGTTTGTCCGACATAACTGATTTGTATTCAAAAGATGATTGTAATTTTTACGGAAACCCGCCATCTGGTTTATTGAAAGCGTAGGCGGTGAAATCAGCTCTTCTATACCAATTCAAAAAAGTTCTTGAGGGCATTTCAAGTTCTCTAGAAGAGAATATGCCCCGAAAAATCTGTACAACATAGCCTCATGAAACCATAAAAGACCATTCCCTTTTCTCATCATAGCAAATGGATCGCTGTAGTGTTCCTGCTGAATCTACCTTAACAGCTTTGAAGAGATGTTGCAGAGCTTGTACTCTTTTGCGGCTCGGAAAGATGGGTTCCACAATATATAGATGGTGAAGAGATACCAATGGCGTGATAGGATGTGCAGCAAGAAATCTAAAGAGGTTACCGCATATATCAAATTGGTGAAAACCAGGCTCCTTGGTCAATGGTATACCCAGCTCTGCCATGCAAGCTTGTATTCTGTCATCACTTGCAAAGAAGCCCGGATACCTCTGAATGTAACCATCCTGCATTGATTCCAATGCTTTTGCCAAGGGATAGCTGATGGCAAACCCACCACCTCCATAAGCCATATTATATGAACAGAATATATTCTGCACATGACTTTCAGACAGGCTGCCAATGTAATACATCTTTCTGTGATCATACTTCGACAGAACAGTCGCCAGATTGTCTAGCACAAACACTGTGTCATCATCTCCCATGAAAAACCAGTGAACATCAGGAAGGCCCAATCTGAAATTTTCCGAGATAATCCTAGATATCCGAAGCGCCGAACGATGGCCCTGCTTGTTGGTATGAGACGTATTACTCGAAATTCTGAGAGGGGGCAAAGCCAGATCCGCCTTGTTATTATGCCTAACTTTTTGTCTAGCCATACAGAATTCCTTGTTTCTTTGGGCCTCCAACATAGCTTAGAACCATTGAACGAGCTTGGACGAACTTACTTGGAGGCAATAGCACTAGACCAAATCAAAATTTTGTGGAGTGGAAGTGAATTTCGGCTTTAGGGCTTTATGCGCCGCGCGCAAACCCAATGCGCTGCGGCCTTTGGGTGCGCCGCGCCTGAAGAAAATTACACTGAGTTTTTTGGCTGTGTGCGTTGCGCACTGTGGGTGCGCCGTGCCTCTTTTGTATGCGCCGCGCTCTGTTTAAACACACAGTCACGGTTTCAAAACTAAAATTTCGTCCTTCCATTCTTCAATTCGACCTCTGCTCGGATTTTCTGAATGCTCTTGGAGTGAAAATGAGCTTTACACATTTGGAGACATGATGAAGATTTCTAATCTTAATGTTGCCAAACTCATTTCATAATGTTTGAAAATGCCTTTATTTACAAACTCTGTTTTTGGGACTTTTTCATTTCATTTGAACTAATGATGAATATCTTTACTCTTTCTGCAGGGATGACCGATGTTGAATTCAGCAAAGGACCAAGAGAGGCTGCATGTGAACATTTCCAACCTAAAATTTTTGCATAATTACATATTTGAAAGAAAATTTAATGATTTCTTCTTCAAAATAGAGTTTTGAAGAAGAATCATCTTCAGGTATTATTGACAATGGGATTTTGCACTGGAAACTGATTTTGATCCTCCCTCTGGCCTGCAGGCGTGATTTGACATTTCAAAAGACAAAACCCTAGACTCAAAAACTAAAAGACTCTTTTTGACCAAAATAACGTTAATGACTGCAAATGACGAGAAATGAATTTTAGTGAATTTGACTCTGACGGAAGACTAACAAGACTGAGTCTAACATTGGCTCCAATGGGGATGGCAGCTGCCACTTCTTGGAGGTGCCAAGAACAGCAGATCTTTGGGAGAGCAGACAATGCCTCCATCCATTGGGCTATGGAATCCATTATTGCAAGAAATCGACACGACTAATTTATTGACTGGAAATTCGACTCGAACTAACTCGATGCAAACTGAAATGACTTGAAAAAACTTGACTCTAACAAACTAACTCAAGACCTGAACTTAAAACAAGTATTTACAAATCTTTTGAAAAAAGGCAGCAGTCCATCAAGATTTGGAATCATGATGACAACCACCTGCATACTAATGAAATATGTACAATCAGGTGTAATGAGCTTTCCAATGTAACCAATCAAGCAGATGCCCTCTTGACTGATTCTCCCGATCAGATCTCCTGGTCAACAATAGATACTGGTAACTGGGCATTCAAAAATGTAATTGACCATGATCTCCTTCACCACTGAATACTGCAATAATCACCTTCACTGCTGTCTGCAACAAATCTTCCATTGGATCCTGAAAAACATGAAGATTTTCTTCCTGCTGAAGAAACAAGGTGTCCTTTGCTTCTAATTATGATCTTCCTTCATCATGTACTTCAGTAAAAATATGTTCCCGGGGTTCAAAGAATTCTGAACACGTGGATGAACAGATCTCCTCTTGTAAAAACATTTCAACACATGAAACATATGAAGAAGAATCTGAATGGAAAACCTGAATGGTCTGATCTTCTGTAGTTTGAATATACTGTAGGTCATCTTCATATGATATGACAGCCAGATTATCATTATATTCATTAATCATAAGGAAAGCAACTTCAGCTGATTCTTGATGCTCAACACTATCATTTCTATCATCTACCATAAATTCATCCAAAGGAACTTTTTCACTTACTTGAACGAAGATCTCATCTCGTTGTTCATGAACTGACTGGATTTCTTCTTTATGAAGGCTGTGTTTTAATGAACTGAGAACATTTGGATTCACAAATCTGTCTTCTGCATCCCAGAATATTTCAACAACATAATTCTCTTTCATGGGATTCAGCACAAGTTGTTCTTGGTCATCACAATCTGAATGAAGATCTGAAATAGCTGTCCTAACATTATCACATTCTGAAATTGAAACTTGGCTTCCCTGCATGCTGTCTTCTTCCATGGACAGATCTGAAACAAGATCTTCTCTTTCATCACTTTCAGCCATATAGACATCTTCAACCTGCTGATCTATAACGCTGCTTACAGGACTGTCATCCTTTTCAGAAAAGGAAGAAGTTCCACCATCACCTTCTTGACCATGTGCACACTGCAGATCTGCGTTAACTTGAGCTGGAACATGACCGTTCAAGAGTTGATCTATCTCGTCTTCAGATAGAGGAGATAATACCTTTTGTTTCCTTTTGCTCAAAAAATTATTGTCTTCATTGATTTAAAGTGAAGGAGTACATAGATTTTCCTCATACTGCTGATCCATTTCATGTAATTCCTCTTGACTGTCAAGATGCAAAATTGCTTCATCTTCCACCGCACTAAAATCTTGATCCTGCTGCAAATTTTCATGTTCATCTTTATGCTGCTGAAATGGATTTTCATACAGGGCTTCCATGATCTCATCATCCATGAAATTATCATCTTCATAATATTTCTCAAGGCTTTCAATAAAAGTAGAAGCATGTTTGCAACAGTCATGAACTAAATTTAATGATGGATAAGATGCTTTATATCTTTCAATGAACAGGGCATGAAAATCCTTTAAACAGTAAATACAGGATGGCGGAAAATTTTCATACCAAGATTGGGCTTCACCTTCCAGAGTGGCCAGGAATATCTTCATCAAAAATCTTCAGGAAAATCCACCTTCAACTTGCGAATATGCATGTGAAATCTAACCAGATGTAAAGCAGCATCTTTCTTTCCATCATCGTTAAACGTAGACAGATTCCTTGACCAATCTACCTTGGGCATCTTATTCGGAAAACCTGGAATGTGATCTCGGCTCATGGGAGCGTATCTTCTTGTGATTCGGTCGATCTTGAAAATCTCACAGCTACTGATCTCCCTGCAGTGAAGTCACCATGAAGGATTGATTTTCTGGATCTTTCAGTGAATGAAGTCACCAGGTGAATGATTTCAGCCTTGCGATGTCTGACTGCTATCCACCATCAGCAATCGAATCTGAACTTTGTTATCCTTTACCGGGGAAGACTTCCCCAGTATGGTCGCCACTATGTTAGCGCTCAAATCTACCTTAGGCTGAAATAAGGTAAAACTCAAGGCAACATCAAACCAAGCTCAGCCTCATAGCTAGCCCTACGAGGACAGGAGAGGGGCTCTCTCCGGGTCTATCTCGGTAAAAGGTCTTCAAAGGGTCAGAGATGGCTTATAATGGATACTGATTTTAGGCTAGTAAATAGATAGGAAGGGGTATTTTGATAAATGACTGGGTTTTCTGGGTAGCGTGGGATCAAGAACAGCATGAAACAGAGAGATTAAATAAAAGACGCAGATTATCTCATGAGGCAAGATAGGCAAGAGCTTAAGCATCCAAATTGAAATTATATGGAGTGGAAGGATTGTTAAGGAAGCTGAAAAGGGCATTTATGAATGAATCCTTTTTCAGACAGAAGAAATTACACAAAAAACATGAAAAGCTTTCCCAAGGCAGAGCAGTAAACTGGATTCTGCCCTTCTCACTTAAAAGCTTTCAATTAGGAATGATTATTAATGGACTGTGAACATAACAAGGAACATATGAAACAGAGAAAAAAACATATGCCAAATTCATACCACAGGGATCTTATGAAACAGAGCTGCAACTTTCAATTATTTCTCTATCAAAACTGTACAATGCAACACTGATTTTTTCTCCACACACTTCTCCTAGAACTCTCCACACTTTACAAATGTTTACAATACAATAAATAACTCAAATGTTGAAAACAGATCGATGAAAGTATGGAGCTATTTCAACTGAAATGATGAAAATAGTAAAAGAGCCACTCATCAGTTCTAAAGAACAACGTTACATTTTTCATTTTGAGATTTTCTGTGACCAATGATGAGGCGCAAATTGTAGTGTGAATCTCCTTGAATCGCAACTGAAGATAAAAATAGGCTTCCAATCCTATTTCTTTGCCATGGTAGATGTCTTTGTTTAATTTTGGGCTTTCGGTTTTTGACTTTCCGTTTGAATAAAAGCCAAATTTTTAATAAAAATAACTTTGAAGGAAGATTTTGCTCTTCATGACGAGAGACAAATTTCCACCAATTGCAGTTCATGATATAAAAACGGATACTTCCTAAACCTCTTGGACCATATTCGTGAGCCAGCTGTAGCTACCCCATCACCGCCTCCAACGTTTGTC
Source organism: Pinus albicaulis (assembly GCA_034641835.2). Lineage (NCBI taxonomy): Eukaryota > Viridiplantae > Streptophyta > Pinopsida > Pinales > Pinaceae > Pinus > Pinus albicaulis. Next base: position 725,787,760 of record CM076576.1, read on the forward strand.
CGACATAACTGATTTGTATTCAAAAGATGATTGTAATTTTTACGGAAACCCGCCATCTGGTTTATTGAAAGCGTAGGCGGTGAAATCAGCTCTTCTATACCAATTCAAAAAATTTCTTTAGGGCATTTCAAGTTCTCTAGGAGAGAATATGCCCCGAAAAATCTGTACAACATAGCCTCATGACACCATAAAAGACCATTCCCTTTTCTCATCATAGAAAATGGATTGCTGTAGTGTTCCTGCTGAATCTACCTTAACAACTTTGAAGAGATGTTGCAGAGCTTGTACTCTTGTGCAGCTCAGAAAGATGGGTTCCACAATATCTAGATGGTGAAGAGATACCAATGGAATGATAGGATGTGCAACAAGCAATCTAAAGAGGTTACCGCATATATCAAATTGGTGAAAACCAGGCTCCTTGGTCAATGGTATACCCAGCTCCGCCATGCAAGCTTGTATTCTGTCATCACTTGCAAAGAAGCCTGGATACCTCTGAATGTAACCATCCTGCATTGATTCCAATGCTTTTGCCAAGGGATAGCTAATGGCAAACCCACCACCTCCATAAGCCATATTATATGAATAGAATATATTCTGCACATGACTTTCAGACAGGCTGCCAATGTAATACATCTGTCTGTGATCATACTTCGACAGAACAGTCGCCAGATTGTCTAGCACAAACATTGTGTCATCATCTCCCATGACAAAACAATGAACATCAGGAAGGCCCAATCTGAAATTTTCCGAGATAATCCTAGATATCCGAAGCGCCGAACGATGGCCCTGCTTGTTGGTATGAGACGTATTACTCGAAATTCTGAGAGGGGGCAAAGCCAGATCCGCCTTGTTATTATGCCTAACTTTTCGTCTAGCCATACAGAACCCCTTGTTTCTTTGGGCCTCCAACATAGCTTAGAACCATTGAACGAGCTTGGACGAACTTACTTGGAGGCAATAGCACTGGACCAAATCGAAATTTTGTGGAGCGGAAGTGAATTTCGGCTTTAGGGATTTAGGCGCCGCGCGCAAACCCGATGCGCCGCGGCCTTTGGGTGCGCCGCGCCTGAAGAAAATTACACTGAGTTTTTTGGATGTGTGCGTCGCGCACTGTGGGTGCGCCGTGCCTCTTTTGTATGTGCCGCGCTCTGTTTAAACACACAGTCACGGCTTCAAAACTAAAATTTCGTCCTTGCATTCTTCAATTCGACCTCTTCTCAGATTTTCTGAATGCTCTTGGAGTGCAAATGAGCTTTACACATTTGGAGACATGATGAAGATTTCTAATCTTAATGTTGCCAAACTCATTTCATAATGTTTGAAAATGCCTTTATTTACAAACTCTTTTTTTGGGACTTTTTCATTTCATGTGAACTAATGATGAATCTCTTTACTCTTTCTGCAGGGATGACCGATGTTGAATTCAGAAAAGGACCAAGAGAGGCTGCATTTGAACATTTCCAACCTAAAATTTTTGCATAATTACATATTTGAAAGCAAATTTAATGATTTCTTCTTCAAAACAGAGTTTTGAAGAAGAATCGTCTTCAGGTATTATTGACAATGGGATTTTGCACTGGAAACTGATTTTGATCCTCCCTCTGGCCTGCAGGCGTGATTTGACATTTCAAAAGACAAAACCCTAGACTCAAAAACTAAAAGACTCTTTTTGACCAAAATATCGTTAATGACTGCAAATGACGAGAAATGAATTTTAGTGAATTTGACTCTGACGGAAGACTGACAAGACTGAGTCTAACAGAGCATAATTCTGATCTTCTTCTAACATCCAACATGAGAAATCTCCTTCCTTGCTGTATACTGGTGAGTTCTCTGAGTTATCAGCCTTAGTCACCATTTTGACAAATCTAGTTTCTCTGTATAACCTCCTCTCCTAGCCACCAAAAACAAGGATAGTGGCATATGTTAAATCCATTTTAAGTGACCCACCTATTCTTGTACCCTAGGACCTTGACAACAGCATGCCAAAGCGAGCTGGGATATCAGCCACCACAATGTCCATTACCAAACTTTTTGCTGGAATTTGGGCCAAATTGACCACTAAATCTTTAATCATCCCCAAGCATTTAACTCTTTTGGAATCAAAGGAATATAGATATTTATATGGATGAGTGATTTGCAGTCCTAGTTTTTCCATGACAGACATAGGCATAAGATTATGGGAAGCCCCAGAATCTAACATACAATTGTGTAACAGCAAGTCATGAATCACTAGAGACACATAGAAAGGAGGAGTAGAGGGATCTATCTCCTCGACATGTGGGCCAAAGACTACCATGGGTATTTCTTCTTGAAGATTTAAACTATTTGGAATAATTGGTGCTTCAGGAGGGAACATAAAAGAAGTGACTTGAGATTGATATGCAGGTCGCTTCAATAGTTCAGTCAAAGGGACTGGGATTTTGACTTTCTCAAGTTCTTTTTGCAAATTGAAAGCAGGAGGGGGCTTTTCTATTAAAACTTCTTTTTCCTCTTTATTTTCAGCTGGGGATTTGACTTCTTTTGATACTAACTCAGCATTAGGAGGAGTGACTACTTTTGAAGAAGAAGGAATTTGATCATTAGAATGCAAGGGTTTGTTTAGAGGACTCTTACCTTTGTCTATAACTTTCTGCACTGTTGATTCCTTTTGAGCAGATGTTTCCTTTTGGGGAGGCTCTTCTTCTTGATCCTGAGTTAGAGTTCTTTTCTTGGAAGATCTGAGATCATATCTTCTGTTAAAATGTGCTTGCATGAAATCATTAAACTGTTTGCAATAGTGATCAATTTCTGCATCTTTGGTGTCTCTGATCTCTTCTTCCTCTTCTTGCAATGGGCATTCTATTTCATCACTGTTCGAAAGGGCAAGATTTGCATCTTGCTGTTCATAGGTAGCATCTTCAGTGGAGTCATCTACTGTGCCTTCCAGGTACAATGGGTGTGGTACTTGGTCTTGTTGCTCCTTAGCTTCCCTTGGCAATATTTGCAGGGGTGGCTTTCTATACTGAGAATTGTAACCCCTGTTTGGAGCATTCTGAAAATTCTTGGAAGCTGAGTTCTTGGTCTCCAATTCAAGCTTGACCAGTTTATTAGAAAGATTCTTAATCATTTTACTCATTTCTTCAATTTTATCTGAATCTTTGCCCTGATTGGAAGTAGATACTTCCTCTTTACCCCTTCTTCTGGTATCTTGTTCAGATTTCCCCCTTAATTTTCCAGTGGAGGCAAAGTTTGCTTCCAGCTCAAGAGCATCTGACTGAGCATCATCTAGGGTGGCAGGCTTTCTTTCCCTGAGGGAGAAACCAAAATCTGAGTCAAAGGCTGCTATAAAAACAACTTTGGCAGCATTCTGATGAGGCTTCATATCTGCAGGGAGGTTTAGATATAACTTATTAAATCTTTTAATAAATTTTGACACCCCTTCATTAGGTTTCTTCTTAAGCGTGTTGAACTCAGTAAGACACTATCCATGATCTTTCTTTTCTCCCCATTTCCTGAGAAAAGTACTTTCCATATCATCCCAAGTGGTTACAGAACGGTTTCCCAATGTCTTGAACCATTTTCTGGCTTCACCGTCCAGAGATTACACAAATAGTCTTAAGACTACATCCAGATGTTCAACATTAAAGTTCTATGCAAAAGAGCAGAAAGTCTCAAGATGCTTCTGAGCATCAATCTCATTTTCCCCAGTGAATCTTGGCAAGATCTTTAAATAATCCTGGGGCATATCATTTAACACTTGAGGCAGTGCTAGGGGAGCGTATTTTTTCAACAAAAAGGCAGGAACATTTTCCATTGCAGGAGGTGGGGTATGAATAACAATGGGAATATATTGTACGACAGCCTGAGGTGTAGATGGAAATAATTCACGATTAACAGGGGCTACCTCTGTAACTTCTTTAACCTCTTCGGCCTTAGGGGTAGGACAAAAGTTCTCTTTCGTTCTAGCACTTCCCCTGGGTGGGCTATCTGAGTAATATTCAGGATTTTCCTCAATGGAGTCGTGATTTTCTATTGGAATTTCTTGAGAAGAAGAAGATGGACAATCTTCTTCAAAAAACTCAGGGATTTTAGCACGGGCTGATCTCTTTTCTTTCCAAATTCTTCTGTGTATAATCTTCTCTGGGTCAGACACAGAGGGTATCTTCGATTTAGACGTATCTGACCTTAAATGTGGCTTTCGAGGAGCCAGGACTACCAATAGATTTATCAAATGAATAACAGCGTGGATTCACCAAGGTGAGAGATATGAAACTCTTCAACTCTCTGTGCTCACTTGATTAGAGAGTGAATAAACTTTGTCGAGGCCCAGGGAAACTGATATTCTTAAATTCGTCCCCGGAAACGGCGCCAGAAAGATGTTGTCGACAGATATTGTCTCTCCTAGAGACAGTCTAGAGTTGCCATAGACCAGTGCCTAGGACATCTTATCATAGCAAGGAGCATATAATATAACTGGGGTGTCAATCCAAAAAGCTCTCCTGCTATCTCTTGTAAAACACGGAAATTGATTAAATGGGACCAGAACTTATAGAAATTTCCACAGGGAAAGTAATGTTGCAGAAACAAGATGCAAAGCTCCAACACAAAAGCATCAGACAGTTAAGAGACAATTTACTGTAAAGAGGGCTGATTCAAATAATATGCCACAGAAATCAAGTATCAGAAGATGTATGTAGTGAAAGAAATATAAGAGGATATTAGTTAACTTTAGTCTGATACCCAGACACACAACAGAACCATGTATGGGCTTATCAATTTAAGAATCCATACATGACAATGGTGTTTTAAAAGCATCCTCCCAAAGCAACAAATATAGAAGAAAGATGGATGAAGTGAACATGAAACAGTATATCATGCCTGAGCCTATTTAAAGCGCTTGAATGATTTAAGTATGGGCATCAACTAGGATGAATCCTTACCAAACCAGTGAGCCACTCGCATTCCAAAACATGATACAAGAAAGTGGATGAAATGAAATATTGTATTAAACACATAAGATAAGGTTACATACTGTGAAATATCAAAGACCGGAATCCTCGTTACAGATAGAACTCCTCCTCACTGATACCCTACGGGCTCTGAGCCTTCACACAGAAACCTTACAAGATGTATACACAAAATGCCTTTCACTGCACAATTTTCTAATAGAAATCTGGAACCCCTACAATGTCTTTCCTCTGGGTTTTTATAGAGGAAACATAAAATTCTAGTAGATGAGGTAGGTGGCGAGCATTTAATTTTCTTAATTTGAACAAAATGGCGGAAATATTCGCGCCCATACTGCTGAATAAACACGCTGTACTGTATGCACTCTGTCGCCGGCTTCATGAAGTAAATGCTGTGGGTGAAAATCTTCTTCAGGACCTAGCATAAGGATGAAATTATTTAAATGATCTGTCCTTTTCTGAGAGGAAATCTTGCTGAAATTAAACTTGGAGAGCATAACTTTCTTGTGCATTGTACTTCTTGTCTTTTCACTTTGGATTTGAATTTGAAATTTTTTATCCCGGACGCCGAAGCTATTTATCTTCAACTGATATTCTTGGCCGAGTCATTAAAATCTCTATCTATGAAATCTTCCTTTTGGATTACTCTAGAGGGTTAGATAGCTTTCCATCTCTGCTCTTTTAATGGCAGTCATATCTCGGCAACTACCCGGGATCTTCTTCATGAATATGGTACTTGAAAACCCAGTCCTATAATGCGTCCTTAGCTTCAGCCATGGATGTTGTGAATTGTGATAGGTCTTCTCCGCCCTAAACCTGCAAAACCGACAAATACATTAAAGAAAACCAGACACAGGTGCGAGGGATGTGAAGGTGTCGACGATGATAGCGGTGAAGACATGGCCGAATGGTAAAAGCATGCAGGGCGGCGGAAGGATTAGAGGGTGGTGATGAAAAACAAAGCGTAATTATGAAAATGGAGATGAATGTATTTGGTGAGGGTTATCTAATTATATTAAATTTCAAACATAAACATAACCCTCTCGACGAAACATATAGGTGTACAATAGATAATGCGACAAGAACACGTAGCATGAAGACGTGGAATATGGGCTACGGGGTTTGGTCAACTGCGAGGGTCAAGCAGATCTTGGCCGTCCAATTCCGAAGGAAATCTATGGTGGAGAATGTATCCAGGAGCAAAGAAAAGGTGGGCCAGGGGTGACGTGGACGGGAATTAAAAGCCGCACAACTTTGGAAAGCAAGATCCATTGGATCGAACGCTTATGATCAGACGGTTTAAATGAATTTCACTGCACGTCTTTTCCCGGGAGTTAATGCATGATGGAGGGTGGTATTTCCCTCGTACACCAGGAAACGTGGCATCTGCTGAGTGGAATCGCTGGGATTTGAGAAAAACCGGCAGCTGTTGAAAAGCTGTGCGATGGAAACAGGCCGGTTTTGAGCAATGAACGCGGGCGCGGGGACCACCATGGAAAGCTGTCTGCGGACCGTTGATTTAAATTTAATCGGACGGCACCGAACACGCCCGATGATCTTACAGGGAGAGCGCCTTTTAGTCAAGCACGAGGTCCAGCGCCTTGGTCACGCGGGGAATAAAGTGAAGGGGATGGGGCTGAGACCGAAAGGAGCTGGGCCCAAAATATTTTCGAATATGGACTTTGGGCATTAAAAATGTGATTTTAAAGCTAAGAGAGGGCAACGATATACAACTAATGAACTTTGAAAGACAGGGCGAGAGAATTTGATGATTAAACAGATGGCTCATGGAAATTTTAATAAGGGGAAGATCGTGGTCAACAAGATCAATACAGATAGTTTTACCTTCCAAGGTAATAGGAAACTTAGGAAGGATCCCTAAAGGTTCACTAATGGTTCTGTTAAAAGCTGACAGATTCTATGTAACAAGCACAAGCTGAGGGGAAACCAAATCTTTCGAAGAAGTTGAGGATACAATACTAACATAAGCACCTTCATCTACATTTGTGTGACGCACATTCTTACCATAAGCCTTCACAATGATTTGGAAAGGGATGGAAGAAGGAAGACAAGGTTCTACCAGTCTACTCCAATCAAAGTAAAATACCTTTTTACTTGGAGGGGGTTCCGTGGAAACAAGTGAAATACCCCTGGCATAGAATAATATGATGTAACAAGAAGAACTTGAGCGGTATGAATTTCACTCTCTTTAGGGAGAGTGGGATCAACCAAATGTGAAATCAAGTCTACCACTTGATCAACTATTGGATCATCAACCTAAGTGATATGAGTATCACTCTCCAATGGAAGAGTGGGATTGACTGTACTTGTAATTAGATCAATCACTTCATCAATTGATGGTAGGTTGGGAGAAAGTTGATGGTAAATAGTTGAAAGTTGTTGTTGTGGAACAGTAATATTTTCCAGCAATTTTGAGGCTTCATCCATGTGAGGGAAAATGTGAGTTTGATGACTCCCTTTGCATAACCTACAAGGAAACCTAACTTTACCCTTTTTCCCAAGAACTTGACTATCACTGTTCAATGGATCAATAGTAAGTTGATAGGATTTTTCTGACAATACTTCCAAGACCTTTGGAATACCATGACAATTGATAAGGAAGTGGTCACCCTTACAAAGCTTGCAAGGGTATTTGGGTTTATTATGCATGTTGGAGGTTTCCTCAACACTATCAACAATTACAGCCATGGTTGGTTGGTTGACTTATTTCTTATCTTGCTTCTTCTTCTTCTTCCCTTTCTTCTTCTTCTTAGCCACCTAGTTACTATCATCAAGGCTTTTACCAAGCAAAGAAGAAGAAATCGAGGAAGACATGTTGGGTGAAGAAGGTAAAGGGTCAACATGAGGTTGGTGATGTTGAGATGGTGAACTTTGTTGAGGTGAAGCATTCAGTTGAGGTGGAACAATTGGAGTATTCGAGGCCAATGAAGTTGAAAAGAACCATACTGGTAAACCTATGGTAAATCTAGGTAATGACAATGTATCCATATAAGGAGGACCGACATTTCCAAAGGCAAGATAAGTACTAGGATTCTCATTAAGAGGGGTTCCTTGGTTGGTAAATTCTGGAATAGTTGCCATTAGATTCAACTTTAGTGAATTTAATTAACAATTTAAAAATATTAACAATTCAAATTCAAAATCCACACTTAAGGTGTCTAAAAAGTGAAAACAAACAAATGAACACGTGCTATCAAATATAGGAGTCAAACCACACAAAAAAAATATGTTCCACAATAAAAATGCTAGTTGGTGATGAAATCCAACGTCGCGGAAATTAATGTGGAAAAATGGTGGTTGGAACAATTACCTTGAAAACCTACTTAATGAAATAATTTGGTGCAAGTAACTCCACTATGCGATCTCGAAGTGAAGACTACCCTCTGGAAAGTCCAAGTGAGTCTAGTCAGCGTCTGCTCCAGTTACAGTGGGACCTTCCCTCCACCGTCACCTTGGGAAAAATCCTAAATATTATGGCCACTAAGGTCACCAATGGAGACAAATTCACCTGGGGGAACAATCTATGATCTAATATACACGCAAGGGAAGAGTATAAAGCTCAATCCCCTTGAAAGCTCCTAGACATGGTAAATCCAAGGTTTTCTAACAAGTGACCCTAGACTCCTCGACAATCGTTAATCCGAGGTTTACCGTTTGTATTACGTGCACATCTTCTATCTTTGCCAATGAGATAGGTATGATTACCTCACTGGGTCCGACATGATCTCATGCTTAAATCTTTTAAGAAGAGCTTCCCAGAGTACAAATGCAACAATTGGATTTTTTCCTACCACAAGATGCTATTGTTTGCTTTAACTGATTTGGAACGTTAAATAAAACCTATTCCAATGCACTAGCCTAAGCTAGGTTGGTGGAAAGAGCCCTTGAAAATGTAAAAATTTCTAGATGAATTTTATTTAGCGTTGTGTTATTTTGGCTATTTTTTACTCAAAGGGTAAATGGATATGAAACCAATGGTATTATGACCTAACCCAAAACTAAATGCAATCGAATATGATAATTTAATCTTTTCAATTTGGTGAATCCAAACTAAAGTAAGGAGAGAGTTTCCACTCACTTCCAACAATGCAAAAAATTGATAAATAAGAGAAAATATAACAAATTTTCTAATGCACTAATTTCAGCAAGAAAAACTAATGCTTTTTCTAGAATGTAAACTATGCAGATGTAATCTATGCACAATTCACTTGAAAACTATGCAAATGTAATCTATGCACATTTTTCGTTCATATTCAGAAAATGATAATTCTAACTATGCAAATGTAATCTATGCAAGAGAATTCTCAAACACAAGATGATTCCAAATCAACGAAAGAACAATAGGACAATTCTCCTTTACTAATGTTATCTAAGGAACCAATAAAGTGCAAGTAAAGAAAATTGGGTGAGAATTCCAAAGGTCAAAAGTAAAAACACTCAAAGGCGATTAACACTTAGACACTATTGTTAGAAAATGAGACAAACCTCCAAGTAAGGACCAAAGGAAATCAAATTAAGAATTTCTCAAAAAATAAACTCAAAACACCCAATTAACTTAACAGAGACTCACGAGACTGTAAATGGATTAGGGAAAAATTGAAGAATTAGGCTATCTGTCTCTGAAAAAGAGAATTTTTTTTTTTTTTTTAAATTTCCAGGAAATCCACAACTCATAGTGGAATTCAGTGCGCATGCGCACTGGATTGAACTAAAAGTTGTGTAGGTTGCCACACTGTTTTCTATCAAAAACTGCGCAGGAAAGGAAAAACTTGGAAAAAGAATAACAAGATTCCTTTTTAAGGGATTCTTAAAAGTTATCTATCCAACCAAAATCAGAGAGGTGAAAATTAGAAAAATTAAAATTTTAAACTGAAAAAAAATAAAGAAAACTAAGTTATAGTTCCCCAGTATGGTCGCCATTTTGTTACGTGGATTAATCCCTCTTGCGGACAAGAGCAATCTCCCTAGTACTCCAGCGAGTAAATAGAAACAAAGATCCATTTGGAAACCTTTTCCTCTAGATTAATTTCATTTCAGAATTATTATAATAAGGTAGAGAGGATATGCCCCTATCTTGAAATCCAAACCTTTGATGTAGTCTTTTGTCCTGTCGCTCCAAAGTGGTTTCTCCAATAAGTAGAACCTACAATCAAAGACAAGACAAAGGATAAAAGCATCTGCAATATATAATAATCCAAAAATACTAATCCAACTTACTGATCAAGGATTCTAAGTATTTATGTTATTCCAATAAGCATAGAAACAAATCAATGAGAAAAAGAGATCCATATGTATTATCTTGAATAAAAAGAGTAATCTTACAACCTAATGCCTTGATGTCGCATATATTTCTCCCAGGGTCCTGAACGATCATTTCTCCTTCATTCTGATAAGCCTTCCTCTCTGAATACCAACATGGAGTTATAGACATAAGGGTGTGATCATTCTCATGCCAACAACAACTCACTAGTGTAGAAAGTATGCACTCTTATGAAATCTCTTCAGCTTAAAAACTGTATAAGTCATCTTCTATCATTCACAATCGATGTGTGTCTACAGTCTACCTCAGTATCTACCCTTCAACCTGAAAATTGAGCTCAATTTATAGGGAAATGGAGGTATTTTCAATTCCATGAAGAGGGGGATGGATTCCTCTCATGAAGGGATTTGAGCTCCATGGATCAAGGGATAAGATCCATGAGTGGAGGGACAAATATTGAACTGATCGCGACTCTAGAAGCTTCCAGTTGGGAGAATATTTGACCAGCTAGGCTTCTAGAATTAACTTTTTATTTTATTTTCTTTTCATGGGGGTGCGCAGGTAATAGTGGCAAAAAGTGCGGGAGTTTCTGCAGTTTATGGACAGAACAACAGCGCATGCGCAGGGAAAGGCTAGAAAAACTGCGCAGGTAGAATTTTAAGGGTTTTAGAGAGATTTTATCCAATTCCAAGACTTGATTTAGGAAAATTTATGTTTTTGACCTCTTAGGGAACATGATATAGGTGGTGATAGACCCATATGAACAGTCAAATATCATGGTGACAAAATTACGTGTAACAACTGCTAGTTGATGATGATTAGAGATCAGTGGTTGGTTGGTTGATTGATGATTAAGTGAATGAATTGATATGGTTATGAGTTTCAGTTTGATGTATGTTATTTGAGCTTAAATGCATGGAGTGGGTCTAGTCTGAAAATATGATGAAAAGAGGCGTACAAGTTGTATTGTGTTGAAACTGTTGGATCCAATGTGAAAATTGATGAAACGTGGTTTGCAGTGGTGCTGAGGGTCGAAGCATTCAATGTGGGGGTCGTAGATCGCTTCCAATGGTTTCTGGTAAACAAGATCAGGGGGTAGTATCTCTCTTCCAGGAGTGGCTAGTAAACGAGAAGCAAGGGTTCGTAGCTCCCTTCCATTGGTAGCTGAAAACGAGATCAAGGGGTTGGAGCTCCCTTCCCGTAGTAGCTGGAGAACAAGAGAAGGTTGTAGCCTTCTGCAGGTGGGTGCCTGCGTGTTGGCATGAGTCTGCACCAATACAAGATATTAAGTAGTTTTCTTTATAATAAATATCGAAGTCAGAGACGACATCAACAGTGATTTTCTCTCGACTTGGGTTTCCACCTTAAATCCTGGTTTTCATGTGTGTTTCTTATGTGCGATGATTTATTTTGTTCTTAATGCAAATGCTTAATTCTTACTAAAAAACTGATGAATGAATGATGCATTGATCTAAGTAAATATTTATCCGCATAATAATATCTTTGGACATACACAAGTTTCATTAAAGATAGCCGCGTGTATACACTAGCTGGGTTCATTAAAGTCACATATAGAAATTAGTAAAAAAAAGTAAAATTTTATAGTGAGTTATAAATACTGATTCACCCCCCCCCAATCTCAGTAGTTTTCCCAACAATTGGTATCAGAGCAGGTCCTTCTGAAGAAGCTTGATCGCTTGAAGGATATCCGTTGCAATGGGAAGTCATGAAGGAGTATTTTATATCAAGCCACCTTTGTTCAATGGAAGAAATATATTATTCTGGAAGATACGAACAATAGCTTATTTGAAAATTCTTGGAGCAGATGTATGGGGAATCGTGGAAGGAAGCTACCAGTATGCATCAAGTGATCCTACAAATGCAGCAAAAAGGAAGAGATATGAAATAAATTCCAAGGTTTTCAATGCTTTATTAAGAATTCTGTCAGAAACATAATTTGTCAAAGTTATGTAGCTAAATTCAGCAAAGGAAATATGGAACAAGATCATTTAGAGCTATGAATGGGATGCAAAGGTAAAAAGTTCCAAACATCAAACTCTTAGAATGAAATATGAAAATTTCAGAATGCATGATGATGAAATTATTGCAAGTTTATTCCTAAGATTAGATGAGATTGTGAATTGTACGAGGAATATGGGTGAACATATAAAAGACTCAACTTTAGTAGAAAAGATATGAGATCTCTAACTCCAAATTTCGAGTGAAAAGTGTGAGCTATTGAAGAAAATCAGGATCTGCAAACTCTTACTGTTATTCAACTGCATGGTATCCTGACTGCTTTTGAAATGAGAAGAGGAGGTCCCTCACAAGTCAGAGAAGATGCTTTTAAGGCCTGTGCTAAAGGAAAAGAAAATGAATTTCTCAAGGAATCAAGTTATATATTAGAAGAAGAAGAGGAAAATTTTGTGAGGAGACTTGAAACAAGTACTGGAAGATTCAGAGGTAAGATTCCCTTCAAGTGTTTTTCCTGCGGTAGAGTTGGTCATTATGCTGCTAAATGTCCTTATAAATAAAATCATGATAAAGGGAAACAATTTGAAAAATGAAGGAGTTACTATACAAATGAATATAATAATGGATTGTCAAATGAGGAAGAATAATATTCTGATCAAGATCTGCAAGTGCTCATGGAAGATACCATGGATGATGATAATTTTCTAAAAGAAAGGGATCCGGTTATTGAAGAATTGCATAGATCAAGAAAGAAAGGATGCTTTCATGGATTTTGTTTCTATTGTAACTCATTTGGGCATAAGGCCACTGATTGCAGGTTAATTATGATGAACAGATCTAAGAAATTGGAGAAGTTCTAGCACACATTAAGAAATTTCAAGAAAATCTTGAAAAAGAAGAAGCATCGGTAAAAAACGTAGGGAATATTGACCCTAGTGCAGTCATCTGTTTCTAAAGTTTACTTCTTTTAATGGCTGCAGAAGTGAAGTGAGACAGATTATAGGAATCAATAATGTATCATCACAGGGGAGCAATATATGGTGATTCCCATGGTTGGTTTTGTAATTCTGGTTGTGTTGATTTCTAACAGTGCATCTGATGTGACAATAGAAGATAGGTACAGTTTGTATAAATCAAGGGGGAGATGGAGATGTGAAAATTTCACTATTTCACTTTCTGTACGTGAGTTTCATGAACTAAATATGCATATACATGTGAGTTCCGTTGGATACAATTGTGTATGTTTTTCTCTGATAAGAAAAACAATGAGACAGACTGAAGAACAGTTTTTGATATGCTGCTAACAATTATAATTTTCTTGATCTGATGGTTATATATACTGATATGATATTAAGCTTTGGTTATCTACTTGATGAAGATGCTTTGATGAACTGGTTATTTAAGGTGTTCAGGATGCAGAGGTTGAGGGGGAGCATTAGCCTTGTTGTGAATAATGCATTGTTGGCATTACCGTGGTTGCTGAAATATGATCTCTCTCTTAAGGATTTTTCATCTTGGTTCTTCAAAGTCATATCTGTTATTTGATGAAAATTTCATGTTGATACCTATGATGTAAAATTCTTATATTCAGTCATGTAAGGACTTGTTCAAATTTGTAAACCCACTTGGTTGGATCTGTTAGCTCCCTATGAATTTTTTGACAAGAAAACAGGGGGCTAAAATGTTTTTTGAGCCTTCAAGGAATGCATTTCCCCTGAAAAAAAATCATCCTTGAAGCCTCCTTGTGCCTCTGTCCTTTGAGAGATCCTCACTACTATTTCCAGTTTAAAGGCCTCTCTGTTGTGAAGAAGAATGCCCAAAAAGGCCTTTTCCCTGTTATTTCATTCCCCCTAAACCTCTGTTTTCATCACCTTTTCTCCCCCTTTAATTCCCCACTTACCCTTCAAATCATCTTAACTCCCATTTTAAGCCTTTCAAATACCCTTTGACTAGTTTAATAGCCCCTTTTTCCCCTACTATTTCTCTCTTTTGCATAAAAAATAGGCCAAAAATGCACTTTTTTAACATACGCAGGTTTAGCCCTTTTTCCGCTAGCCCCTTAACCATTTCCCCATATGCCCTGCACCCAGAACCAAGCGCTATAGCCCTAGGTGCTAATTGCATTGGGACTTCCATCGCAGGCCTTTTCCTTTGTAAACTCACGGAGTTCTGATGCGATGAGGTTTGTTATATTGAACTCCCGCCACGATCTGAGCTGTCAATCTACACAGATCCAATGGTCTGCGTTAATTCTCCAATGTGCCCATCATTCCCCCATTCACCTCTCTGATCACATATGAACCATCGATCTGTTCCTAGATTCGACGGCCAGCGCACTTCGCTCCAATCGCAATCAGAACTTCTTGCTGTGCCGCCCTTCCGACCCCCCGATTGGTCGATCTCTGATTGAATGTGGGCCGTCGATCTGGTTCCAGATCGAACGATGGGCACTTAATTGCATCGCATGGACCTAAGAATCCCCTCCTTCAGTCTCCCTCAATTGTGATCTTCTGATTCAATCGTGACCGTCCGTTCGATCTAGATCAACGGTCTCTATTGCATCGCACCCCCCATCCATATTTCTTCATCGGAACCTCATCTAACTTCATCGCTTGATCACCACTGTTGATCTCCTCCTGATATCCAACGGTTCCTATCTAATCACCCTCCGCCCCAGCCGGGTCCCACCATTAAAGGTCTGACTCCGTTCATTTGATCCATTTCCTTTGTATTCGCCTGAAACCTTAGAACCTTGGGCTTTATATTATTTCTCCGTCCATTCGACTATTAACCCCTCCGTTTGCGAATCCCGACCGTTGATCACCACTCCAGCATATGATCAGATGGTCTGCACCCTGTCTTACCCCAAACCTTCATTAGTTCCATTTTTCGCCATTCTTTCACTGTTTCCACAGTCGCGCCACCATTCCTCCAAGCCTCCACAACAAATCTTCCGCCACTTTCCTTGGATTTTATAATTGGTTTATTTTATGGTGCAGGTTTTCGCAGAGTGATTAAATCACCCTGTATTCCATAATCACAGCGATTGTGATTCAAAATACAGAGACGACCGTTGCAGCAGAGACCAGTGTATCAACAGCAAGGATTAAAGGATTTAAGCGTGTAATTGAATATTAAACGCTTTAATCCTTATTCAAAAGGAAAGGACGTAGTGGGAAGACTAAATAGCACATGAAACAACCATATTTGTGTTTAATATTAGAGGGACATATTTCTCTAGATAGTTCACCTTCTTTCAGAAGTCTCCATGCATCCTCGAGTCCAGAAACAATTAATTACACTGACATAAGCTTCTTAAAAGACTGTCAGAACCAGAAGTTATGGAGTATGGAGACCTGTAGACCTTATATCCATGTCATTTATTTTATAAGGCTACCACAGAGTTCCAAATAACCAGAAAGGACTCCAAAGAAACATCAGAGGTCAAATATCGACCTGACAAAGACCCCTCAGTCATACAATAAAGTACATACAGCAATGTAGTGCCATTAAGCAGTCTGGGTGTGGACGCTTCCTCCATGCTGTCTTAATGACTCAATTTAATGTACATCATCCAATCCTGTTACTCGTTTTCTCCTATAAGAATCCCAAAGAACGTATTGTAAAGGGTTGGGTTCCATGGTTGTTGTTGTAGTTGTAGGGATTCTTTAGCTGCAGGATAGTTTCGGGGGAAAATAGCAGAGTAGTTTGTAATGTAGTAGGCTGGGAGGAGAAATCTTGGACTATAGCAGCCATTGAGCTCAATGTATGTGACTAGTTTTGCATTAATTAATTAAGCAAATTTCACAGGATCCTAGTCTATTAATACAGGTGATGTTTTTCTTATCACGTTGTTTTATTACATTTTCATGTTCTTCATTGGTCTTCTGGTACGCATCAGAAATCTGGCATAGGATATACCCTCACATGGTACCTTATGTTTCTGCTCTCCCTACCATCGATGTTTTCTGTTGATTGTGAATCTAAGATCAATGCATGTAATTTAACCAGTGCAGTGGCTGTTATTCACTGCTAGCTGATGTATGAATTCGGGTTTGTTGCTTGGATGTCCTAGCCGGTGTCAAAGAAGGGAAGGTTAAAATTCCTTCTCCGATCTATAGACTCTAGCTTTGTGTCAAATATTATATCTGTTTTTCTCCTGGAATATGCTAAAGCAGATCTGCAGTTAGATGACCTCTGGTCTGATCTCAAGCTGCCCTTTGTCCCTCCATTGAGAATTGCCTTTGAGTATGTCAAATCAGGTCTGGATTTAAATGATATCTGGCCGGATCTCTAGACTGAAATTGGGTTTCTTTCCTTCATTCACCTTCATTCGTTATTGTTCCATTTCACCATCTATCTAAAAAGATCCTTTAGTATAGACGACTTGCCCTCTGGAAGCCTTGCTTAGTTGTTTGCAAGTAATCTCCTTTCATGACTCCATAGCACAATGGATGGCACGTTTCTAACCTATCCTCTTTTGTTGAAACATCCTGCTGCTTTGATCCTTTCCTTACATTACTTTCTCAGTCTATGATCTCATGACTCAACCCAACAACCAACCTAATCATTTCAAACCCCCCTTACACTTCATAGTTAGCCTAATACCTCTGTTTGAGCTTCAAAGATACATCATTCTTTGCTTTATTGGAGAGATCCCTCTCCGGGTCCAGGAGGGCTAGATCCTAGGATCCCAAAGTGGTTGTGATGTTGTCCGGTCTTTTGGTCTTGCCAATCTGGCCAAAACACTGGAACCCCAACAGGATCATTGATGTAACTATGAGTCCTTGATGATAGGAAAGGTCATACACTGTTGAGTTATAGAGTCATGTACTTCATTTAAAAATATGTCTGAATATTCAACATGAACTCAGGGGGATCATAGTCAATACAGTGCACATCAGATTTGCAGAGCTCTTCCTTCTACAAGGAAAGAGAAACCTTGTTTTGGTATTGATCCGCCATTTTCCCTTGATCTCAAAGGGGGAGAGTAATTTGGTGTTTGAATAATGTTTATAATTAATGTATCTATCAGTTGTGGTGATCAAACACCAACATGGTTGCCATCAAATCCAAAGGGGGATATTGTTGGCATTATGATGTAATATGTTGTCCTTGATGGAAACCTACTCGATGAAGTTGTACTTGATGGAAACCCATTTAATGATTTGTTATTGTTGAACTAAAGATGTGAAAATGATATATCTACAAGTCAGTTTAGATGTGGAAGAGAAAGGAAATCCATTCAGTATCATAGAAATGATAAATGTAATATGTCACAATGTATATGCAGGTTTGATGAAGAGAAGTCGTGTATACACACAGTTGCACATAAGCCAAGTCGCGTATGCATTTTTTTCTCTAAAATTATGATACCATGGGGCATTACCATGGTATTAGCCCACAATATTGAGCGCGGTGTTTTCTATTTTATTCCGTCCAAGAATACCATCGCTACTTGTGTGGTTTTGGCTCATGGTATTGGGAAAGGTTCAAACTATATAAGGAGAAGAAGATCATAGTGCAAAGGGTGCATGTGTATGGGTATTGAACGAATACTTCACTCTAAAGTATATCTGCATGGAATGGGTTACAATCTATTGATATATTTGAAATAATAATGCACCTATGAATACAATGATGGATCAGGATCTATAGACCTGAAATGACTATGCATTTTCTTGATCTAATTATGAAATGTTTAGAACTATGATCTGGCGAATGCTTGTTGAAGTGTAGGGTAAGATCTGCGCTAATTATTTATTCTGAAGAGTTGTGAAATCCTGAAATAGTTGCAGATATATACGCAGGTTAGTCTCTGTAAAAGCACGTATATATGCAGGTTCATTTCAGCCAAAGTGTGTATGGAATCTAGGGTTATGTTGAAGTGTGCGAAAGGAAATGTCTAATCATTTTTCTTGTATGCCAATGATGTCTTCATAAAGATCTCGATTATTTGAATATCGATTATGCTGCTAGTTGATGATGATTAGAGATCAGCGGTTGGTTGGTTGTGTTAGTATGAATCTTTCGTCGTAAAAGATCACTTTAGCTACGCATAACAAATAGCCCTAACATCAATTATGGCAGCCAATATCTTTAAGTCTACAGTTAGTTGATCCAAATAATGCTGCACAAATCCAAATCTAAGCATAAAAGACATTAAGCAGTTAAAATAAAATATGGCTCCATGCATCCAATGGACAAGAAAAGAACAATGTATTTGAAAGAAGTGTTATATTATATTAAAAAGGGGCACCTGAGAGGAAAACAAGAAAGGTGTTTTCCAGTTCTCCTCAATGGGACGGGTTCTTGAAAGTCCTCAGCATTTCAGATCTAAAATTTCTCTCTCTTGTTGGTGTAGAAAACCCAGACAAACATAGAACTCAAAGGGAGCTCACAAGACAAAATGGAGAGTGTGACCAAAAGTATAGATCTAGAGTGATCTAATGCAATGAAAGGTGAATAATGAATGGGGAAAAACCTTCTATTTATAACAAGATATTAGGGAGATCTAGAACTTGGTGCATGAATAAAATATTATTAATCAAATTCTAGAACCACCCTTTAGGAATATTTTATTATATTTGTTGGAGGGAAAAGGATTTTTGACTTGGGTCAATTCCTTTATTTATAAATAATAAATAAATAAATGATTTATTTATTATTTTAAGGAAATGGTGGGAATATAATTAAATAAATAATGATTTGTTTAATTATTTATAAATGATTTAGTCAAATTTAACTAGGAATATTATTTAAATAACGATTTAAATAACTTATTCCTAGGAAATAATCAAATAAATAAGGATTTATTTAATTGATTTCCTTGTTTTGGGTTAAATATGACCAGGAAATATAAACAAATATAGATTTGTTTATTATTTCATTTTGGGGTTTCCTGTTTAGGCCATAAACAACTTAATAAAGGTGTTTTACTAAGTTATTTCACATAATGAAAACAATTTTACTTAAGGTAAAATTGGTCTTACATGGTGTACTTGGGTTCATCTAATGATAATAGGTAAGATGACCAAAAAATGGTGTAACAGATTTCCCCCCAACGTACGAGTGTTAGGAGAAAATCGTATGACCGAAGTACGTTGTAAGAACTCAATCACTAGACATCGAGAGGGAAGTCAGAGAGAGAAATGTAAGGTAGTCTAATGTGCTAAAGGACTAGACCCTGAGGAGACGAGACTTACAGGTGAAAAAAGTCTCTAGTTTATGAAGTGGTACCTGTGCTAAAGGTGGCAGGGGAGGCATACCTATGCCCTCCGAGACAAAGTACAAAAGAATAGGATGTCCAGTAAATAAGGAACCAAACGATAAAGTACATGCTGGCATAAATACGAGCCAAAAAAATAGAATGATGAATCCCACACACATGCTATGCCTGGAATAACAGTCAGGACTTATACAATAATATTTTAGTACATGAGATACAAATACAACCCAAATTCCCCCTATACATGGGGAAGGGCTCGCAAAATCTGACTGATACATGCAAATCGAAAAGGCATTGCAAGCGGCTGAGGCCGACATCATCAAATGGAAGGAGCTGCATCAAAGGCTGAAATGAAGAAGTCATCTAGGCATGTGGGGGGCTACTTGCAGGGCCACCCCCTCATGAGGGTTGAGACATCTCACACACACCCGGTAATCACCAATAGCTACTGCTGCATCACTGGACCATCAAGTATACGAATCACGATCATGCTGAAAGGAGCTCGAACCAAGGTACTTCGCCCTCTAGACCTGGCTTCTGGAGTAAATGAGTTGATGTCAACAGAAGGAGGTCCGCTATAGGTGAGGTAATAAGGGATCCCCAACTAAGGCACGAGAGAAAAATAGTAGAGCGACTAACAGACAGACACTAATGATGATGATGAAATGAGGGATATTGAGTAGCGGATGGACGACTTCCCTTGTTAGAGCATAAAGGGAATGAATGGCTTGGCAGTGACTGACACAATATCATGAGGGATAGGGGAAAATGGTACTGAAGGCCATAATATGCAACATGAGAGAGGGACCAAGCAATGAAGGATGGAGGACTATAGCGGGATACAAAGGGACTCGAGATAGACTCCATGACGGATGATGACTCAACTCAGATGCTCTAAACAAGGACGACTTGATAGTGCTGCCACATAGTAAAGGTCCAATTGGGGACCGTAAAAACATGAGTACAATAGGGTATCTCATGACAAAAATCAACACGAACAAAGACAAGAAAGGAGGCAAAGTGGTGCCCCAAGTACAAGTGTTGTAAGTGAAGAAATTCAATTTCGAGGAGAGGTGAATAGACCCTTCATGGACAAAATGTGTCCTGGTGAAGTATCAAGACATGAAAAACTAACAGATACCCATTTGAGTGCTCGGTGAGAGCTTTCCAATGGTGCAGACGGTGTGTCAAACGGGGCTACGGTTTGGTCGCAGTGGGAGAAAGAAAAAACAAGGGTTTTTCTTCTAATAAGGCATTTTCCCTCCAAAGACATTCATTGGCTTGTGTAGCTGTGGTGAATGTGGAGAGGAGAGAAGGCCCTAAATCTTGCGGCGATTGTAGCGGACAAACCGTCCATTGGAATCGAGATCTGTCAGTTGCAGGTAAGAGGCCTAATCCTACTCTTTGTTTTTGATGGATTAAAAGTTCAGATTAGGATCCCAAATCTCAGTAACAACTCCTACCTCATTATTACGGCCGGGTCACACTTTTTGGGGCAAAAACTGCGACCTGGGACGCAGGTTTGGGCCTGAAAAGTGCGACCTGTCCCAGGATTTGGCCAAAAAGTGCGACCTGTTAGATGGAGGTGGTTTTAGTGCTGTTGTGGGCTGAGATTCAGTTTTTGTGTAATTGAATGTAGTTTTACTTATCTGTAGACTGACAAAGATGATGGTTTTGTGCAGATATGGCAGATATATGGATCAAGTGGAGAGAGAGAGACCTAGGTACATTACAGATGGAAATCCAAGCGGATCACGGTGTCCGTCGTGCATTGGCCAGGTTTGGGGTTCTGAAATTTGTGGAGAACCCTTTGATGAGGGTTGGGGAGCCCTTGTTGGCCTGGATTGTTAGTTATTGGGATGAAAACCATGAGATTTTTATAGTGCAGGGGCACAGGATTGAGCTGATATTCTAGGATCTGTATTTCTTGACTGGTCTCCCGCCATTAGGGATGGTGGAGAATACACAGCCAATGTTACCGCGGGGGCGTAACATCATGGAGTTCGTAGAGCGACATTGTCGACCAGGTGTCCGAGTCAAAGGGACTCAGATATCGATTAGGGATCTAGAGAGGTTGGAGACCCGGGCAGTGGCAGAAGCAGTGTTGCGGATCTTGGGCAGCTAGGCACTCCATCACATCACTGGAGGGAAGATGATGATTGTAGAAAGTGTGTTGAGTGGGACCTACTATGGGTGGGCCCAAATGATGTTGGTGTCATTGAAACGACAGTTGTCGCTATGTAAGCGGCAAGTGAACCATGACTGTGCTTATGGGACTGTATTGTGCTCCTTATTTTTTGAGAAGATCCCGACCTTGCGACCTCGTGTACAGCTGCCTGATGGGGGTCCGAGAGAACCCAAGATGCATCGGTGGGGACAACTACTGTGTAGAGGAGGGGGAGGGGCGTTCGGACGAGTGTTCCGACCAGAGTTCTTCACGCATTGGGATCAGATTCCATTGTACATAGAAAACTATCCCTATAGTGGGATGAGTTATTGGGGAGATCCATACTTGCCGCTTCCACCTGGTCGAGTATGGGGGCATGTTGGTAAGTGACAAGTAACTAATTTTTTATGTGCATGTTAAATTTTGTGAACAATAGTTATGGTATTGATCCTTATACTTTTTGGAATGCAGATATAGCTCCGGTGAAACCGACCGGATATATGGGACGACCTACAGCAGCTGGAACTATAGGTGCTAGTGGATTGAGGACAACACATAACAAGGATATGGCCACTCTTTTGGAGGACATTCGTCGTAGATGTGAGGGGCTGCTGACCGGTGTGTTGGAGTGGGGTTGGCATGATTTAGATGACCAGTACATAGAGCTATGTATTGGGCTACCCTCAGAATGGTGAGGTATCATGCGACGCATGGCGATGGCCGGTCAGACTGTGCGTAATCTACAAGTGGCGGGAGTAGAGCCATTGGCTTGGGACCCTCTAGAGAGTGATTAGATGTAGGGTAGGTGGTGCCCCCCATTGTGTATGTAGGGGCAAGTGGTGCCCCCCTGTTTTGTTTGAGTTTTGTTTTTTGTAACATGCTATGGGCATGTCATATGTTTCAGAGTAGATGGACTCTAAAAACATGTTATATGATATATATTATGTATATGAATTGTGTTGATGGTTTGAAATGTTATTGTCTTGTGTGTGATAAATTCCAGTCTAGAACATGATTTTCAATTCTATCTACGTAGTGATTTTGACTTCTAGGTACATGGTTGAAAGTAATGAATCTAAAGTCACATATCAAAAGTTTCACTCATAAATATTGTCTAAATAGGATAGGGTTATGCACACAATAGACACCATTGAGTTGTAAGACAAGAAGAATGGAATCTAAACGAATGTGTAGATGGAGGATGCGAAGAGAGAGGGCATCGGCTAAGAGACCACTTACTGTATCATATTCGGCCTGATTATTGGTGGCATTACCAATGCAGACCCCATTCGAAAGAACGAGGGTATGCAAGGGGGTAAATATGGCCCATGCGGCCGAGGCGAGATTCCTAGAATAGCGACTTGCCCCATCGGCATAGCCATGTGTGGACGAGAGGTTCGGCGGAATAGTGTCGCAAGACAAGAAATGGGAGGAAGGAGAATAATGATGGCAGCGTGAGTATAGGGTAGACATCAAATGAGAACTATGGGAGGGAGTAGTCTGGGTAGGATGGCTAGGGCTCATATATCGACTAGAGGGTGATGAATGAGAACTATGGGAGGAAAAGTGGGAGCTCATGCTGCGAAGGATGTCATAGATACAGATGGTAGCATCCTGGTTATGGGAGGAAAGGGAAAGGTCAAGGAAACCACATGACGCTGCAAAGCTACCTAAATCGTCAACATGGGAAGAGAGGCGTACATACGAATCGTCACGGTGGATGAAAAAAGAACAAGTAAAAAGATGGTCAAAACATGTAGAGCCCAAGAATGTTGCTGAAGGGGGATCAAGCGAAACAAATGGAGTGGATTAAGAGGGAATGTACTCTGAGGGTCGTGCGGATGATGATAGGTATAGGAGGGGGGCAGCAGGTTCTGACATCTCAACATCAGGGGGAGGAATGTCAATGGTAGCAGGGGGATCCTCGAGTAGGCCTGACGCATACTAAGCAAGAATAGGAGAGGTGGATTGATTTTGTTCAACCTCGTACTCACGAATGACCTCTAAAGAGGCTTGCTAATGCGTGAGGTGAGGAAAATGGTGAGAATAATGGCCATGGACACCACACAAAGCACAGGGTTTGTTGGTGCGAGGAGTCTTTGGGTTCTTGGTTGCAGACGAGGAAGAAACAGAGGTTTCAGGGACCGTAGATTCAGGGAACGCGACCTTAACCATGGGTTGGATACGGGGCAACTCAGGAAAATTATGGGTGGCATGACCAATGCCATCACACAAGGCACAAGGCTTGGTGGGTGGAGGAGGGGTAGGGTCAGGTAAGGTGGCCTTGTCTTTGGATTCCCCCTTGCGAGATTTTTTTTTCTTGCCCGTAGCTGGCACATCATGAGGATGGTCTTGCGGAGGGGCTAGGGGCACCATAGCGATGGAAGGAATGAAGGGAATCGGTTGAACTGGTGTCACAGCAAGGTATGGTTTGGGGTGGCCGGGTGGGGTCTCGGCTGGAGGAGTGAGATACCATACAGGTATTCCCAAGGTTAAATTAGGGAGGGAAAGGGTGGCCATGATGGGAACCGAATAGACTCCGGGAGGGGGAGAAAGGAAAGGTATCTGACCGACGAGGTAATGGCCAGGAGGGACGACTCCCATATGGTGGAGACCTAGGGGAACTGACTCAGGAGGGTAGGAAGGTTCCTGAGTGTGAGGTGGATGGGAAGGTTCAGGCGGAAGAGGTTCAGTCAGCGGAGGCGAAGGGCTAGGAGCAGGTTGTGACAGGCGAGATTGAGGTTGCTGACTAGCCAAAGCAGGATGTGGAAGGTCAGCCTGAGATGATTGCATCATGCAGACATTCGTTAAGCTGGGATCAGAGACAGGAGGAGGGGGAGGACCCGGAAAGGTTCCAAGCAAGGAAAGTCTTTGTAGACGCCAGGGGAAACACTGGTCAAAGAATCAACAGTTTGCTTATTAGTGACAACAGAGATGGTGGACTCAGGGGAGGTATGAGATTTTGGTTCATGATATGTCAACTGGTCGATGGTGACGATCTTTCCATTATGAGGGAAAAAAATCTTGCGGTGGACTGCGGATGGGACGACAGACATGGCATAGGTGTAACTACGCCCCAAAAGAATGTTATAGTCAAGAGGGGTGTCGATAACTTCAACGTCGACACAAATAGTCTTGCCCACAAGGGTGATAAGGTAGTTATGGAATAGGCCAATGGGTTGGGAGGCATGGCCATACCACCCATGAAGGTTGATTATGGAAGGGGCCAGCTCAGGAGATCTGAGTTGTTTCCAAACCGAAGCAGACATCACACAGGTAGATGCCCCCTCATCAATAATACACCAAGCGACGTTGGCATTTCATATTTTGACTAGGATTTGGAAAGCAACAGAAGCAGGAAGGGGGGGATGGTCTGACTGACGGGCATCGAAAACAATCAATTGGTCATCAGCAGGATCTACAGCACCCACGACCGATAGTAGAGCCTTCTTTTGAGAAGGACACGACTGGAGGAGTTCCAGTGTTGAAATGGCAGCAGGAGATTGTGCTAGATCATCTACTATGCTATATGTATGGGTAGCCCGACCAGAGGCAGCATTTTGGCATAATGGGCCCTTAGGAATCTTGGTATGGACCTCAGCTTTGGGTGGAGGGATTTGCAAGGGACCATTGGGTGTCAATAGAGGCTCTGTAGGACCTGGAGATGGGGATTCGGAGACAGACGGAGCGGGAGGCGTGGGGTACTGACGAGATCGAGTTTGAAGGTTAAGGTCAATGGTGAGAGGTTGGTCAGAGGCCATCATGAGAATTTGGTAATCGGAGGAACCAGAAGGGGAAGGTTGAGTGGATACCGAGGCATGAGGTGGTTGAGTAGCCATGAATCCTTGTTGAGGGAAAGGGTCGGTAAACACAGCAAGTTGAGAAGTAGCTGTATTGGGAGGGATAGTAGGGGAGGAATGTTGTCCCCACACGATGGCCTGGGACTCCCACATCTTCCGCATATGTGGTAATAGGGGACAATCGTGAGTGTAATGACCATAAACACCGCAACACGAACAGGGCTTGTTGGTACGAAGTGGCCTATCCGGCTTGGGCTGAGAGCCTTGTTGCTGGTTGGAAGTGTTAGAATCAATACTGGAGGGATTGGATCCATGATTACTCGAGGTAGAGGGATTTCCTTTCCTCTTTCTTTGAGAAGGGAGAGAATTAGTCACGCCCTGCTGCGCAAATACTTGCCCTAGAGGGGGTAGTAAGTGCGTTTGCGGGGGTGGAGAAGGCAAGGGAGTGGGAGGTCCAAATGCTGGAGGAGCTGGGAAACTAGGCTGTGGGTAAGGATAAGGGTTAGGATGAGCAACATTGAGGTAAGAAGGAGTGTGGGAAAAAGGAGGAGGCATGCCGTATCCTGGATACATGCTACTTGGAGGGGGAAAAGTGTTGTAGGTGCTAGCCCCTCCTGGAGGGAAACCATAGCCCATAAGAGGTTGAGCCGAGGTATGTGAAAGAGCTCCAACGATATTGTCGGCAGAGTGAGATGCCCCTGGGGCATTAGGGCCACCGGGTTTGGGGAGGTCAGGAAGGACGGTATAAACATAACCAGATTGAGCATATATAAGGTCATATTTCAAGGCTATTTGGAGGGCGGCTTCTTCGGTTTGGGGAAAGTGGGATGCGACATATTTTCCAATGGGAGTTAAGAGAGAGTGAAGGAACCAGTCCATATAAACCCAATCTTAAAAGGTGGGAGCTCGACATAAGCTCCGTCGTCTTCGCCATTCTTGGACATGAGTGGAAAGGCAAGTCGAAGAGGACTGACGAAAAGAAGTCAAGAGTTCTGTACCAGTGTTGTAGCAGAGAGGGAGCTGGAAATAAGATAAAAAGGCTTGGGCAATGGTCGCAAAGGTGGTATAGGAAGAGGTGGCCTGATCAACATACCATTTAGAAGCTTCGCCAGTAAGCGTGCATTGGAACAATCTAAGACGGATGGAATCATCAGTAATGGAATTGGATGAACACCACATGTGGAAAGATCGGATATGGTTGGAGGGATCTTCACTAGCAAGGCCTTCGAACTTGGGAATGTCGGAGGGGAGCTTGGTTGGCATAGTAGGCCAAATGACATCGTGGCGAATAGGATCATTGATCATATTATTGAAGTCGGGGAGACTGAGACCGGACATATAAGGGAGCAAAGGGGCAGTTAAGGTAGGTCCCGTAGTGGTTCCACTGGAAACGGACCCAGCAGTAGAACTGGGGTTGCCGCTAGTACTAGGCCCTGAACTAGACATGCTGAAGGTAACAGGGGGAGAACCAGAAGTAGGAGGAGAACCCGAAAAATCAGAAGAAGAGTCGGAGTGCAGACTTGGGGGAGGACTAACTCGATGATGACAGGCAGGAGGAAGTCGACCAACTGGAAACTAAGGGTGAAGGCCAAGAAGTCTCCGGGATAAACGCCTTGGAGGCACAATGATGACGGGAAGAAGAAAAACCGAAAAGGTTAGGAAAGGGAAAAATCAAGTGATGTCAATGGCGAAACAAGGGCAGAGAGGTGCGGTGTCAATTGATTTTAAATTTTGTTCCAGGCGGTGTTAACCAGGCTCTTCTTCACTTAGGGTCGGTGTGTGGCGTGCGTTAATTTTAATTTTTAAACCCAGACGTTTTGGGAGTAAAAGAAAAAGTGTGTTGCATAACTGAAAATAAATCTGTAGTAAATAAGATTGAAATAACAGAAAATTAACCGCTACCAATGCATCAATCTGACCCAAGAAGTCGGGTCTCTCAAAAATAGTCTATAAGAGGGAAAAAATCTAATCAAAACACACTAAAAAGAGGCCAATAGATCTAAGGTCGAGAGGGACAGGGATCTAAAGGAGAAATCTGCTGAAAAGAGGTGCAAAGAACAGCAAAGAGGCAGAGGCAAGGTTGCTGCTAAAAAAGAGAGAATCAGATAAAGGTATAAGGGACAAGGAGGTGGCCCTAGAGATAAACCCAAACAAAACTAAATGAGGTGATTTGAAAGGGAGAAGAGCTGATCTAGAGGGATCTGAAAATGAGATATCAGATCTGAAAAGAAGAAGGCTGAAACTCTAAAAATTCAGACGTCTGAAATAGCTAAAACTCGCCCAAAAAAAGTGGAGGGTACTAAAGCCCTAAGGGGCAAGATTCTCACTTAGTTGAGTGAAACAGATCAGAAACAGGTCTAAACGGGCAGAGACGGAGGCTAGAAAACCCTGACAGAAGCTTCAGACAAACCCAGAAAAGTTGCTGAAAAATTGCAGAAAAAAGTGCAGGTTGCAAGTTCTGACCTGTTTTCAGTCCAGGTTGCAGTTTCGGGGTAGAAAAGTGCGCCCTCCAGTCCAGGTCGCAGTTTTTGGGCCAATAAGTGGGACCTGCAGATCCGGGTCTCTCGGAGGCAGATTTCAGAAAAAGTTGTCGTCTCAGCTGCAGCTGACATCTGTCACCTGCGCAATAGGTCCAGAAACACACGAAAGTTCAAAATTTTAATGTTTGAGGGTATTAGAGGTGAAAAGCACCATAAAAATAGGAAAAACAGAAAACTGAAGAGAAACCCTAGGGTCTGAAATAGCTGGATATGCAAGAATATATAAAACGACAGCGGTCGCAAAAGAAAACCCGTGTGGAGTCGCCAATTGTTAGTATGAATCTTTCGTCATAAAAGATCACTTTAGCTATGCATAACAAATAGCCCTAACATCCATTAT
This sequence comes from Pinus albicaulis, assembly GCA_034641835.2. Taxonomy (NCBI): domain Eukaryota; kingdom Viridiplantae; phylum Streptophyta; class Pinopsida; order Pinales; family Pinaceae; genus Pinus; species Pinus albicaulis. Next base: position 725,816,039 of record CM076576.1, read on the forward strand.
GGCTGCCAATATCTTTAAGTCTGCAATTAGTTGATCCAAATAATGCTACACAAATCCAGATCTAAGCATAAAAGACATTAAGCAGTTAAAATAAAATATGGCTCCATGCATCCAATGGACAAGACAAGAACAATGTATTTGAAAGAATTGTTATGCTATATTAAAAAGGGGCACCTGAGAGGAAAATAAGAAAGGTGTTTTCCAGTTCTCCTCAATGGGATGGGTTCTTGAAAGTCCTCATCATTTCAGATCCAAAATTTCTCTCTCTTGTTCGTGTAGAAAACCCAGACAAACATAGAACTCAAAGGGAGCTCACAAGAGAAAATGGAGAGTGTGACCAAAAGTATAGATCTAGAGTGATCTAATCCAATGAAAGGTGACTAATGAATGGGGAAAACCCTTCTATTTATAACAAAATATTAGGGCGATCTAGAACTTGGTGCATCAATAAAATATTATTAATCAAATTCTAGAACCACCCTTTAGGAATATTCTATTATATTTGTTGGAGGGAAAATGATTTTTGTCTTTGGTCAATTCCTTTATTTATAAATAATAAATAAATAAATTATTTATTTATTATTTTAAGGAAATGGTGGGAATATAATTAAATAAATAATGATTTATTTAATTATTTATAAATGATTTAGTCAAATTTAACTAGGAATATTATTTAAATAAGATTTAAATAACTTATTCCTAGGAAATAATCAAATAAATAAGGATTTATTTAATTGATTTCCTTGTTTTGGGTTAAATATGACCAGGAAATATAAACAAATATAGATTTGTTTATTATTTCCTTTTTGGGGTTTCCTATTTAGACCATAAACAACTTAATAAAGGTGTTTTACTAAGTTATTTCACATAGTGAAAGCAATTTTACTTAGGGTAAAATTGGTCTTACATGGTGTACTTGGGTTCATCTAATGATAATAGGTTAGATGACCAAAAAATGGTGTAATAGGTTGATTGATGATTAAGTGAATGAATTGATATGGTTATGAGTTTTATTTTGATGTATGTTCTTTGAGCTTAAATGTATGGAGTAGTTCCAGGCTGAAAAATCTGATGAAAAGAGGCCTACAAGTTGTATTGTGTTGAATATGTTGGATCCAGTGTGAAAATTGATGAAACGTGGTCCATGGTGGTGCTGAGTGTCGAATCCTTAAGTGTGGGGGTTGTAGCTCCCTTCTAGTGATTGCTGGTAAACGAGATCAGGGATTAGTAGCTCCCTTCCAGGAGTGGCTGGTAAACAAGAAGAAGGGGGTTGTAGCTCCCTTCCAGTGATAGCTAGAAAATGAGATCAGGGGGTTGGATCTCCCTTCCAGTAGCATCTAGAGAAAAATATAAGGTTGCAACCTTCTGTAGGTGGGTTCCTGTGTGCTGGTATGAGTCTGCTCCAGTACAAGAGTGTAAGAAATTTTCTTTATAATAAATATTGAAGAGAGAGATGATGACGACGGTGGTTTTCTCCTGACTTGGGTTTCCACATTAAATCCTGGTGTTCATGTGTGTTTCTTATGTGTGATGATTTATTTTTTTCTTACTGCACATGCTTACTGATTATTAAACATTTGATGAATGAATGATGCACTGATCTAAGTAAATATTTATCTTCATAATAAGATCTTTGGACATATGAAATTTTAATTAAAGATAGCCATGTGTATATGCTAGTTGGGTTCATTAAATCCGTGTATATAAATCAGTAAAGAAAATTAAAAGTGTATAGTGAGTTATAAATACTGATTCACCCCCCCCCCCCCTCCGTTAGTATTTTTTCCAACATCATAAATTGCATAGGTCATTATCATGAGTAAATCATATATACATCTTCAGATTTATGGGCTGAACATACAGCTGATATACACAATACAAAAAAAGGAACCTAAAATATGTTTCAGAGAGGTTTGAAAATGATTCCCTTCAACAAAATAGATGAATATCCAACAAGAATATAACAGAGGCTCCTTTGCAAAGAAAATTGTAGAAATGAACTTTAGATCTGATATATATACTTAGAAAATACCTAAGCAGCTCGTACCAACCGATGTAGCAAATAAAATCATCCTTCAAACCCAATAAATGTGAGATGGAGCTATGGTAAATACTCAGCCAAGAGATAGGAGCGAAAAACAACTTGAATAGGAACCTCACGTCCCTCAAATAAATTCAGAACTTGGCCCCTTTAAGGTACTATGTTCTCAACTAAAAAAAACCACGTCAACAATAAAACTCAATACCTTCAAATATTAAACTCGAACCTCTTTTTACAGTAGAAAACTCACCCCCTCCTAGCAGAGATAAACGACCTCTTTAATGGTTATTGGATTCGACCCTTAAAGGTATAGGTCATGGCCGCTTCATAATGGAAGAAATCAACCCTTAAAACAATGTTTAACTTGACCCTCTTCCACGAGAATATCGACCTTCGATTTATGGTAATATTTGGTCCTCAATAATGTGACTCTGATTTGGCTCTCCACCTATAATAAACTTAGCTTGTAATAGATATGTAAAAAACCCAATATTAGAAGACAAAATCAGTTGATAACATTGTTTCCTCCTTATCTTCTTCAAATCTTCCTCTGCCATGAAGAAACATGGAAAAATATGAGTGATCTCGCTCCCCAAAACTAGCTAGGGTGTATGGTTTCAACACTCAAACTAGAAACCAACACTAGGGTTTCCAAAAACCCTAGTCTCTTCTCCAAGATATCTCCAAATGTCCTTTTTCTCAAATGATAAAATGAGGAGAGACTACTCATTTTTCTTCTTCTCTAACTCATTCACCATTTTTCCACCATTTTACTGTTATATTTTAATAAAGTCACTTTAGTGGGTTTTCTCAATTTATATTATTGAAATTAATTTTCATTAGCATAGGACCCTTGTCCTATTTTCACCACTTTAGCCTTTTTAATGTTTTCTCCTAGGTGAATCATGTTCCCTTGATTAATTTTTCCCACCCTATCCTACAAGAACCTTATTAGGCTACATACCCCCTTCACTATGACTCCTAAGCAAGCTTTCCCTAAAGAAAATTTAGCCCCAAATGTTGGAGCACTTGTTCCCCTTCCCATGAGGCATCTTCAACTAGTAGATCTTTCCATTTCTCTAGGTACTCCTTAACTTAGTCTTGTTCCTCAACATTGACTCCCTCACCTCTAAATTTTCTCTAAAACTATAAGTAACTCCCCTTCATCGTCTAGCGGTGGAAGCTCTGTAGAAGCAAGTAAATGTTGGCCCAGGGCCATTTTTAGGTAAGATACATGGAAAACATTGTGAGTCTTACACTCCTTTGGGAGATCTAGTTCATAGGCCACCTCCCCTACACAACTCACAATCCGGTAGCGCCAAGAAAATCTAGGTTTAAGCTTCTCTGCCCCTTTCCTTTTTATAAATGAATGTATGTAGGGATACAAACAAAGATACACCATATCCAAAACCTTAAAAATATTCTCTATTTTATGTTTGTTTGCATATATTTTATGTTGGTTCTTGAAAATTTGAAAATTATCTTTGAGAACTTGTAGTATGTCTTGATTCTCCTGAACCAAATCCATAGCCAGAGGAGGTCATTACCCCAAATACCTGATCCACAAATTTTGGGACTTCATATCCAAAAAAATCCTTGAAGGGTTTCATCCCAATTGTCATGTGTTAAGTCGTGTTATAACAATGCTCTCCCTGATGTAACCACTTTACCCATGCTTTCTACTAGCCATATACATAGTTTCTGAGATAACCCTCCAACCATTTATTTTTTATATAAGTTTTTCCATCAGTTGGTAGGTGGTAGCTAGTGTTAGGTGTTAGCTCTATCCCAACTAGTTTGAACAACTCCTGCTATAATCCTCCCATGGACCGACTATCTCTACCACTCATAATAGTTTTCAACAACTCATGTAATATAAACACCTGTCTAAAGAACAACTCTACCACTTGTGTTGCAGAATATTTGGAGGGTATGATGAAGAAGTGTAAAAATTTCATGAGTTTTTACAACACCACATAAATAAAATATTTTCTCTACACCTGAGGAAATATTGTGATGAAATGCATGAAAACACTTTCCCATTTTTGCTCCAGGTTGGGAAGTGGTTGAATCAACCCTATTGGGTGAGTATGTTATACTTTGTTTTGTTGGCAGATGTTGTATTCTCTGAAAAATATTGGCACATCTATCTTGAGGCCCTTCCATGTGAACCTCTCCCTAATATGTCTACAAATCTTCAGGTACCCAAGGTGCCTTGCTAGGGGCGATCTATGTGTTTCCTGAATAATCTGCTCCTTGAGTTCAGATTTTGGTACCAAGTAAATCAAGTATTTGTAGTAGATAATGTCATTAACAACTTGATACTTTTCATCCCGGATTATCCCATCGTGGATCTCATAAGAAAATTTTATTTTGGAATATTCCATGAACCGAAGGGATTTATAGTCACTTGAAATCTCCATGAGAGAAAGGGTGGATGGCTCTATGGAAAGGGAATTTTCTACTACATTGTTATTTCCCTTCACATACTCAATCTCAAAATTGTATTCTTGGAGCTTATTGATCCAATTCTACTTCCTTTCACATAACTCCTTCTTCTCCATGAGGAACCATAGGTTGTTATGATCGGTCTTTACTTTAAACCTATTCCCCACTAGGTATTGTTTGGACTTAGATAGTGCATGCATAATGGTCAAAATATCTTTATCATAAATATAATAATGTTTTTCATAATACTTACAGATCTCAAACGTAATGGGGTGGTGATTCTGCATCAACACTGCTTTAATCCTTATCCATGAAGCATCACACTCAAGCATGAATGGTTGAGTGAAATATGGTAGTGCCAGCACAAGGCATGAACTCATTACCTTCTTCATAATCTCGAAGGTCTCTTGTTCCTTATTAGGCCAACTAAAAGATCCTTTATTTATGAGGTTTTTAAGAGGTGTTGTCAACCATGATAACCCTTTAATAAAATTCTTGTAATATGTGAAAATTCCCAAGAAGCTCTTTAGTTCAATGACATTCATTGGGGTAGGCCACTCGATGATTGCCTTGATCTTATCCTGGTGCACTTGAACCCTAGTCTCCCCAATGACATGCCTCAAATAGAGAATCTCAGTGATATAAATCTCACAATTGGAATCCTTGGCTTATAAATCTCGTTCCTCGAAGATCCCTAACACTTTGTCCAAATTCCTGAGGTTATCCTCCCAAGTTTTGTTGAAAATGAGAATGTCATCAAAGAATACTAGCAAATACTTTTGAAAATATTTGTTGAACACATGGTTCATGCAAGATTAACATGTTGTTAGTGCATCGATTAGCCCAATTGACATAACCAAGAAGTCATAGTACCCATAATGGCACCTGAAAGTAGCCTTTGGCATGTCTTTCTCTTGTACACAGATTTTATGGTAACCCAAGTGAAGATCTATCCTCGAAAAATATTTCTCTCCTTTAAATTCATTAGTCAACTCATCAATTCTTGGAATGGGGTACCAATTTTTTATTTTTATTTTATTGAGTACCCGATAATAAATGCACATCCTCAAGGTTCCATCATTGTTCTTAGCCACCACCATTGAAGAAGCAAAGGGGCTAGAACTTGGGCGAATGTGGCCCAATCTCAGCAGTTCTTTGATATCCTTCTCAATTTCATCCTTATAAAACTTGGGTTGATGATAGGGATTGATCATAATAGTATACACTCCCTCTTACAACTCTATCACATGCTAAAATATGTTATGCATAAGTCTACATGGAGGAATGTTTGCGGAGTAACACATGAATGTCCTCTAGATACTGTAGAGGCTGATCCAATTGTCTTTTTTCTTTGTCTGAAATGTAGCACTCTACTACCCATTCTATATCCTCATGCCACAACATTACCTCCATACTCGAACATGATACTATATTAGGTATATATTTATGCATGTTCATCAAAACTGCATTTTTTCCATCCTAATAAAATCCATCTCCATCCTTATTTGATCAGTATTATATCTCATAATGGAGTAAATCCATTGAACACCAAGTACTACACTCATGTTTGAAACATCCATCAAAGTGTAGCTCCCCATGGTAACTTTTAGCTTGGGTATCCATCTAGTGCACTCCATCTAATGGCCACCCGGTATGACCACTGTGAATCCATCAAATTCCTCCATCGGGATACCCCTTTGATCCACCATCATTTCCTCGATAAAGTTGTGGGATGTCTCACCATCAATAAAAACTATCAATTTCTCCCCCAACATGACCCCCCTAAATTTGCACACATGATACCTGGGAAGTCATGGCATAGATGTAATAATAGGGCCTTTAGCCCTGGCCTGAGATTACTCCTCTCCTATAGTCAGATGTCACTACTCGTATGCCTATCCCTTCCCTATATCCCCATCATCCTTATAACTATCACTATTTAGGTAGACCTCAATTTAATGTGTTTTTCCTGACTTGTCCTTTCCCACACATCTGTGCCTTGGAGCCCAATGTTCTTGACAGTTGAAACAAAGCTTCTTCTTCCTCAACTCCTTCTAGGTCTCCTCATCCAGCTTTGATTTACTTGTGTACTCCCTTTGAAGGGGTTTTGTCTCTTTCACCTTTTGAAGGAAGGATGGTGTGGGAAGAAATATTCTCTTCAGAACAACATCATGTATGTCCTTGGATCTATTAACTGCATCTCATAGAGTGACATGTTGATAACCCTTAACCAACTACGTAGAGGCTCAGATAGCCCCTCAAAAAATAACGTCACTAGCCATGCCTCAAATATGTCTGTGACCATAACTACCAACCTCTAAAAATCTGATATATATGCCTCCATACTACATTCTTGCTTGAGATGAGAGAAATATCTAAAATGAATCATTGGATCCTTCCTGTCAAAGCACTCTATGAGTCTCTAAGTAAACTCCAGATATGAGGTGATGTTGGCATGACCCATGGTCACTAACCCACGATACCAGCACTCATGGGAATCCCCATTCTAATGTGATGTATACAAATTAATGGCATCAACATTGGTCATTTGATGTAATTGAAATTAGGTGTCAAAATTTTGGACCCATGATCTAGCTGAGCATTTTTATGGTCCATTAAAGCATATAATAAACACTTTCCACAGTGTCTTTTGGAGCTCATTGTTCTACCTCAATGCCTTCTACATACCCTTAGGTTTGTTCTTCATTTGAAGGCTTGAGAAATATATGAAGCTCATGATGACTTGGAAGTATTTTTCCAACCTCCTATACTCCACCAAATAATCCCCAAAGGGAATTTACTGGTCGTTTGTCTCCACTTGTTGAGTTGTTGCCTCATTGAGAAATTGTGGCATGGTGGGCTTGGAGGAATTGCTATATATGTGGGGGTGGTTGTTTATGATTATGTGTGCATGGATAACTTCTCCACTATTATGTCCCTCACCATTGGTAGGAATTATATTATGTTTCTCCCCCATTATAGTTCTGGTGGAACCCCCCTTGCTTCTTAAGTTTCTCATCAACTCCAAAATATCCTTTTGAACCTTATCCAAGTCATTTAAGACACTAAGAAAGTTGTTAAGCACCCGATTTCCTTATTCCCTATGATTTTATTCTCTTTTTCAGATGGTACTTCTTGCTCTTTCCATTTTTTAGGTGTTTCTTCTTCTTCTTCCCATAAAGGAGTGGGATATATAACTTGGTAACTCCTTCTATATGTGATACCACTGAAGTGTTATTATTTGTGACTCATCAAACCTATGTCAAAGTCTACCCCTCAAACCACACAATTGTCAATGACCATGATATGATACCACTGTAAGATACCATCCCGCGATATCTCATATTTTCACATTAAAATTTATGAGTTTTGACTGAGTTTTCAGTGTGTCATTTTGTCAAATAGTTTGTGTAGGTTTGGTTATAAGTATAAAGTTTCTTATTAAATAAAAAACAAACAATACGAAAATAAATTCCTAATAAACACTTCATATAAACATAAAAACATTAATATATCACTAAAAAATTTCATAGGTCACTATCATGAGTAAACCATATATACATCTTCATATTTATGGAATAACCATAGAGTTGATATACACAATAAAAGGACAAGGAACCTTGAAGATGTTTCAACGATGTTTGACAATGATTCCATTCAAAAAAATAGAGTAATATCCAACAAGAATATAATAGAGTCTCCTTTGTTAAGACAACTATAGAAATGAGCTTTAGATATGGTATATATACTTAGGAAATATTTCAGTAGCTCATACCTCCCAATGTAGCAAATAAAATTGTCCTTCAAACCCACTAAATGTGAGATGGAGCTATGGGAAATACTCAACCAACAACTAGGAGTAATGAACATCTTGAATTGATACCCCATGTCCCAAAAATAAATTCAGAACTTGGCCCCTTTAAGGTACTATGTTATCAACTAACAAAAATGAGTGCACACAACCAGGAAGAGAAGTAACTTGACCCGTCTCAACAATAGAACTTATCCCAAAAATGATGAATTCCTATGGCCACTTCAATAAGGGAAATCGATACATGCAAATGCTAAACTTGGCCCTCTTTTTATAGTAGCAAACCCATCCCCCTTAGTAGAGATAGTCAACCTCTTTAATGGATATAGGATTAAATCCTTCAAGGTACATACTATGGCCCCTTCAGAATGGGAGAAATCAACCCTTACAACAGTTTTTCAACCTGGTCCTCTTCCACAAGAATTTCGACCTTGTATTTATGGCAGTGTTTGGTCCTCAAGAATGTGACTCTGATTTGGCTCTCCAACTCCAATAAAGTAACCTACAATAGATATATAAAAATCCCAATATTTGAAGATAAAATCAACTGATAACACTATTACCTCCTAATCTTCTTAAAATTTTCCTCTCCCATGAAGCAAGATGGCGAAACATAAGTGATATTGCTCCCCAAAATAGCTAGGATGTATGGTTTCAATACCAAAACTAGAAACGAACAATAGGGTTTCCAAAAACCTTAGTCTCTTCGCCAGGAGCTCTCAAAATTACATTTTTCTCAAATGAAAAAATTCTAGAATGAAGAGAGACTCCTCAATTCCTTCTTTTATAAATAATTTTCCACTTTTGTCACTATTCTACCCTTTTATTTTAATAAAGTCACTTTAATGGGTTTTCTCACTTTGTATTTTTAAAGTGATTTTTCATTGGCCTACAAACCTTGTGCTCTTTTCAAAATTTTATCATTTTTAATATTTTCTCCTAGGTGAATCATGTTCCCTTGACTCATTTTTCTTGGCCGAGCCTATGAGAACCATATTAGGCTAGCAGATCCCCCTCCTTAGTCATCCCTCTCTCTTTACCCTTTTCACTATCCATTTCTATCTCTCCCCCTATATATATATATATATATATATATATATATATATATATATATATATATCCCTTTCTCTATTCACTTCGCCTTTCTTCATTTCCCCATCACTCTTTCACCACCCCTCTCTAACCACCTACAAGTTTCCCCTTTGTCTCCCTTTTTATCTCTCTATTTCTCCCTCGCCCCTCCCTATCATTTTCTCTCTCTCCTTATCCCTTTCTCTCTCTATTGTTATGTATCCCTCCTATATCCCTCTCTCTTCCCTTACCTAAGACCCAACCCCCCCCCCCCCCGCTCCCCCACCACCCTCCCTCTCTCCACTATCCCTTTCTCTCTCTCTTTCTATCCTTGTGTTTCCCTCCTCTCCTTATCCCACCCTCTCTCTATTCCTTTAAGTATCCCTTCATTTCTCTTTCTCTTCCTATGTCTCCCTCTTTCTATATCTCTCACACTCTCCCTATTTTCTCCTCTCTCTCTCTCTCTCCCTTGTATGTATCATTCTTATATCCATCTCTCCCCCCTCTCCTCTCTCTCTAACACATGCTCTGTCTAACCCAAGTCTCTTTTTCCATTTATCTCTTAATCTCTCCTTCCGTCCGTCCCCCCTCTCCCTTCTCTTTCTCACCCTCACTCACACTCTCTCCCTTATTTTATATATATCCCTCTCTCTTTATTTCTCTCTATATCCTCCTATATACCAATATTCCCCCACTTCGATGAAACCCACTTTATATCTCCCTCCCTCCCTCCCTCTCCCCCTCCCTCTCTCTTTCTCTCGCTTACTTGCTAATCCTCCTTCTCTCTACCCATTTCCTTATCTCATTCTATATATTATCCTTTCCACATATCTATTTTTTTTATCTCTTTCTACCTTTTCCTATCCCCCCACTCATTATTTTCCACTCCCCATATCACTCTCCCCCCTAGAACCCGTCCCTCCCTTGATTTATCTATCACGTTGCCTCTCCCTCCCTTGATCTATCTATCACGTTGCCTCTATGTCCCCACACCTTATGTCTCCCTCTTTCTATATATCTCCCCCATTTATATATTCTACTTTCTCTCTCTCTCTATCTCTCTCCCCCTTTCCATATTCTACCATCTATCTCTCTCTTCCTTTCCACGTCTCTCTCTCTCTCCCCATTCTCTCACTCTCTCTCCTTATTCCTATATATCTATATTTCTCTCTTACCCTCTCTCTCTCTCTCTCACTCTTTGTGTGTGTATCTCTCTCTCTCTTTATATGTCTCCCTCCCATATTCCTCACCACTCCCCCATGAGACTCACTCACTCTCTCTATCCCTTTTTATCTCACCCCCTCTTTTTGTCTCTCTCTACCTTTCCTTATTCCCCCCGATCTATTTCTTTCCCCATCACTCTCTCTCTTATCCCTCTCTCTAACACAAAATCTCTCTCCCCCATCTCTTTTCCCCTTTATATCCCTCTCTATCTCCCCCCCCTCTCCCTCCTTCCCCACTATATCCTCTCTCTCCCTCCCTCCCTATTTTTATCCATCTTTGTACATCTCTCTCTCTCTCTCTCTCTCTCTCTCTCTCTCTCTCTCTCTATATATATATATATATATATATATATATATATATATATATATATATCCCCCTATATCCCTATATCTCTCTCCCTCTTTCCTTATTTATTTCTCCCCCCTCCCCCCACGTTTCCTCCCCCTTTCCTTATTTATCCCTCCCCTCTATCTCTCTCCTCCCTCTGCTACTTTTCCTATCTCTTTCTTTCTTCTATCCCTATAATTTCCTCTTTCTCCCTCTATTTTTCTATTTCCCTATTCCCTTGTATTTCTCTCTTTTCCTTTCCCAATCTGTCTCCTCCTCTCCCTCCCCTAATTCCTCCATATTTTTCTCTCTCCATTTTCCAATCTCTCTCTCTCTCTCTCTCTCTCTCTCTCTCCCCCTTCTCTCTTTTTGTATATCTCCATTATATAAACCTCTCTCTTTTTTCCTAAGCCTCCTTCTCTCTCTACCCATTTACCTATCTCTTTTTGTCTCTCTGTTGGCTCTCTATATCTCTCTCTCAATTTTCCTACCCCCCTCTATCTTCCTTTCATGTTTATCTCTCTCTCTCTCTCTCTCTAATACACATACTCTCTCTAACCCACTATATTTTTACCTCTATCTCCCTTTCTCTCACCCTATCTCTCCACGCTTCCCCCATCTTTCTCATTCTCTCTCTCTCTCTCCTTTTTCCTAAGCCCCCCATATATACCCCTTTCCCTATTTATTTATATATCTCCCCCTCTCTCTACCACCCTTTTCATCTCTTATTCAGTTTCATTACTCCCACTCTCTCTCTTTTCCTTTCCCCATCACTCCTCTCTCTTCCCCACTTTCCCCCTCTTTCCCCATCTCTTTATCCCTTTTTAGCTCTCTATCTCCCCATATGTATCCTTATTTTTACCACTCTCTCCCTTCCCTATTCTCCAATATATATCTCTCTCTTGTAGAAATTATACAAACATATGTATAGAAATGGATTCAATCCTATCAAGCAAGGTACTAAAGATAGATATCAAATTCTTCTACGAATCAATTGCAGAAAATAAAAATGATCGCCAATCAAACAAGTAAAGAAAGAATCAAATCAATCCACAACGCATATATTTTCTCGGGGAATGATTGTTGCTCAAAACCCCTTTATCTTCAATTGTATATTCACCATGGAATCAATTACAATGCACTCTTCTCACAAGAGTCTCCTACACTCTCACAATTGTCTCACACTGACCTAGACAAAATCGACCAACACTTGGCCAATTTTATGCCTCTAACAACCTGCCTTGCTTGCCTAATTCATGAGGAATGAAATCCATATTCTTTAGGAATTTTAGCCTTCCAAAACTATGTGAGGATCATGGGCAATCCAATGGATGTCTGGCTACATGCTGAAAACCTAATAATGATACAACTGATAGTTAAAATACCTTTAACCTTTGTCTTAATTGGGTATCCACTGGAATTGACATGCTTGCAGCTATTAATAGTAAATCATCAATTGCATGGCATATCACTGCATGTGAATTAAATTTGATTTAATTCACTTGATCTCTCACTAGTGCAAGAAACAGTTACAACTAGTTCAACTGAATTTAACTCAATAAATTAAGTTAACTGATTTCTCATGCATTAAACTAATGCACTAACTACATTTCAAACTCCATAACTAATAGAATCACTCTGCATGCCTCACCAACCACCCTCAACTCGAAATTCATGAGCTAACTGAGTTTATCATAGCCAGTTAAATATTACAAGTGATTATGAGATAAGATTACATTTTATTGTCCAATTTAAGGAAGGGAAAATTAAATTAGACACACATTTCTTGTTGACTTTTCAACACTCCCTCTCAACAAGAAATGGATTTCTAGCCATCTCGATCCTGCCTCTATGGTATTCAAATTTTCTCCTGGCGAGGGCCTTCGTCATAATATCTACATCCTGATATTCTGTAGATATCGCTGCTTGCTGTTGTACCAAGAAACTGTTGTCGATCCTATGCTGAAGATCCCTCCTGATGTGCTCTTTCTGTCTGATGGACTACCTGCCAAATTTTCATCCATGAAGCCTTGAAGCTTCACTCCCTCTATTCGTCTGTATCATAATAAATACTCTATATTTCCCCTGAGATGTCTCAAGACATGCTTCCCCGCCTTCCAAAATAGCTTGGTTAGCTTAACCATAGCTTGACTCAGCTGGTTAACTACGTAGAAAATGTTTGGTTTGGTGTTCACTAAGTACATCAGTGAATCCACTAGCTGCCTGTAGACAATAGTGTCCACTACCTCTCCTGAAGTAGCATCCTCTTTCCTCCAATTTCTTGGAAGAGGAGTATCCATGGGTTTAAAACTCTCCATGTGAAACTTACCCAGAATCTCTTTGGCATACATTCCTAGAGAAACAAATAGCTCACCATCTCGTTTCCATATTTCCAAACCAAGGAAATAGTGAAGGAGTCCCGTGTCCTTCATTTCGAACTCCCTTCCAAGATCCTCCTTGAAATAAGTTATCAACTGCTCATCACCTGTCAAAATTACATCATCAAAATAAAGTACGATAATCAAGATCTTACCATCAACCACAATCTGGTACAGGTTCACATCCACTTCACTTTTGGTGAAGCCCAACCCAGTGAAATAGCCGTCAATCCGAGTGTACCAAGAATGAGGTGCTCGCTTCATCCCATATAGTGTTCTCTTGAGTCGGTACACATGCGAATCACTGTTAAAGATCTTGAAACCTTATGGCTGCTCTATGTACACTTATTCCTCAACAACTCCATTAAGAAAAACAGTCTTCACATCCATCTGATGGATCTGTCACCCCATGTGTGCTGAGAGTGCAAGGATATATCTAATCGATGAGTATCTCGCAACCGGTGCGAAAGTAACCTCATAGTCAATCCCTTCAACTTGTGAGAATCCCCGGGCTACAAATATATCCTTGTAATTCTCCACACTCCCATATTCCACTTGCTGCACCTTATAGATCCATCTAGATCCAACCTCTGATTTTTCGATCGGTCTTTGGAAAACTTCCCATGCTCTATTCTTGATGATCGAGTCATACTAAACCATAATGTCAACCCAAATTGGTTGTTGTACTGATTCCTCAAAGGAGGATGGTTTTGTCAAAATACACTTGCTCATAAGATCCATGTATCCAGTAAACCTGTTTGGAGACCATATCTGTATGCGTAGTGAAGTAGGTGCTCCTACATGCTCTGTCGCATCAAGTCTCAATATATCAGCTTATGTGGTGTGCCTTATACCATTTATGGTGGATGGCTCTGCATGAGTGTTTTTTGCCACTCCATGATCCTCTGCATGTGGCTTCTCCACATATTTAGGTTCATTATTTGGATCCAAGAGTTCCTCATCTGCATGAAAATCCAACTCCCTCTAGAGGGACAATCACATGGCTTTCTCCTCATCAAATTTTATATCCTATCTCACAACAATCATCTTGTTGTTTGGAAAATAGACCCGATAGTTGTGGGGAGTATCAGTGTAGCCCAAAAATATCCCAATCTAAATTGTTGGTTCGGGCTTCTTCCTGGTGTCTTTGGTCATATGCACATAAACAAATGAGCCAAAAATTTTAAAATATGAAACACCAGGTTTCTTACCGGAAAAAGCCTCCTCTAGTGTAATCATTCCAAGTATCTGATGAGGACTATAGTTTTTGACAAATACCGTTGTGTTGCATGCCTCAACCCACAAATGTAACAATAGGTCCTGATCATGCAACTTCGCTCACGCTGCACCCACAATTGTTCTATTATTTCTTTATGTGACCCCATTCTATTGTGGGTTACGAGGCACAATCAACTCTCTCCTAATTCCTTCTTTGCTGTAGAAGTTCTTGAATTCATTGAAGATGTACTCACCACCTTTGTTGCTCCTAAGATCCTTCACATGCTTCCTCGTATCATTCTCCACCAGTGCTTTGAACTCAAGAAATTTTGAGAACGTATAATCTTTCTTCTGCATGAAGTAGATCAGACAATTTCTATAAAAATCATCAACAAAGATCACATAGTACTTGTGCTTGGTTGTAGAAGTAGTAGAGAATGGTCCACACATCTGAGTGAACTCTCTCAAGGATTTCCAAAGCTCGGTTCTCCTTCTCGTGAGAAGTGGAATTTTCATACTTCCCCATAGTACATCCCTTGCATGTGTCTAACTGTGCAAGAGTACCCTTGGTAAGACCCGTAGAAATCTGTTGCATGACCTTCAAGGCTTTGTGGTGTAGATGGCCCAATCTCCTATGACATAACTCACCCTCATCATGGCTCACCACTTTATTTTCCTTACCCATCAATGCTACACAACCATCTACATCAAGTTTATAGAGATTCTTCACACGAATCCCAATATTCTTGGCTTGTCCTATGGCTTTGTGTCGAAGGAAATATTTCCCTTCACTGAAAACCACAGCATAGCCTCTATCCTCCAACATTGCGACTAAAACTAAATTTTTCTTCAAGCCTGGTACATGCATTACATATTTTAATAAGAAGGGTTTACCTGAGTGTCTCTGGAAGGTAACTGTACCAATCCTGGTAGCATTGTACCGCCCGTCATCACCCATTTCGATATGCATCTGGAGGTCCTTCTCCTCCAAGCTACTGAAAAGTTCTTTGTCTCCCTTCATGTGGAAAGATGCACCACTATCCAAGTACCACATCAATCCCACTGCTCTTGAAACCATGCATGCAATGAGCAAGAAGTCAAGCTCAAATTGCGAGCCCAAAGCCTCACTAGCTGCAGATCTTGAATCCTTATTGTTATTCTTATTTTGTGGACAATTAGTGGCTTAATGTCCATGCTCGTGACAGTGAAAACACTTCACTCTCGACTTGTCACACTTCTTGCCATCTTTGCCGGACTCATATTTGGAATATGGTTTCTTTCCTTTCCCCTTCTTCACCTTAGCAGCCAAAGCACAATTTTTTTCATCATCTGTCTTAGATTAAGATCCATCCCTAGTATTCTGCTTGAATTCTTCTTGCACCAAATCCGACCAAAGTCATTCCCAATCTGGCAGCTTCTCCCTCCCATTGATAGAGTCCTGATAACTATGAAAACCCTTGGGAAGTCTAAGAAGATCTAGGCTCACCGAGTCATCATCCACAATAGTAGTTTTGATGCTCCCAACCTCATCCTGACATTGGACAAACTTTGTTAAATATTTCAGAATGGTGTCGAATTTCTCCATTTTGATTTTCCTGAGCTTGTCCTTCAGTGCCAATTTTCTATGATCACTACTGCTCTGAAATAGATCTGTCAAAGCTTTCCACATTGCATATGGTGTCACTTTGCCATGGAGACTTGAGATAATGTGGTCTCTTACTCCCTCTAATAAGATTCTCCTTGCCTTTGCAACATTATTTTTCCAGGCATCAAGATTTGCGGCATCTGCTGCAACGGTTTTGGGAATGTCATTATCAATGAATTATTTTAAGCCATTTTCCTCCAGTACTGCCTCCATCCTGTCTTTCCATGCAATATAATTAGAACTTCCCTCGAGTGCATACTCCAATCCTAAGCCATTGAAATCCATCTCGATCATGATTCGCCTATCGCACCAAGAATAGTTTTGCAAATATGAATTCTATTCAGTCACAAACTCAACATCTCCTCCACTATAGTTATTTCCTGTGCTCCGATACTATAGTGATTTTCTCCTAGGTGAATCATGTTTCCTTGATTCATTTTTCCTAGCCTAGCCTATGAGAACCTTATTAGGCTATCAAATCCCCCTCCTTAGTCATGCCTCTCTCTTTACCCCTTTCACTATCCATTTCTATCTCTCCCCCGATATATATATATCCCTTTCCCTATTCCGTTCGCCTCTCTTCATTTCACCACCCCTCTATAACCCCCTACTATTTTTCCCTTTATTTCCCTTTATGTCTCTCTATCTTTCCCTCGCCCCTCTCTATCATTAGGTATCCCTCCTATATACCTCTCTCTTCCCTTCCCTACGCCTCCCCTCACTCTCCCCCTAATCAAACGATTCCCTCCCTCCCTCTCTCCATTATCACTTTCTCTCTCTCTTTATATACTTGTGTTTCCCTCCTCTCCTTCTCCCACCCTCTCTCTATTCCTTTAAGTATCCCTTCATTTATCTTCCTCTTCCTATGTCTCCCTCTTTCTATCTCTCTCACACTCTCCCTATTTTCTCCTCTCTCTATCTCTCTCTCTCTCCCTTGTATGTATCCTTCTTATATCCATCTCTCCCCCCTCTCCCCTCTCTATAACACACACTCTGTCTAACCCAAGTCTCTTTTTCCATTTATATCTTATTCTCTACTTCCCTCCACCCCCCCTCTCCCTTCTCTTTCTCACCCTCACTCACCCTCTCTCCCTTATTTTCTCTCTCTCCCTCTCTCTTTGTTTCTCTTTATATCCTCCTATATACCACTATTCCCCCAATTCCATGAACCGCCCTGTATATCTCCCTCCCTCCCTCTCTCTTTTTATCGCTTACTTGCTAATACTCCTTCTCTCTTCCCCTTTCTTGATCTCATTCTACATCTTCTCCTTTCCACATATCTATTTTTTATCTCTTTCTACCTTTTGCTATTCCCCCCCACTCATTATTTTCCTTTCGTCATATCACTCTCCCGAGTATAACCCCTCTCTCCCTTGATCTATCTATCACGTTTGCTCTATGTTCCCCCACCTTATGTCTCCATCTTCCCATATCTCTCTCCCCTTTCCATATTCTACCATCTCTCTCTCTCTCTCCCCCTTTCCCTATTCTACCATTTATCTCTCTCTTCCTTTCCACGTCTCTCTCTCTCCCTATTCCTATATATCTATTTCTCTCTCTTACCCTCTCTCTCTATAACTATCTCTCTTCATTTCCCCATCTCTCTCTCTCTCTCTCTCTCTTTCTCTCTCTCTCTTTATATGTTTCCCTCCAATATTCATCACCACTCCCCCATGAGACTTCCTCTCTCTCTCCATCCCTTTCCCTATCCCTTTATATCTCAACCCCTCTTTTTATCTCTCTTTACCTTTCTTTATTCCCCCCTGTCTCTTTCTTTCCCCATCACTCTCTCCCTTATCTGTCTCTCTAACACAGAATCTCTCTCCCCTTTTCTTTTCCCCTTTATATCCCTCTCTCTCTCCCCCTCTCTCCCTCCTTCCCCACTATATACTCTCTCTCCCCCCCCAATATTTTTATCCATATTTTTACCCTTCCCTCTCTCTCTCTCTCTCCCACCATATATCCCTATATATCTCTCCCTCTTTCCTTATTTATCTCTCCCCCCTCCCCTCCCTCTCTGCTCCCTTTGCTACTATTCATATCTCTTTCTTTCCTCTCTCCCTATAATTTCCTCTTTCTCCCTTTCTTTGTCTATTTACTTATTCCCTTTTCTTTCTCTCTATTCCTTTCCCAATCTGTCTCCTCCTCTCCCTCCCCCAATTCCTCCATATTTTTCTCTCTCCATTTTCCCATCTCTCTCTCTCTCTCTCTCTCTCTCTCTCTCTCTCTCTCCTCCCATTCTCTGTTTTTGTATATCTCAATTCTATAAACCTCTCTCTTTTTTCCTAAGCCTCCCTCTCTCTCTACCGCTTTCCCTATCTCTTTTTGTCTCTCCCGTATCTCTCTTTATATATCTCTCTCAATTTTACTACCCCGCTCTATCTTCCTTTCATGTCTCTCTCTCTCTCTCTCTCTCTCTCTCTCTCTCTCTAATAAACATACTCTCTCTAATCCACTATATTTTTACCTCTATCTCCCTTTCTCTCTCCCTATCTATCCCTTCTTCCTGCATATCTCTCATTCTCTCTCTCTCCCTTTCCCTAAGCCCCCCATCTCTGCCCATTTCCCTATTTATTTCTATATCTCCCCCTCTCCCTGCCACCTTTTTCATCTCTTTTTCCCTTTAATTATTCCCACCCTCTCTCTTTTATTTTCCCCATCACTCCTCTCTCTTCCCCACTTTCCCCCTCTTTCCCCATCTCTTTATCCCTTTTTCTATCTCTATCTCCCCATATGTATCCTTATTTTTACCACTCTCTCCCTTCCCTATTCTCCAATATATATCTCTCTCCTATAGACTCATTATACAAACATATGTATATCAATGGATTCAATCAGATCAAGCAATGTATTAAAGCTAGATACTAAATACTTCTACAAATCAATTGTGGAAAATAAACATGATCGCCAATCACAACAATTAAAGAAAGAATCAAATCAAACCACAACACAGATATTTTCCTGAGAAAATCTTGTTGCTCAAAACTCCTCTATCTTCTATTGTATATTCACCATGGAATCATGAAACAATTACAATGCACTCTTCTCACAAGAGTCTCCTGCACTCTCATAACTATCTCACACTGACCCGGACAAAATCGACCAACACTTAGCCATTTTCCTGCCTCTAATTAGCCTTCCTTGCTTGCGCAATTCATGAGGAATGTAGTGCCTATTCTTTAGGAATTTCAGCCTTCCAAAACTACGCAAGGATAATTGGAAATCCAATGGATGTCTATATGCATGCGGGTAACTTACTAATGATACAACTGATAGTTAACATCCCTTAACCTTTCTCTCAACTGTAACTGAGATGCATGTAGTTATTAATAATAAATCATTAGTTGCATGACAGATCACTACATGTGAATTAAATCTAATTTAATTCGCTTCATCTCTCATGAGTGCAACAAACAATTACAACTAGTTTAACTTAGTTTAACTACATAAATTAAGTTAATTTATTTCTCATGCATTAAACTAATGCACTAATTGCAATTCGAACTCCATAAATAATAGAATAACTCTGCATGCCTCACCAACCACCCTCAACTCAAAATTCATGAGCTAACTGAGTTTATCACACTAAGCTAACTATTACAAGTGATTATGAGATAAGATTACATTTTATTGTCCAATTTAATTAAATGAAAATTAAATTAGACACACATTTCTTGTTGAATTTTCAACATCTTCCCCCCTCTCTCTTTCTATCTCTCTCTCTCACTCTCTCTAACTATGTCTCTATCCATATTCTCCATCTCTCTCTCTCTCTCTCTCTATGTTTCCCTCTTTTCATATTTATATCCATTTCTCTATTTCCTTGTCTCATCTCTCTTTCTCCTCCTTTCCCCGTCTATCTCTCTCTTTCCTCACCTCTCTTCTCCCATTCCCCCATATCTCTCTCTCCACTTACCCCCCCCCCCCCCCTCTCTCTCTCTCTCTATATATATATATATATATATATATATATCCCCCTCTCTTAGTTAGTATTTCTCCATTCACTACAACATTTCAGGTTAAAATCTGATGACAGAATCCGACAAACGGATAAAATTGGAACCGTCGTCGAACATTTAATGTATTTTTTTGCCTTTTGTTTTTTTAAAACTCGAAGATCGTTGAATATGAAAATTTAATTACATAGATTAAGATATTTGACAATCGACATTAATGGCATTTTACCGTTGTGCAACATTTATTCGACAAACTAGCGTCGAATATCTGACAGGAAATTGATTTATATATATGTAGGGCCGAATACCTATTTACAGGTTCCACATTCTTGTTATACATCCCATGCTTTTGAAATTTTATAGGCCTATTTTGAGGTTACATGCAAAGTTGATATATAAAGTTGATGGAGTTTTCCCCAAAATGTAGTAACTAGATATCTAGTCATTCTGATCCCATCGTAACCCAGAGATATTTTGTGATGAAGTTTTAAATGATATGTAAAAGACATAGATTTTTACACAAGTTTTTTAAAAAAAAAATTCCTTTAAGATTTTGTATAATTTTATGGTACATTGTAATAAAAGGGTTAGTACAAAATTCATACATTGTAATAAAAGAAGGGTTGTACAATTATTATTATAAAAATACAATATACTATTTCATTTTTACATATTTTTTCAAATTAATATTTTACATATTATTTATTTTTATATTTGGACACTGTAAATTAAGTCTCTGTTCAATAATTTTAATTTTTCAGAAAAATCATTTTAATATAATATCTTTATAAATTTTACTAATAAATATTTTTATAAAACAAATTAAATAATTTTTAATTTTAAAACAATTACAATATAACCTATATGGGCAGAAATAATAATATACATCGATAACATTAGTTTTAATAAATATATTAGTAATTAGGTAGCGACTTCTACGAGCCTACCTATCTGGAAAAGAGGCAAGAAGCCTAGCGCCAAAAATATGCAGAATATACTACATGTCTACAACAAAAACTCATTAGCATCGGTGAGAGTAGAGATCTCCAAATGGGAGATGAAATTGAAAGAGACAAAAGTGAGGGAATAGATAAATTAAGTTGACTGGGATCCACTGGTTATTGACCCAGGTAACACGAGAGGCAGGATGACTATGTTTCGATAGGTCATCTAGACCTACTAGATAATGAAAATTTTACTGGCAAGAGCCATGGCTGAAAACCACTAGCTGCGAGAAGAGCCTAATTTGCAAGGGCAAGCACATAACTCGGAATAAGAACCAAGTCTCACGGTGATTCAAAAAAAAATTCAATTGGCTCAGGTTCAATTGTTTCATCAGAACATCAAGCTTGGACAATGGAGAAGTTGCTGTAGAGCATGCAATATAACGAAATACCAGGGTCGAGTGAAAAGGATTCGACACTGGTAGACTCATCAGATGACTGATTTTTTCCAGATTTGTAGGCTCCTCCTGTCATTTTTTTTTAATATGTGGGAGAGTGTAGTATGATAGTAGAAAATACAGTGTCAAAAACATGGTTGAAAATTCTGAAAACCTATAAGTTTTGGATGGCATATGACGCAGACAGGTGGGAAATAGACCTGATTTCCTATGGATAGGTTGAGGTCGCCGGGAACATATTTTTTGTATCTTCCTTATAGATAATGAATAGAGAAAGCACTGCTAAGTTACAAAAAAAATAAAGATACCAGTAATTAAATGTCAAGTCCAGTACACTAATTTCCTTGATCCTTGATGGCATGGTTCCATGACGTGATTACTAACTCTCGGAGACTATCTTAGATCATGCTATGATAAGGACAATGATATATATGATTATAGATTTGGTTAAGGGATTCATAGGATCGAAGATTTTACTCACGAGTGAATCAATAGAAATTATTGCAAGGTACCAAGTAACAACATTTTATTTTATTTTTATGTATTGTAAAATCAAAATTAATTATTGCAAAGTACCAAGTAATAATATTTTATTAATAATCGATATAGTAATCGATTAGATGTTTCTTATTATTAGCTCCATAGAAATTAAAGGCTTAAACCTAAAATTTTAAAGGAACTGTTATAATAAGCTTGTTGTTCATCCAATTAAATTTGGCCACTGATTTTTGTTATCCAATGAAAAGTTTTAAAATTTTTAACATCTTATAGGCCTCTTCTCGAGGGAGGAGAGAGGAAATAAACTTAGAAATAAAAATAAGAGTGTGAGGACATATTTTTCATAGTCAAGTAATTTTATAGTAATGCTAACATTAATTGGTTAACATTAAGTTTTTTCTTTAAGTTGTAGAAACAAAAAAATTACCATTGGTGTTATACGAGTCTTGCCACATCTCCTGATCCCTTTACTACACACAACTGCCCAAGCCCAACACTAGCCTTTCAGAACGACACTTTCCTACTTCTCATTGGGCAGTCTGCGGACCGTGACCTCTCAGTGTAATGAACATTGCGGGAATCTTATATTAGATCCTTGCTTCTTGACTTTCTTCCTCTTTAGTTCTAATAAGTGGATTGAACAATAAATAACTATCTTTATGTAATTACGCTTCATGATTAGATCTGCCCTGACATGATGCAAATGAAGAGAGATCAATTTCGCTCTTAACTATCCATTTACTACACGCAGCTGCCCAATTTTCTAGATATGCAACTAATTTCCTGGATATGCAACCAACTGTTGATCATCCTTGATATGAAACCAATTATTGATAATACCATTGAAAGGATATGCAATGAAATTTTGATCATCCCCTTGAATTTTTGTTTCAAGAATTCCTGCTTCTCGAAACTTTCGTGCTCAACTACAAATATTGTGGGCGGGATGATGCTGGCTATACTGCGTGGCGAGACATCACCCAACAGTTATGGTGCTTCACATTTGGCTTCCTGTGAGAATCAAAACTGTTGAAGTTATTGTTGCAAAAGTTGGCTTCTTCTTGGTGAGAAGCAGTAGAAAGAACAAAAATGGTTCTTCTTAGTGAGAAGTAGCAGAAAGAATGAAAACGGTTGAAGTTGTTGCTGCACAAGAAGGTGAAGTGATTTATAGCTAATCATGTTATAATTTTTTTTTTCCTGAACTAGTAGAATTATTATTTTCTAAACGCGTTAACACGTTGATGATGAACCACACTGGCTGGTTCAAAACGCGTTGACACAATTTGCTCAAATGTGATTTTCACCAAAATATTTTATACATAAGAGATTTATTATTTATTGAAAATTTTCTAATCTGTGAACTTAAATAAAATAATATTTTAAATAAAAAAATTAAAATGATTACTTAATTTTAGCATACAATCAATATCTTTCTGGGCAAGCACAATGAACATGTACTGACCTACCTCTTGGCTAACTATCCAAATTAGTTTCTTAGTTCCGGAAGGTAGGACTGATAGTTCTATGAAGGTCTCCCCTAAAATGCCATAAATGGAAGGCCCTTCGGTGTTGTTAATGAAGTATGTTTTTTAGCTCTACAAGTCCATTAGACTAAGGCTTGAACTTTTAATGGAAGGAAAGTAGTAAATAAATACAGAACTTAGGGCAAGTGTGGAACTTACTGTAGGGACTTCGAACCTTACCCATCCACTACGTCTCATATCGCTAGCTAACCTACTCACCTACCCCATACTGCTTACCATCTAACTCCATATTTACAACTAGCTAACTCACCTACCAGCCTAGACACAGACTGAAGGTAGGTACTAGATCTAATACATTTGAATTAGCATGGCTGATTGAATAGTATTTCCTTACAAAACCCAGATGGAATGGCTTACCTCTAGTCCTAGAGCCCAGCTTGAATCCCGAGACCAGTCCCAACAACCATAACGAGGAGATGCTTAAGTACCAGCAACAATCAAAAGCCCCAATGACCATAATGAGGAGCCACTCTAGGACCAATGAATAAATCATGTAGTGCCTCAACTTGTGGCACTTTTGGTTTGGAACAAGCTCTCAATACTATGATAAAAGAAATATTATGCACCTGGAACTTTCTCTGTATCTGTTTCTGAGTCTTGATATGGACATGGGTCAACCAATAATCCAATTATCCAAATTATTATGCAAGGGCACGGGGAATGTCATGCAGGTTAGCTGGGTGTTGGAATGGCACACAGGTTAACTAAGTGCTGGAATAGCTACCACAGGTGTTGTAATCCATAAATAACTGAGTTTTTTTTAAATTATATTTCTTAAATAACAATTTATAAAAATTCTAACCATGTATAATTTTAACATGAATTACTAAATTTTGATATGTATATTCTCACACATTTATACGGTAAACATATAATCAATTACATTTGGGAGTATCTCATTCGCCCTGGAAGAGTTAAAGGAAAAAATTCCATGAGATCGAGAGTTTGTGCTGAGATCCAGAGTCGGGTATTACGTTACAAAGAAATTTAGGGAAGAAAGAATTTTTTGCAGGTATTCTGCCATCATAATTTATTCCGCGATAAAAAATTCTACCGGCAAACTATGTTCTTTAGACGTAAACATGAAGACCACTCGGGATATCAAAATAGTTGTAAAACATGGAGGGGACATTAAACTCGAATATAATATCCTTTCAATATAGTTGGAAAAATATATATAAAAAATATCGGTAATGTCTTTTCTTAATAACTACAAGAAATAATTAATGCCTTTTTTTGCCTTTTATTTTGTGTCGTCTGTCTCTTTTGGTTATTGTAGTTTTGTAATGTTGACTAACATCGGACGTTGTGAAATAACTTAGAAATATTTCACTTTTACATCCTTCTTTTATATGCTATGGTTATCATTTTAATTCAAAAATTATGTGTGCATTGCATCATTTATTTCCTATCACTTTTTCTTATACAACAATTTCTGCCACATCTTATCAATGCATAATCACCTCCACTTGATCATTGTAGACTATTTTAATCTGGTATGAAATTTCATATTTGTTCTGATCTCATTCAGAATTTCAAAGCCAAACTCTGATTGCATTCCTTCATTTATTTTCACAGCCATGCCATGCTATTCACATTTGACATATATGTTATACATAATTTCAAACCAAAATTTTCTTGCATTCATTTGTTTATTTTCAAAGCCATGCAATGCTATTCACATTTTACAGATATGTTATACTAACCTTGATTCAATTATTCTCTTAAAAAATAATCTAATTTTCCCTACAATAAAACTAGATTAACCAGTGCTTCCATGACGTTGTCGGGAGCCAATAGGTGTATTCTGATTTGAATCTCGAGCTTCCTGCAGGAAAGGGTGATGGTTAGAAAGCATCACAATATAAGGTAATGTAATTCTCATCCCATATCTTACACTTGATAAATTGGAATAGTTGAGAATATTTAAAGTAGGGATAATGTTTCATGCCCATCATAATATCCCTATATTCAAGTGTATCCCTTATTTTCATGAACTCCCTATCTTAAACTGTATCCCTGCTTGTGATAAACTCCCTAGATTCAAGTGTATCAACGCTGAAATATGTTGAAATTCCATCTTTCATCAAATACACTTCTCTTTCTCTTCCACTTGTAGGTAGATAACCTCCTTCCATTCCAAGAAAGAAGTTGGTAACTAGTTTCACTTGAGTTCCGTCACTGGAGGCTGGGATGCAAAAGGAGAAGAGAGACCTGAGCTCAAAAGAAGGGAAATACATGATTTTTTTGCTTCATAGGAGGCATATTATGATTCCCTGATGTCTGGGGAATTCACTGTGATTTTTAAGTAGTGTCATCTGCCTCAACAATCCATCCCTCATCATTAGAAAGAGCCCTTAAAACAACATTGATATCAGCCCTGGGAGGCAAATTGTACCCTCCATATTTCCTCAAACCATTGAAAATATTGGTAGTGATGGACCTCCTGTGCCTCTCTCTCAAATTTTTCTTCTCCTTCTCGCTTGCACACGACTTTGGATTTAGATGCTTCTGCTCCCCTTCATGGGAATGAGCATCATGAGAGCTTGAATCCTTCATTTGTGCCTCCTCTCACTCAAACCCCACTAAATCCCAATATTCTCAGACCATAACACAACAATTGAATCTCAGAGCCTTAACAACAACTTAAATACAACCCATTAGGCCTTAAGACGTGAATTTAATGTTAAGCTGAATAATGGTTTGGTTTATTTCGGTTTCATGGTCAAAGCAAGCAAGAAAGAAAGGTACGTATCATACATATGTACTCACAACTTTATTGGTAATATCTTTTTTATCACAAATAAAATTTAAATTTGATTAGTAGAGTGATTTAGCGTAGGTTTCATTTGTCTTGTCAAAATTAGTTCATGAAATTGATGAAATTTTATGAATGGGTCATTATCCTAAGTTTAGAGAGTCCCACTTGTCATGTCATCATGGTCAAATCTATCAAAATCCACAAAAGGTATCCATGCATTGGTTTAATAATTGGTAGTGGCCACGTGTCTGTCTGTTCCTAAGTATGCAGTGAATATAACTGAAAATAGGTTATTTTCGCTACGGACTGAACTGACTAGTCTGTAGTGAATCTGCCAGAATTATAACGAAAACCACTACGAAATCATGTTTTTCTGCACTGATAAAGGAAATGGTGAAGTGTCAAGTCTTTAGAGGTTCAAGGGTAATATAAGGCCACGTGATCAGTTAGAAGAGTCATCCAACATGCGTAATCATAACTGGTCACTCATCATTTCACTTAACCTCTCTCATTTGTCATTATCCCTTCCATATTTGAATTTCACATTTTAAGTTCACCTTCAAAGCTTCTCTCTGTCATATTTCTTTCTACCTCTGTGTATAGTTGTTTTTGTCGCCCTTGAGAAGTCCAGATTTGTTTGCAAGCTTCTTACTATGCAATCCCTTTCTTTGCAGATGTCATAGCATCAAGAGGCCAGCACAGTGTTAAGGGAGATGGCCATGTAGAAGAAGACTAATAAAGGGGGTTCGTGTGTAAGGTATGATCCCATGGATCTAAAATTACTCAATGAGGACCCTAGCTTTGCATAAGCTTTCGGTAGTGTTGGATGCATGAGATTCTGCCAGAAATTACAAGATTTTCATGCCCAGGTTTCAAAATAATTTGCGGTGAACTTTGTGGGTACTACATCAAAGGTGGGTGTCCTGAGTGTTGTGGTGTCTCCTGAAACAATTTCCCAACCCACAGAGATACTGAGGATGGGAGAAGAGTGGTTCAAAGCCACTAAGTTCAAATTACATAATTATGATGAATTTATGAAACTTGAACATATTGGAGTAGATATAACATCTGGAATCCCAAGGAGTTGCCTTAAAATACTGCTTTAACCAATGCCATGAATTTGTTGAAAATGACAATTCCTCTAGGTAGGGTAATGGAACATACAAGAAAGAGGAATATTTGGTTGCAGGTAGAGAGAAAGAAACTTAAAAGCCAAGTGAAAGAGCTAGAAGAGCAGATGGAGATGATACAGTCATAGCTCAATAAGAAAGGTTTAAAAATAACAGTCATAGATGAACCTAAGGAGACTGAAACCCCTACTGCCAAAGGTGCAGCTTCTAAAGCTTGAAAAGTGAAAAAATTACCTTTTTGATATTTTTTGCATCATTTTGAATCATCACTTGCAGAGCCATAGGAAAATTTTGAAGAAGGAAGCACAATTTTCAAGTCTGCTGCCAATTAGGCAAGTTCATAGCTTATCTTAGGCTTGAAGCCCAGAAATTGCTACAAACTTGTTGTAATGTGTCTTTTTGTTATAAGTCATAGGTGTTTTCATAAAAGAGGCAGGTAAATGTCGGTGTTTATTTATTTTGACTTCATAAACAGCTTTAAATCAGCAAAGGGAGAAAATATGTGACAGAGATGGCCAAAGTCAAAACGCTACAGACTTTTGCTACGAACTTGCCTTAAGTCTCCTGTTTCTGCAACGAAAAAGCTTTTGGAAGATTTTCAAATTTTGATGGTCTATTTTAGATAAGCCAACCATGTGGAAAGGTCAGAGGACATTAGAGGAATTTTTTGGTGGAGGCATGGTCTTCGATAAATATTTTCAACCCACTAGCTCACCATGAAGACACTCATCATCCATCATGACACAACCTCCTAAAAAGTAGGAAGATAAGCCTCCTGACTTGGTGGGATAAATTATGTTTTGGTCATGGTCAGTGCCGCCCAGGCACGTGACTTTTCTCTATGTAAATATGCAGTCTTAAATTTTGTTGATGTAATACATAGGTTATAGATTCCTATTAGGTTTCTAAGTCCTAAAATTAGTAGCTATCAGTTTTATCTCCATGTAATTTTCTTATTGATAGATTAGGTGTCATCAGAGAGACTCGAAGGTCCAACCTTCTTGGTAGACCCAATGTAAATATGCTCAAGCCTATTAATAGGTAGATTGTCGAAGAATAGAGGGTTGAATGATGTTGAATACATAACTAATATTGTAAAAAATTCTTATTAGTAATATACAATGGCTATTGGATTTTCTTCACCTGAGATTCATTGATGTTTTCATGAGCATTTGTCTTATTTTTTCTGCTATTTTATCTTCAGTACTCTAATGTTTGATTACTTAGAATTCATGTATATCATGCTCTAACTTCCTTCAAACATTAGACTGTTGTGTATCTGTGTATGTTATCTTTTCATCAAAACATCTATATGCCTCAACTTCCATAAGAAGAGTTCCTATGTCATTGAGTTTCTTTACATTGACTCCATTTTCCCAATGGTAGTGATTTCTTCACATCTTTCACCTGCATACAAACACACTTAAAACACTATTTCAGAGTTAGCCATCTATTGAAATTCATTTGACTAAAATAATCTTTATCTTTGAGAGAGCCCTCTGAGGCTGAAAAGGCTAATTTTCAGCTAGAAGTAGGTTTGAAACAGTTACTCTAGGTTGAATGGTGGAGCAGCCGATCTGTACCAACTTAGTGATAACAATATTGATCAACTAAATTCATGCCTGGAACGAGATATGCGTATGAATTTGGATCTAGTTCTTCCGAGAAATTAATGTTGGGATCTATTATGTAGGTATGAGTGCAATGTAGGAAAAATGCATCTGCAATAAAACATTTTACTTTGGCTTCAATGATTTAACTATTGGAAAAGGGGAAGTTATATCCAGAATCAAAAGGACTTGAACCCAAATTTATAAAGGGAAAATGTCAATGTTTCTCAATGGTAATTTGTCTACATAACTCTGAATCTTTCAAACAACATATTTTGATTTCCAATTCATTTAGTTGCATCACCATTTTATCTAACCTGTCCTAAAATAAGCCTGTAAGAAAAATACCCTAAAAATCATAAGACAAATGAAAAGTTGGCAACCAAAGCTGTACAATATTTTCATACTAAAAAGGTGACTAAACAACCATTCTAATCAATTTTTTTCCCTATCTGTCAACATGCTTTGGCTAAGGCACCTGTTGCACGACCAAGTCTACTAGATCTGGCTTCTACTTAATATGCTGGAATAAGTCACACTACTGATCTACTCTTAAGAGCCTTGTAAGAGACATAATTGAAGCTAAGATAGTTATTGTAAAACTGAACGTTGAAGGCAAAGACTAGCTGCCATGCAACCTTCCTTGTTTTTATTTATAAAATTTAAATAAACTATTTAAAACTTTGTTTATATATATAATTGAACATATTATTTGTTTAGATTGGTTAACACTATTCACCGAACTGTACAATATTGAATATTACAATAAATAATATGCAAACTGTTAAATATAAATAAACAACTCTAGCGATCTATATGCCACTTACCAATATACCACTCACCACACTACAACATAGCCAAGTGAATAGCATTCATCCTTACTTTATACCAACCATCACTAATAACCCAATTATACTTTACAAAACAAATAATCCTAAAACTAATGAAGATTATCATGAAAATCTACACAGAAAGACTTTATTGATACCTTTTCAGCCGTTAAAGGAAGGTTACTTCAAACTTTAAAAATTGAAGAGTGTTTGCGCTTTAAAATTTTGGCACGTGGCTTTAATTTCAATGAGATTCCGAGGTTTAAAAAAATCGAGCATGAGCTTTGCCTTTGAATTTTTCAAGTAAAATACTTATTTAAAGAGAGTAAAATACAATTCATTCTATGTGATTACGTCGAGAGGCGCATTTGACAGACTAGTATGACACTGAGGTGTATATATGTTGGAGGCCAAAATAAAAAACTAAAAATAAAATTTAAATAATGTCAGCTTAAAGAATAACTTACACAACCATATAAATAAACAATTTAAAATAAATTTAAAATATAAAAAGTTTTAAGAACATAAATAAAACCTTTTTTTATATTTACTCCATAAACCTCTTTGTATTTACAAAAACTCAAAAAAGAAGTTTTATTTAAGTGAATCCTATGGGCCAAATACCATGGGGAAAATTATTATTAATACCATGGGCCAAATACTATATTTATAAAAGAGGTAAAAAACGGTAAGGTAAATAAATAAAAATATATCAAATAGGAGTATAAATCAACATATAATTATATATGAAGTCTATGGACCAAATTAATAATAATAGCATGCAAAAAAAAAATTTATTAACCCTAAAGTTATTATTATTATTATTATTAAATCTAATATGCATATTAATATAATTAAATTTAATAACTTTATATTAATACAATATCAAATTTGTTAGTTATATATATATATATATATATATATATATATATATATACTCTAGATATATATGGGAGGGAAGAACAAAGACATATGATAGAGGTGGAGAATATCGAGAGTGAGAAAGGAGAGATGGAGATAAACTGAAGGAGAGGGGAGAGGAGTGAGAGAGGTAGAGAAGGGTAAGAGAGCGAGAGGGAGAGGGAGACATAAATATGGAGGTTAGAGAGAGAGAGAGAGAGGAGAGGGAGAGAAGAAGAAAGACATAGAGAGTGAGAAGTGGAGAGAGAGGGAGTGACAAGGGAGAGATGGAGAGAGAGGATGTATGTTTAGGGGTGAGATAAAGAGACATAGAAGGAGTGATGGAAACAAGGGGGGAGAGAAGGAGAGAGAAGAAGAAAGGGAGGGATATAGTAATATAGTTGGATAGAGATAGATTAATGGGGGAAGAGAGAGGATTTTAGAGAGAGAGAGAGAGAGAGAGAGAGAGAGAGAGATGATTGAATGGAAAAGAGAGGGAAGGTGACACACACATACAGAGACGAATATATATATATATATATATATATATATATATATATATATAGAGAGAGAGAGAGAGAGAGAGAGAGAGAGAGGGGGAGGAGCATGCGAAAGGGAGAGAGACGAAAGGGAGACGAGAGAGAGGGGTTGAGAGAGAGAGGAAGAGAGTGAGGGTGAAGTGAAAGGAATGTAGGGAAACAAGAGAGAGAGAGAGAGAGAGAGAGAGAGAGAGTGATGTGGGAAGAGATAGGGAGGTAGGAGAGAAAGGAAGAGAGAGATTGGAGAGAGGTAGCGAAAGAGAGATGGGGATGGTGGGGGAGAGAGAGGGAGTTAAGAAGAAATACATAGAGAGTGAAAGTTGGAGAGAGAGGGAGAGAGGATAGCAGCAGGGAAGAGAGATATAAGCGGGGGAGAGGGAGGGAAGGGGAAGAGAGAGAGAGGGAGGGAGAGGAGGAGGAAGTGATACATAGATATATTGTAGAAATAGAGTGTATGTTTTGGGGTTGATATAGAGAGAAAAAGGGAGATAGAGATATAGATGGAAGGTGAAGAGAAAGAAGAGTTAAATGGAGACAGGGAGTGAGGGAAAAAAAGATTGATAAATATGGAGTGAGTGCATGTGTGTGTTTGTGGGTGTGAGAAAAAGAGACAAATAAGGAGATATGGAGGGACATATAGATATATATGGAGGGGGGAGAGAGGGAAGAATATTTATTTCAATAGATGCATTGATTTCAGTGTAGATGGTGATTTCTAATCCTATTTTATTGCTTGAACTATATGCATTGATTTTAGTGTAGATTTTGATTTCTAATGATATTTTATTACTTGCATTAGATGCATTGATTTCAACTTTGTAGATGATTTCTAATCCTATTTGATTGCTTGCACTAAATGCATTGATTTCAACGTAGATGGTGATTTCTAATCATATTTGATTGCTTGCACCAGATGCATTAATTTAAATATATATGTTGATTTATAATTATATTTGATTGCTTACACTAGATGCATTGATTTCAATATATATAATTTGTAATCCTATTTTATTGCTTGCACTAAATGCACTGATTTCAATGTAGATGATCGTTTATAATCCTATTTGATTGCTTGCACTGGATGCATTGATTTTAGTGTATATGTTGGTTTCTAATCCTATTTTCTTACTTGCACTAGATTCATTGATTTGTGTGTAGATGTTGATTTCTAATCCTATTTGATTACTTGCATTAGATGCATTGATTCAATGTAAATGTTGTTTTCTAATCTTATTTTATTTTTTTCATTAGAAGCATTGATTTTAATCTATAGGTTGATTTTTGATTTTATGTAATTGGATGTATGATGGTACATTAATTTTAAATCCATTGGATTAATAGTGTGCATTGATTTCAGTGTAAGCACAAAAAATTATTGACAATGTAGATTTTTTTGTGTGTTAAAGTAGTTAAACCTAATAATATTGGAGAGCAAGAGAGACAAGGTACGATGTTTACAAATATTTAAATGGTTTCATTAGGGGAATTTTGAGGTATAAAATGGGCCTCCAAAGGAAATTATAAAATAATAGTGGAAATAATAATATAAATTTAGATTACATCATCAAATTTTAGAGGGAAAAAAAAGAAAAAACTACTTTTCTAACCCGTATTTTCAACTTATCTCCCTATGGGTTTACTCAAATTTCGAGTAGGAACACTCATTGGATGAAAAATTTGATTCACCATCCAAGGAGTACCCATGTTGGATATTTTCAATCGACCCTGCTACATGAAAAATGAGAAATACATGGAAAACATGATTGCAATCACGTTTTTTTCATGTATTTCTCATTTTTCGTGTAGCAGGGTCCGTCAAAAGTATGCAACATGGGTACTCTTTGGGTGAAGAATTAAATTTTGCATGCAAAAAGTACTCCCACTCAAAATTTTAGTAAAAACTTCGGGAGATAAGTTGAAAATACAAGTTGAAAAAATAGTTTTATTATTTTATTGTTTTTTAATATTTTTACTTTTTTACCCCAAAAATGGTGAATCATCCCCCATGGTTGACATCATCATCTTGAATCCTATTGGTTCTTATAAAGTTTATTTTGGTTGTACATTTTTCTTAGGAGGCCTATTTTAAACTTCAAAAGTTCTCTAATGTATGATTTCAACTGTCTTTTTCATATAATTGATATGAAAATATGACAAAACTAACAATAGTGACAATAAGAATAGTAGAAGGAAATAGTTTGAGATTTATCACAATGAAGACTATTTGTAATTTACTACATTCTTATTATTCACATTTTATATCATTCAATATTATTACATTGTCACTTTGATTTCAAAAAAATCATTTCATCATTTTTCATCATTAAAGTTATATTACAATATTTATCATCTCAACAAATTGAGGTAACTAAGAAAATTTAAAATTAAAATGAATCGATAAATATCAGACATATTTAGAATATTTAAAATGGTTATATTAATATTAGATGTATTTACATATTATTGATAAAATTAATCATATTTTCCTCATATTATCGATAGATTTTCATTGGCCGCACATGACTGAAACCAACCTAGATCCATCTTAACTCTAGATCTATCAAGCGCCGAGAGGGATCAAATCTCTTGAGGTGAAAACCTTCCTCAAATTTTTCACTCAAAAAATAGGTTTTCACCTCGAGAGATTTGATCCCTCGCGGCGCTTGATAGATCCAAAGTTTAGATAGATCTAGGTTGGTGTACTTTCATTCATACTCTGGTTTAAAACAAATGATTTTCATATTATTCTCCGTGAGGTATGTGGCATTTTGGATATAATTTTTCTCATAAATTTAAATTTGCAAGAATAATTTCTCAATGGTTTATTATACAAATTGGTTTTTTTATAAATTAATTATATTTTATTGTATCGTAAAAATTGTATATAAAGTTTAAATTTGTTTCTCTAGGGTGGTTTGTTGTAAGGGAAATTAGACCAATGACAATGGAGGTATGTTATCACTTTTTTGTCTACTAAAATGATCAAAATTAAAGCTAATATTACCTTACACTTGGAAATTTTTTTAGATACATTGTAAAAGTT
Organism: Pinus albicaulis; assembly: GCA_034641835.2. NCBI lineage: Eukaryota > Viridiplantae > Streptophyta > Pinopsida > Pinales > Pinaceae > Pinus > Pinus albicaulis. The sequence continues at coordinate 725,850,415 of CM076576.1, forward strand.
ATTGCAGACAATCTGAATTTCCATAGTTCTATCTTATCTAAGAAAATAAAAAGAGTTTCTTAATAAAAAAAATAAAAAACATGTGCTTGCATCTTTAAACTAGAGACTTTGATAGGGGTCGATCAAGTGTGATTTGGCCTACTGGAGATTGATAGCAACACTAAAAATGTCCCTAAATATGGGCCATGCGGGCATCTAAGATGACCAAGCAAGAGTGTTGGTGGTGTTGAACTTGTTGGATTTAATTGAGGTAGGTATAATTTTGTTGCGGTCCTCATGTTTTTATGTGAGGACACAACGTAGTAGATTTTTCATTTGCCAATGAAGGTTAATAGACTTAAAATATTGGCTCCTCCATCCCCTAGTGTGGCTAAGGTTGGGGACCCAACTAAAAAATTCAAGTTTCTTTTCAGAAACTAAATACCCTTAATAGTTATTCATGGTCAAGGCTTCTAATTGTTGAATTTCTTCTTGAATTTTAGGTGGAGTGATAGAGTGATATATTATAGCAACATATTGAGCTTGATATTGGGCCTTGGGTCTTCTCAAAGCGCCATAATCCCTAGACCCATCCCTTGAGCGCATTCTTTGTCTTAGCATGGTGCCTAGAGACAGATGGAACCAAATGCTAGTAAAATCCAGAAAGTGGTGAAAACCAATGGAAAAGAAAAAGGTTAACCAAAACATGGCAGAGAGTTGTGAGGATATTAGAGCCAAAACTAGCCAAAGAAAATGATTGTGAAGCAGTTGGATAGAGGAACTCACAAGGAGATATTTGTGGGAATGAAAGAACTCAAATATAACAAAAAAATTTGAATTATGGAAGGAAAATCTACCTCAAGTGAGCCACCATGCATACAATATTCTAAATTCTAATAAAAATATAGAACTAGACTAGACTAGCTGAAGGTGGTGAGTAGAATATTTTTTATCAAATCTAGCTCAAAAAGTGCTTGCTCCAGGAATTGAACGTCAACTTCTCCTCCCCACCATGCCACTGGGGAATTTTCCTACTCGTCACATCTCCCCTGAACCTGTAAACAAGAAGAAAATGATCTTCCTTTTAGTGGATTGAGGGTAATGGGGGCCTATGCTAGGAGGTTTTGGGCATTTTATCACTATGATACTAAGAGACTAGGCTCTAGAGGTCAAAAATCCCACCTAGAGCTAGGGGCAGATGTAAAGATAGCATAAAAGGGTGGGTTTATGACAAGCTAGATAGTAAAATTCCAAGGGCGCAAAGGTTTCCATATTAAATCGCCGAGAGAATGAGGCTTGCAACATGTGTGAATACATGGGGGAAATGGCCAAGTCACCCCCCTCTTTAATGTTGTGAGAGGCGGTGGGGTAGGATGCCTTCCCCCTGCCTCTATTGGCTCATTTTTCCACACCCCCTCCGGGTTTATACAAATTGATCTTAAAATAAACTTTATAAATTGTTTTTTCTATAAATTTAACATAATGAAATTAAATTACATCATTATGGATTTATTAAATTAATTTAAATAATTTCATATATTTCATAAATAATTTCTGAAGTAAAACAAATCTTAAATTAACCTCTAATAACTCAAAAAAAACAAAAAACCTATTCTTTTATGAAAATAGACTTTGAAATAAGAATAAGGATAAACTTAGTTCATTTAATGTACCTCAACTAATCCCTACACACACATATTTAAATTATGTTCATTTTTATTGTTTCATTTATGCCATTTGAGATTAAGCTATAATGATATAAATATTGTATCTAATAAAGTTGCCTTTCTAAACAATGTTTTCGATTTATGTTGTCATATTTTAAGTATCATTCATTAATCCATTAATCATCTTTTACTTTTGTAATCACCCCATCAATCAATAATAACTTTTCTCTTAATGTTCCTAAGACAATATTTTAAATTTCAACCTAATATATTCTACCTTCCATGGTTCTTATTCTTGTTTGGGATTTTATCTCCTCTTATATATATAATCCCTAAATGAAATATTGTATACATATCCTATTTTCATATCATTACTTAATTCACCCAATCATAATTTACAGTGGATTATTATTCTCATATAGCCAAAATGGTCTAAAATTTTACCCAATCATTATTTACACTCGATTATTATTCTCATAGCCAAAAGGGTCTAAAATTTTGTGACCTTCATATGCTTGTTTGAAACACTTCTAAACATATTTGTTAACATGCTCTTGTTTGGGATTTTATCTCCTCTTATATATATAATCCCTATATGAAATATTGTATAAATATCCTATTTGCATATCATTACTTAATTCACCCAATCATAATTTACACTGGATTATTATTCTCATATAGCCAAAAAAAACTAAAATTATCATCCCTAAATGAAATATTGTATACATATCCTATTTGCATATCATTACTTAATTCACCAAATCATAATTTACAATGAATTATTATTCTCATATAGCTAAAAAGATCTAAAATATTTCCCAATCATAATTTACACTCGATTATCTCATAGCCAAAAATATCCAAAATATTAGCTAATCATAATTTACACTCAATTATCTCATAGCCAAAAAGTTCTAAAAATTTGTGACCTTCATATGATTGCTTAAAACACTTCTAAACATATGGGTTAACATGCTTGTTTGAAATACTTATACACATATGGGTTAGCTAAACTTACACTATACTTTAAAAATGTTTCACATATGAAATCATGTGTTATATCATGTAACAATATTTTATTAACATTTGATATTATGGTTTTCTACACCAATGTGGGATATATGTTCCAACGACCCTTCAGGAAGCTTCATAAACATGGCAACATATATTTATTATGTGTATTTAATTGATGTGGAAACACGGGGATATGTGTAAACCCTAACATCAATGATAGAGATCTAATCATACACAATCAATGACTCTGAGGAAAATAGGGTTCTTATGTATACTTAATGACTACTTTTTTGTTTGTCATTTTCCCTAGTTACCCTTTCATTTAGTTTTGGTTCCACGAGGGTTCAATAGCACTGCAACTCATTTTCGCTTCAAGGTTATTAGTTAGTCTTTTCTCTCCATGGTGCGTAAAGTTTGCGTAAAGTTTTCTACTAGACACTATTGTCTTCTAGTGTTATCAAAATTTTGACTCATACACTCAGGAAAGATTCTTCTTCCAACCTTTTATAGCATTCAAGTCTAATAAATTTCCATTCATTGTTATAGGATTTGTATTTAAAACAATGTTTTCATTTTCTTCTTTGTTTTTGCTAATTGTTTGAGGTATATCACTCTACATTCCACTATCTAACTTTATGTGTGTCATTTGGGGTTTACTAAAGAATTCATTTGACATACAATTGATGTATGGTTACTTTAATATTTATACAATGGTCACATGCTAGTGAGGCATAATAGTTCAACGAGCTAAACAACTCAATCAACTGGTAAAAATTAAAATCCATATGCATTAATTTCTCCTCTTCAACTCAAAAAGTTAAAGTGATATTCATTGCAAGTGTTTATATGTATACCCAAATTTGATTCTTTTACTTCTTGAATTCTTAATTATAAGTACATTATATATATATATATATATATATATATATATATATATATATATATATATATATATATATATATATCACTGATTTTTTTTGTTTAATTGCGCTCATATCATCTTTTATAGAAACATTTGACATGTAGTTTGGATAAATGTCTATAACTCTTTAATATTGTTCTAGTTATGTTAAAAAAATTCAGATATATAGAATTCCTTTGTATAGTTATTTTTGTTCATAATTTGAGTAATCTATTTTTGAAAGAAATATTGTTCTCTCGTCTATCCCTTTCCTATATAGTGATTTGTATATTTTCTGTTGAAATGCTTGTTATATATATATATATATATATATATATATATATATATATATATATACATACATTTCCATGTACCAACTTTTGTATCAACATGACTTGAATAAAATAAATGGCAGATAACGATTTCTTGTGAATACTACTACAAAGACTTTTAAATATCCACATTTCAGGAATAATAATATTAGAAAATTAACCGAACTTTAATTTTATTTTTCTTCAATTCACATTAAAGTCATACACAATTGAAAATTTCATAATACCAATTTTAAATGTATTTTTAGAAAATCAATAGTTGAGTACTTGGCTCCTCCCATCCATGATACTTCTCCCTGAAGATCCCCCCAATCATAGGTCTACAATTATTTTGTATTATGCTCACTTGATTCTCTCCAGTCACTCCTTATCCAAGAGCATGAGAGACAAAAGCAAACAGAAAAAAAGGTTTTTATGCATTACCCATCTATGACTCTTTTGATGGTTGATAATTACCTCCACCTCACTAATAGGTGACAAGTAGCTACCAACTCATTAACGAGCTTTTGTTTCTCACTCCAAAATATAACATCACATTCTTTAGGGAAAAATTAAATTGGTAAATTTCATAATTCACAATAAATATTATCATCCAGATTAGATTCCTAGGACTTATTAATGGGTAATTAATATTCTTCATCAATTTGTAGCCTCATATATTTTTTCCAAATGTACTCCAAAGTTGATTTTCCAGACAACTTTGTTTATTCAAAAAATATCATAAATACAAAATTATAATCGTTCATTATTAATAACATATTGTTGATAATTAAATTCTTCATATGTCTTTCAAATTTTAAACATTAAAAAAATGCACATATACACAATATTTACATAAAAACCTCAAGTCAGACAATATCACCATTCATTACATTTAAACGATGCATAATACTAATTAAAATCAAAATTATCCAAATATGAAATGAATATTACTAATTAAAATTCAAAATCATAAAAAAAAAAAGAATATTCAAAATGGTTGAAAATAAGACATTATCATTGTTATGGTATCTAGTGGAATAAATAAAATGTTAGACACTTGTATAATCATGTACCTTATACTTTGATTTTGATAAAAAAATCAGTTGATTTGAATAATCACTATTGAACTATAAAGTGGAATTAGGTTATTATATCTTTTGGTTGCACATTGTTTGGCACTAGATTATGACACCTTTTCAAAATATTGATGTTGATACTTTGGCCACAATTGAATGGCTTATTAGGTAAATTTGTGGAATCGATTCTAGACATTTATTTAGTAAGGTTAATATTAAAGTTTCACAAGAGAACTAAAAAAGAGTTGATAATTTGATCTCAAGACCCATATTTTATAAACAAGTAACTAGAATATCTCGATAAGAAAAAAACTAAGGGAACAATCCAAAGAAATAGTAATACTTCATGCTAATTGAGATGAGTTGGAGGGATCGACCTCTATTGGAACTTTTCCACTACCAGTAGAGATGCAAAGGTCATGTGGGAGGCTAAGATAAACTTATATCCTCTTCATGCATTGGTCCAAAGCCTTCATATACAATCGTTGTTCAATAAGCATGAGAAGTATTTCCTCCTCTATTTCGTTACTGTCTAATAAAACTCTTCTCAGTAATGTCTTCATGTGCCAATTGAAATCCATTATGTACATATATTGGTTTTGTCTTCTCATGTTGTGACCTGTATCTATTACCCAAGCCACTACTTCCCCCATGATATTTGTGACTGATGGACAATCACCTTTTCTGTAAATAACACACTCAACCTTAGTGAGCTCAACATGGATCTTCAGTGGCATATGAGAATGATAGTGCATGGATGAGTATTCCACTCTTTAATAAATGCAAGGTCATCATATTTTCTTATAGTACCCAAACCCTCATTGGAATCTTACATATTGATATGGCATTATTTTAAACCAAAATAGATGATGAAGACCCTATATATGAAAAATATAAAAACGGTGACTTGAATAGAACATGGAATACTAAAATGGTAAAGGAATGAATTCTTATGATTTCTTAGAAGGATGAGATGGAAATGAGAAGGAAGAAGCAGAAGGAATGGGGTAACATAGAGAAGGTAGTTGAAAAATACACATGCACAATGCAACTAAAAAAAGAAACGACGAGACATAATATAAATGGTGACAAAGGAGCTTGTATTTCAAATTGTAAAATATGACCACACTGAATACTAATCCACTATGGAGCCAAAATCCCCAAAATCATATAGAATGGATAAAATCATGGATACGTGCAAGCATTGATCTCTCGCAATTCACTTTGAAAAATTATTGTTTTCAAGAAATGGTTGTGCCATAACAAAATGCAAATCAAAATAGGAGAAGCCTTCACCAACCAATGGCATTACATCACCATGGGGGGGCTACATGTTATGCCCCTTCCAATTATTGTTGGGTTATACAAGTAGCATGTTGACCCTCTCTTATCACTTCTCTTCCTACCCCATACAAGGAGACTCTAGAGATTAAATTGAAAGGAACACCACAAATAAAAATAATAAAGAAAGGAAGTGAAAATATATTTAAAAGTTGTATTGAAAAAAAATTATTAGTTGGGTGGAATGGCTACTATCTTCTCCATCCATATTCAAATTCCCATTAAGGGCATGGTGAGATTTAGCCTTATTATTATTTTTGTAAGGGCTTCAATTTTGGAAAAATAATTAAGAAACTTAAGAAGAAAGAGATTCCCTTACCCAAAACATATATCTAACCATTTATAAAAAAATAATAAAATTTTATGAACATGGGAATAACGGGGAATATGTCCTAGCCAACCATGATGGAAAATTTCTTCCCCACTTGTTAAATGGGTTTTATTTGAAACATTTATTCCCTTGAAACTTGCGGGGTATAATACCACCTATATATAGCTTTTTTTTTCGAACTATAGATCTACTTTCAGAACCGTTTGCATTGTTGGATTCCTTGCGATTAACCCTTTAGCATGGTATATTTCATTCCACATTTCAGAGACATACGTTTGGGATCTATTTCAGCATGTGCCCATACAGGTGCACTAATATTTATGTACTTCTTTTACATATACCTTTTCAATTTTATTATGATTGAGCACTCTCACTTGTGGTACTCACAGTTTCTTGTGGGCAGATTATGCACGCATACCCTACATGACATCTTGCGCTATCAATGAGGCTTCAAAAGTCTCATGGGCTATGATGAATCAAACTATCATCTAGGATCTCATGTCCCTCATCAGACACATTACATTATTTCCTTGTATCCTCTTAGAATTCAACACTCATATATACTCTGGCTCACTGTGACTCCTATACAATTTTTTCTGATCACAGGAACTGGATCCGAATTTACCTACCCCCATGGTTGTCCTAGTAGATCCCCTATATTATTTGACATCCATGTTGACATTCTTTAGGATTGGGATTATGTATATTTGGGCTGAATTTGCAAAGGAAAATTTTAGGGTTGAATTTGCAAAGGAAATTTTTTGGGCTGAATTTTGAAGGGAAATTTTTTGGGCTGAATTTGCAAAGGAAATTTTTTGGGTTGAATTTTGAAAAGAAATATTTTGGGGTGAATTTGCAAAGGAAATTTTTTGGGCTTAATTTTCAAAGGACATTTTTTGGGGGTATTTTTTGAAGTGGCATTTTTTTAGAGTAAGTGTTTTGGGTTGAAGTAAATATTTTATAACGATTTTTTAAAGTGAGTTTTTGTCTAAATTTTTAAACTGAGATTTTTTTGCAGGACTTTGAAGGAAATATTTTGAGCTTAATTTTAAAAGACATTTTTTTGGAAGAATTTTTAAAGTAAGTGTTTTGGGTTGAATTATGTCTTTTGTGCAAAATTTTTAAAGTGAGTTTTTTTGAAATTAAATCTTTTGTGATGATTTTGTTGAAATTTGCAATAAGAAACAGTGAAATTGGCATCCAGAAACAACATCCAGAAATGGCTACCATGAAGGCTTTTGATTTAATTATTTCTTAATTAAATTAGAATAAATGTGTGTCAAATTTATTTATCCCTTCAATAAATTGGACAATAAATTGTAATATTATCTCATAATCACTTGTAATATTTAATTGAGTGTCATAGACTCAGCTAGCTCATGAAATTCGAGTTGAGGGTGGTTGGTGAGGCATGTAGAGTGATTCTGTTTGCTTTAGAGTCCAAGTTATAGTTATTGTATCATTTTAATGCATGAGAAATCAATTAACTCAATTAAGTGAGTTAAAGTCAGTCTAACTAGTTGTAACTCATTGTTGCACTAGTGAGAGGTCAAGTGAATTAAATCAAATTTAATTCACATGCAGTGATTTGTCAAGTGACTGATGATTTAATATTAATAGCTATATGCATGTAAATTCTGATGAAGACCCAGTTGAGACAGAGGTTAAAGGGAAGTTATCTATCAGTTGTATTTGTAGCAAATTACCCAAACGCAATTATATACACCATAGGATGCCCATGATGTATTGTGCAATAAAGGAAGGTTGATTATTCTATTTAATAGGTATTAATTTCCTAGGGATTGCGCAAGAAAGGCCGGTTGAGCAGAGGTAGGAAATTGGCTAAGTGTTGGTCGATTTTGTCCGGATCAATGTCAGACAATTGGTAGAGTGCAACAAACTCTTGTGAGAATAGTGCATTGTAATTGTTTCATGATTCCTTGGTTGATTATACAATATAGATAGAGGGGTTTTGAGCAGCAAGATTTCCCCAAGAAAAATATATGTATTGTGCGATTGATTTTCTTCTTTCTCTTACTTGGTGTGATTGTGCAACCGTGTTTAATTTCCGCAAATTAGTTGTGGAAGGATTTAGTATCTTTCTCTATAATATTTCATGATCGCATTGCATTATCGAATTGAATCCATTGGTATACATATTGTTTGTATAATTTCTACATATTTTTTGAAGTGAGTTTTTGTCTAAATTTTGATAGTGAGTTTTTTTTGCAGGATTTTGAAGGAAACTTTTTTAGCGTCACTCTAAATTATCATGGGAAATCAAAAAAATTGCAAGAGAAAATATGATCAAACAAGAGACCCTGAGGCTCATAGAAAATACGAGAGAGAAAATCGAAAAAAAATAAGAGAAGAACGCTCAAATATTGAAAGGGAAAATCAACCTCAACTAGAAGTTGAAGTAGGTATGTAAATGTAAATATTATAAATGATATTTAAAATTTAACTAGTGTATTTTGAAACTTAATTTTTATTTAATGAAGTAATTTGAAAAATATTTTGCAATGTAAAGAGAGAGAGATATTCCTCATAACATTGATGATGGGATAGAAAATTTTGAAAGAGAAAGTGAAAGAGATATTGAACCAATGATTGAAGATGTTAAAAATTTTGAAAGAAATTCAAGTGAAGAAATTGAATCACCAAGTATGTATATATATGTTGAGATTATACATATTTATTAATCTAATTATTTATTGAATATTTAAACTCATTTTGTACATTTAATTCTCATATAAACAAATGAAATCAATATCGATGATGAGATGTTAGAAAATGTTGACACTGACACATATGAAGATAAAAAAATGATCATGTTATACGAAATCGTGTTAAGCGCATTATTGATATTTTATTTAAAGATGAAAATGTGGAAGTTCAAACCCAAATTTTGAGAAGTCTCTTAACATCAAAGAAATTAAAGGAAGCTATGACTCTATTGGGTATTCGAAAATCAACAAAATATAAAAAAAATGAAGGAAAATGTGATACAAAATATAAATAGTTCTCTAAAGTCAATTGGAATATCTAGAAAGAAAAGTGATTTAGATGCACGTAGAGAAATAAAAATGGCAGTGGTTTCATCAAGTACTAAAGAGAATCACTTGGTAAAATATATGACACAAGAATTAGGGACCTCACCAAAAAAATTGCACAAACATCAAAAATTTCAATTACAAATATATGTAAATGATGAACTCGCTTGTTGGACAGTTATTTGTAGGCAACCATACAAAGATAGACTTGGAGAAGATGTTAAAAAAAATAATATATGAATATTGGATGAAAAATTCATGGGTTTCACCAAAAGAAAGGGATGTGATGCAACAAATAATAACACAAAATAAGTATGAAGAACATGCAAAACATATAATGGAAACCACCTAGATAGAGTTATTCAACAAGTTCATAAAAGAGAATCGTGAAATTAATGTCTCAATCCGTGCTTTTGTGCAAAAAAAACCATGGTATGTTACACCTATCACTGTATGCGACACTTTTTGTTGTCGTTATCATGTGGAATTTCAGTTATATTATGACATATTCATTAATTTTGGTAATTGTTTTTGGAAAAATTCACCTCCTCCTTCCACTATCCATCATTTCATGTCTCAAATTCTATGTGCAAGAGAAAGCCATGAATTATTTTACCAAAAGAAATGTGTTGGTGGTAAAAAATGCGATCATTGTGGAAATTTGACTTTATTTCCCAACAAATATCTTATTGATATAAATGATTAATCATTGTCCAACATAAAAGTGAAATGAAAGATATATGAATATATTCATACATCGATTGGTTCAAGTAGTACTAAAAGTGGTAAAAGGATTGATTTATAAGAAGAATAAATTTTTGTGATAGAGTTTTTGAGAAAGTCTGAGGTAGAAATTTATAAATACACCAAGCATTCCCATAGAGCTCGATGGCAAGACTTGCAATATAAAAAATCCCATGATTTTTTTCCACCAGGGACCATTTTTTCAATAGTTGATTTTGCAGAGAATTACACATTTGTTCCATAAAATGAAATACAGAGTGCATAATATCATTCTGACCAAGTCTCTATGCTTATCCATATTCTATATAGACACGTTGAAAAAGATGTTGATCATCTATAAAGCACCAGTGAAAATCGACATATTATTAAATAATATCACTTTTATATCAGTGACAATCATACACACGATACACATTTTATACAACATTTTTTTGATAAGATTTATGACTCATTGAAAGGTCATGGAATAAAATTCAATGAACATTGGATATGGTCAGATGGATGTGCATGCAAATTCAAATATTCATGATCATTCTCTTGGTTGTGTCGTCTTCATGTGAAAACTCGCATTAAACATTGTTAGAATTTCTTTGACACTAGTCATGGAAAAGGAGAACATGATGGTGCAGGGGCATGTATAAAATGAGCAATTCGAAGATATCAAATGGACCACTCTGCACACTGACTTATCTCAATTGAACAAGTTTTTCAATGGTGCATCGCTGCACTAAGCCATGAGACTAACCGGTCAAGGGAAGTACGAAGTTACATGTACATATATATAAATTAACTTGCATATATATATATATATAACTTTAAGATACATGATCTAATTTTTATTAATTTTCTAATTTTAAAGATTATTTATCACAATGATTATCTTTGATTTTATTTTAAATAACATATTTATATTCTTTTTTGAATTTTCCATAGGTTTTTTTAGCATATTGGGGTCCAATATGTAGATAGATCGAATGGAAATGATGTTGAAACAATAAAAGGGGCTCGAAAATTGCATTCAATTAAATCAAAGGAGTACCAAAATGTGTTTGCATTTGATAAAAGAAAATATTTTTGTGTTTGTCATGTTTGCATAAACGGCACAAAATCCAATGATGTTTATGAAAACAAAATGTATGTAAAATATTGGCAACATACAGAACTAAACACAAAGGGGAGAATTTATGTTGCAAACTTTGAAGAAATGCAATCAGAGGAGACTATAGTATCATCTGAAGGTGATAAAGTTTATGATCTTGTTAGAGAAGGTAACATTTCAATTGCTTTCAAATGATAGAGATCTATAAATAGATAATAAAATCAAGTACACATGTTAATTTTAAAGTTCATTTTTCATGTTAATTATGATCTAAATTTATTTACTTGTTTTATTGTGGAGGAGATGTTTTTGTTGTAGTTGCACCTACTAACAACGTAGAAATTTTCAAGTATTATTTGATGTGTTTCACTGAATGAAAGATGAAATTATTGGAAAACTATGATGATCACGAGTTTATATACTGAAATGTTATTTTTTCCAAAAACTCATAAAAGTCAGGATTTTGTTTACTTTCAAGACTATGAACCTGATGTCATAAGTTGTCAATATAGTAACTTGGTGTGTGCAACATGCATAAAGTTGATAGAAGTTCAATCAAAGAAAAAATTGAAAATTAAGAAATGGAAATATCAAAAGTTTATCATGAACGGATCATAGAGGATGGCATTCTAGTAGAATTTTTTTGATTGAACTGCCCAGCAATTTCTTCTACTTGGATACATCTTTGAGAACTTACAAAACTCAAGTAGAAAATTTTAGCCTTTTTTTTGTGCATTCTTAAGTTTTACATTATTATATGTATATTTTATGTTATGTACAAGTGTTTGCACATGTACATTTTTTTTGCACATGCACACATCAAGCAATTTATACATATACACATACATGTAGATTCTCTGGTTTTAAACGATTTCATACATTCTCTGGTATGAGCTAGTTAATTTTATGTCATTATTGCAAAATGTATGTATCTAGCATATTTGATATAATGCAAATTTAAGTTATGATATTGTTTTATACGTCTAAAGAAAATTATAATATCCATTCTTTAATGCAAAATGTGTATCGTGTTTTGTAATTTCCTGTTTACTATCAACTGACATCCATAGTAGCCTTTCTATGTACATTAATGAAAAATGTTGTGTACAGGATATTTTTTAATGCAATTTTAAAATTTTATGTTTCTTTGACACATCTATGTACACCTAGAATTTTATGATTGTTTTTAGATTTACATCTATATGTATTGTATATTAATACATTATCAAAATGATTTAAAATGAAAAAGGTATGAATACAATGCAAATTTTCTTTCATTGCTACATATTCATGAACTTAAATATACATGTATTTAACTTGTAATATGTAAAACCATATATGATTGTTTTAAATAACACATGATCATGTGAGAAATGTATCTAAATATCACTTTTAATAGATGTATGTCCTAGTTATATAACATTCATACATGTTCAAATGCATTTAACATGTACCACATGTGTTTTATAATTTTCAATTTCAATCTAGATTCATTTTAAATAACAAATGACAAAACAACTTGAGCTTTAAAAAGAAAACATTTAATATAAGATTGAATCTAAGTTAACATTATAACAAGAAGTCATCATGTATTCAAAATGTAATGTAACTAAATGCATTTATGTACTTCAATCATTAATACATATTCATGAACTTAAATATGTATTTAACCGTCTATAATTGTTTTAAATGACACATGAGCATGTGAAAAATGTACACCTAAATATCACTTTTAATATACATGTCCTAATTATATAACATTCATACATGTTCAAATGCATTTAACATGTACCACATGTGTTTTGTAATTTTCTATTGCAATCTAGATTCATTTTAAATAACAAATGACAAAACAACTTGAGCTTTAAAAACGAAACATTTAATCTAAGATTGAATCTAATTTAACATTATAGAAACAAGTCATCATGTATGCAAAATGTAATGTAACTAAATGCATTTACGTACTTCAATCATTGTTACATATTCATGAACTTAAATATGTATTTAACCATCTATAAATGTTTTAAATGACACATGAACATGTGCAAAATGTACACCTAAATATCACTTTTAATAGATGTATGTCCTAATTATATAACATTAATACATGTTCAAATGCATTTAACATGTACCACATGTGTTTTGTAATTTGCAATTTCAATCTAGATTCATTTTAAATAACAAATGACAAAACAACTTGAGCTTTAAAAACATAACATTTAATCTAAGATTGAATCTAAGTTAACATTATAACAAAAAGTCATCATGTATGCAAAATGTAATGTACCTAAATGAATTTATGTACTTCAATCATTGTTACATATTCATGAACTTCAATATGTATTTAACTATCTATAATTGTTTTAAATGAGACATGAACATGTGCAAAATGTACACCTAAATATCACTTTTAATATATGTATGTCCTAATTATATAACATTCATACATGTTCAAATGCATTTAACATGTACCACATGTGTTTTGTAATTTACAATTTCAATCTGTATTCATTTTAAATAACAAATGACAAAACAACTTGAGCTTTAAAAACAAAACATTTAATCTAAGTTTTAATCTAAGTTAACATTATAACAATAAGTCATCATGTATGCAAAATGTAATGTAATGAAATGAATTGATGTACTTCAATCATTATTACATAGTCATGAAATTAAATATGTATTTAACCATCTATAATTGTTTTAATTGACACATGATCACGTGCAAAATGTACACCTAAATATCACTTTTAATAGACATGTCCTAATTATATAACCTTCATACATGTTCAAATGGATTTAACATGTACCACATGCGTTTTAATTTTCAATTTCAATCTAGATTCATTTTAAATAACAAATGACAAAACAACTTGAGCTTTAAAAACAAAACATTTAATCTAATATTGAATCCAAGTTAAAATTATAACAAGAAGTTATCGTGTATGCAAAATGTAATGTAACTAAATGCAAATTTACTTCAATAATTGTTACATATATTCATGAACTTAAATATATATGTATTTAACCTGTAATATGTAAAACCATCTATCATTGTTTTAAATGACAGATGATCATGTGCGAAATGTACCTAAATGTTACTTTTAATAGATGTATGTCCTAATTATGTAACATTCATATATGTTCAAATGCATTTAGCATGTACAACATGTGTTTTGTAATTTGCAATTTCAATCTAGATTCATTTTAAATAACAAATGACAAAACAACTTGAGCTTTAAAAACAAAACATTTAATCTAAGATTGAATCCAAGTTAACATTATAACAAGAAGTCATCTTGTATGAAAAACGTAATGTAACTAAATTCATCTATGTACTTCAAGCATTGTTACATATTCATGAACTTAAATATGTATTTAACCATCTATAATTGTTTTAAATGAAACATGATCATGTAAAAAATGTACACCTAAATATCACTTTTAATATCTTAGATGTCCTAATTATATAACATTCATACAAGTTCAAATGCATTTAACATGTACCACATGCGTTTTTTAATTTGCAATTTCAATCTAGAATAATTTTAAATAACAAATGACAAAACAACTTGAGCTTTAAAAACAAAACTTTTAATATAAGATTCAATATAAGTTAACATTATAACAACAAGTCATCATGTATTTAAAATGTAATGTAACTAAAAGCATTTATGTACTTCAATCATTGTTACATATTCATGAACTTAAATATGTGTTTAACCATCTATAATTGGTTTAAATGACACATGATCATGTGCAAAATGTACACCTAAATATCACTTTTAATAGACATGTCCTAATTATATAATATTCATACACGTTCAAATGCATTTAACATGTACCACATGTGTTTTGTAATTTTCAATTTCAATCTAGATTCATTTTAAATAACAAATGAAAAAACAACTTGAGCTTTAAAAACAAAAAATTTAATCTAAGATTGAATCTAAGTTAACATTATAAAAACAAGTCGATTTGCAAAGAATGCACTATTGTAAGCTTGTGAGTGCTTTAGAGGGGAATGTGTGAGAATAGGAATAGGGTGTTGAGATGCTGGTCAGAGGGTTTGGTGGCTTCTTCTGAGCACTCTAGCAAGCTCTGGAGGAGGGCAAGGCGCTTCCTGCAAAGCTCCTTAAACGTGGGTCAGCTCTGGCTAATCATATGAGTCGAGCAGGGGCCAATGGGGCCCCTTATTACAAACAAATCATTATGGACAAAGGAAAAGGCCCAAGCGAAGGGGTGCAGATTGTTGGTTCAGATACTGCAGGAAAGGATAATGTGGGCAAGAAGCAGAGGGCTAGCGGAATTACCAAGGAGGCACAGGGTTAAAGGCGATCAAGTGGGATCAATATAATGGAAGGAAAAGGCAAAGATAATCATACTCCCAAGAAATAATCTCTTGGGACAGAAGAAGGGATGAAAGCCATAGTAGAAAACCAAGCCCAAGCCCAAGAGGGCTTCGGTCCATCAAGATCTACCACGAAAGGGAAAAAGCAGGTGGAAAACAGATAGTGTAAATAAAAAACCTCAGAAAGTCTTCGGGTCATCATCAAAGATCCCGAAATGCAAGATTATAGGGATCATATGTAAATACATGCACTGATATACAAATTTATAGGCTTTTAGCCAACAGAAAAAGCCCTATGCCTTTGGATAAAACAGAAATGGAAACCTAAAGGTGATGTTCGGCTCCATCTTGGAGCTAAGGGTTTATTTACGGTTTTGTTTGCAAACCTGGAAGATAGAGACCGTATTTTTGATGGGGGGCCCTATTTCTATGCTTCGGCAGGTCTATATATGAGACCATGGAAACCCAAATTTTCCCTAGAACAAGAAACATTTACTAATGTACCGGTATGGATCCGCCTCTTCTCTCTCCCCATCGACTACTGGAGGCCCTCGGCGCTTGAACAGATTGGTAAAAAGTTGGGAAAGTTTTTCCAAGCCTCGAAGGCCACCCTGCAAAAAAGGTATACCTCCTGTGCACGAATATGTGTGGAAATGGATGTTTCAAGGGCCCTGCACGAAGGACTGTGGCTGGAATTTAGGGATTAAGTTTTCTTTCAGGCCATCGACTGTGAGCAGATTCCCTTTCGATGTCACTGATGTCATGAACACAGACGCATGTTCATGGAATACCCTCTGAATAAGAAAACAGAAAAAAGTAAGGAAGGAGCGGATAAAGATCAGGAAGACTTCACCCGTCCCAATGGGAGACAGAGAGAAAACCGAAGGAACCAGCCTAAAACAGGGATATTTACTAAATGCACTGGCAATGCTTTTGAAATTTGGGGAGACAATAATGATATAGCAGAAGACTCCCATCAGCTAGACTCTCAACTAGATTCAATGGGAACTATGGAGCAGGGGAACCTAAGCCCTAACATGCATACTATGGAAGAGACCCTAGAAGGCATCGGATGATATTAATATGTCGAGAGAGATGCAGAAATGTCAATAAGTGAAGTAGGTACGGAAGACCTAGAACTTAGGGATATCCTAGAACAAGAGGGTATGGACCTGAACAATATGGTGGACCAATGGAAGGAAAGAGGATTGGAACACATCCTGGAAGAAGAGATGGAAAGGGTCAACTTCCTCCTTCTGGCCCAACAAGAGGCAGAGACCAAGGGCCAGAAGAGAGGGCACAGAGCGAATAAAGGTCTGGGAATCAAAGTCCAAGGACTGCATCAGACTAACCAAAAGGCCAAACCTATGCTCAAAAGGGGAAGACGATCAAACAACGAAGCTCTCCAGGAACTAGGTCAAATGCTCCTAAACTCAGGTAAGATGAAAGCCCTTGAGGCTTTCACCTCCTCTTCTTAACTTCTTATGTTTATCATGAAGATATTATTATGGAATGCTAGAGGGCTAAACAGGAAGAGGAAACAAATACTTCTGAAGAAGAAATTCAGAAACGAAAACCCAGATATGATCTTCCTACAAGAAACTAAGTGCTCAAGTAAAAATATGCAAGAGATAAGCAGGAAAATCGGTAGGAGAATGGACTATATAGATGTTGAAGGAAATGGGATGGAAGGAGGATTGGCAACCTTTTGTAACCCCCACTCTTTTCATCTAGTTAATGCATAATCAACAAGATCTTATGTATCTTTAGAGATGCAAATTATAGGAGAACCTGGTACATATCTATGTACCAATGTTTATGGGCCCCAAAGACTAGAAGATAAGTTGCTACTTTTGGACCACCTTTCTGAATTGCAACATAGACACACTGGTGTTGAAGGGATCTATGGGGGATACTTTAATATGATCACCTCGTTAGGAGAGAAGAAAGGGGAGTTGAGGAAGCTAAACCAGGATGCAGAGCCCCTGAAGAACTTCATTGGGTCATCTAGGTTAATCGATCTTTTCCCTAGGAGCGGGATGTACACCTGGAATAATAAGAGGGGAGGGGACAGGAAAATTGCATCGAGACTCGACCACTTCCTCATAACAGAAGACATCCTACTAGCAGGAGTAATAGTGGAGACAGACATTATCCCAAGTGGGGGCTTCGACCACTGGCCCATCATCTTGGATGTTTCCATCTTAGGTACTCCAAAGAACCAACCCCTTAGGTTTGAAACATTCTGGCTAGACCACCCTAATTTTAAATCAAAAATTAAACAATGATGGCATGAACCCCTGATGATCAAAGGTACGAAGATGTTCCGTATTCAAGAAAAGCTAAAACATATCAAAGCCAGACTTAGAACCTGGAATATTGAGGTGTTTGGAAACATCTTCAAGGATAAGTTAGCCTTGGGGGAACAAATGGAACAGCTGCATAAGGATTGGATAAATGAGGAAATTTCCCAAGACTCCAAACAAGTTGAGCAGGACCTCATGAAACAGTGTAAAAAATATGTCTACAGGAGGAGATCCTGTGGAAACAGAAATCTCAGGTCCAATGGCTGAAGGAAGGGGAAAATAATATGTTAAGTCCCTATATTAATAGTGTAGTCCCTTATTATGTTAGTGTAGCCCCCCTTATTGTTATTTTTGTACCTAGCAACCCCCTTTCTTCTTATATACATTAATACCTAATGAGGTAGCTAGGATTACATTGTGGCCCCATGGACTCCTATATATAGAAAGGAGGTTTAGTCATTTGTATCATCCAAGAATTGTTCATTCATGTAATGTATTGGAGGTTTCCCCCTCGAAGTGGCTTATTTCTAAGGTGTTGATATCTCTTTTCTTCTACTTTTGGAGTTAGTTTCCCAACATTTGGTATCAGAGCTTTGGATTCTAGGGTTTCGCTGCTCCAAACAGGTCATCAAGGAAGTTTCGCTATAATTTTTTTTCTACGAAGGTTCAGAAGCTGAAATTCTTAGAGTGCGAAGCTGAAATCTTGAGGAACATCTTCACAACATTTCAGAGCTTGGTTCGCAATATTTTCGGCGATATGATCTATGGAAGTTAGGTATTTTTGCAGGCTCCTGAACTTAACCTAAATAGGTCAACGTGGAATTTTCACTATAAGTTTTTTTATACAAAGGATCAGAAGCTGAAATTTTTATCATGCGAAGTAGAAATCCTAAGGAACATCTTCGCAAAATTTCATAGCTTGGTTCGCAATATTTTTGGAGATATGGTCTGTGGAAGTTAGGGCTTGTTCAGGCTCCTGAATTTCATCTCAAAGAGGTGATCCCCGGGAAATTTTCATAACTCTCTCTCTGAGCATCAGATTGGAATTCTGTAAAAAGTGACCATAATTAAATGGACTGTAGTTTTCTTTCTATCAATTTCAGAGCCAAAGGAGGAAACAATGACACGTGTCAAGTCGTACAAGTTCGCTCTACTGAACCAGTGCATAATTAGGTCATCGTAGGAGATTGGGTACAACTTTGTCTTCAAGAATCCAAATTAGGTCCGACCTGTGGCATTAAAAAGAGAATTCAAAGTGCTACCTTAATGCCAAATTTAAGTTATTTAGGATCTGAAATCACATAGATAATTCAGTTTCAATATCGAGCTTCTCAAAAGCAAGAAAAAGGTGTGTATTTAGTTTTTAAAATTACATAACGTTTGTTTGAAAAAGTAGCTTGAAGTGATTCCAAGGGCATATTTTAGAATTTTTATCAGTATTGGGTTCTATAATGCCTCCAAAAAATAATTCCATACCCATTAAGCCCTCAAAAAGCTATACTATGACGCATAAAGAGGAAGAATTGCAGTATGAGATATCAAAATTATGGTACCAAGTGCAACAAATTTCGATCTTACGAAGAGAAACCAAACATGACATAGATGGTTTAAAAGCTGAAATGGAGGCTAAGTTGGATGGTTTGAAGGATCAAATGATAGCTAATATGGATGATAAATTAGTGGAAGATCACATTGAGCATCAACAACAAGTTCTCCAACTCTCAAATGATAACCTAACTTTGGTGCAGAATCTAATGAAACAACAGGAATATCAACATCGCATTGAAATAAGTTCTAAATAAATCACATAAACAAGAACTCGACAAGTATGATTAATTTCAGAGTATCTCAGCAAGTGGAAGAACTTTCCTGTAGAAGATTCCACATGGGAGGATGAGAATTTTATACAGAAGCATCAAGAAATAATCAAGCATTGAGGACAAACTTGTTTGAAGGAGAGGGGCATGTTAAGTCCCTATATTAATAGTGTAGTCCCTTATTATGTTATTTTAGCCCCCATTATTGTTATTGTTGTACCCCTGTAACCCCCATATTGTTATTATTGTGCCATTACATTATTATTTTTAGGTCGGTTAGGATTACATTGTGGCCCCACTAGGATTACATTGTGGCCCCATGGACTCCTATATATAGAAAGGAGGTTTTTTCATTTGTATCATCCAAGAATTTTTCATTCATGTAATGTATTGGAGGTTGCCCCCTCGAAGTGGCTTATTTCTAAGGCGTTGATATCTCTTTTCTTCTATTTTTGGAGCTGGTTTCACAACAGAATACTAAATTTTTCCACAGATCAGCTATTGACTACAAATGAAATAATAAGATTATCCATTTAAAATATGAACAAGGAAACTCTTATGAGTCCCATAAGGATATCTCTACCCTCCTGGTTGACCACTTTGATCACATTTCCACAGAACTATATATGGACAGGGAAGTGGCCATCCGGGAAATGGTTGCCTCCATTCCAAGGATATGATCAGAGGACCACAATATAAATCTGGACTGCCCTATATCTATGATTGAAGTGGAAGAAGTTATTCAGGAGATACCAAATGGTAAATCGCTTGACCCGGACGGCTTTACTATTGATTTCTTCAAAGCTTGTTGGGATACTATGCAGAATGAGATCAAGGAAGTGGTCGAAGATTCTCGTAAAACCTCTACTATCCTGAAATCCCTCAACTCTACTTGTATTGCCTTGATTCCCAAGGAAGAGGCGGCTTGTTCTCTAGTGAAATTTCGGCCCATAGCCCTATGCAATTTTCTATATAAAATCATTTCTAAGGTGATGGAAAATATATTGAAGCATATCCTCTCGTTGATTATTTCAGAGGAGAAATCCAGCTTTGTTGAAGGTAGATATATAATGGACAACATCCTTCTGGTGCATGAGATGATTCACTCGCTTTAGTTCCAGAAAAAAGATGGAGTGATAATCTAGCTTGATTTGTCTAAAGCTTATGATAAAGTTAGTTGGAAATACATGGAGGTTGTCTTGGAAGCTTTTGGGTTTGGCCAACATTGGATAAATTGGGTGATGGCTATGGTTAAGTCCCTGCGTTTTTCTATCTTGGTTAATGGAGCCCTTGCTAATCCCTTTACTCCGTCCAGGGGAATCCGACAAGGTGATCTGATATTTCCCTTTCTTTTTGTCATTCTCATGGAGGGGTTAAGTCGAATCATTAAAACAGAAAAGGAGAGAGCTGACATTGTGGGCCTTAAACCTCTTCAAACTAGCCCAGTGACTACCCATCAGCAATTTGTGGATGATATGATGCTCCATGGAATTTCTACTGTCCAAGAGGCCCGGGGATTCAAAGAAATTCTAAACCTCTTTGGTCGAGCTTCTGGTATGGACTTGAACTTAGAAAAATCTATGATTTTCTTCTTCAATATGCATGTTGCTATTCAGAGGAACCTCACGGCCATCCTTGGCTTTAAAATAAAAATCCTCCCATCCAAATACCTAGGGATCCCCTTAATGGACAAACCATGACAGAAGATTCACTGGGAAAAACTTCTCTCCTCCCTAGAAGAACGTGGAAAATATTGGACGAATAGAGCTCTAGATTTCGCAGGAAGGCTAATCATGACCAAGGCGGTGCTGCAAGCTATCCCCCACTACATTTTTTCCATTTTACCTGTGCCAAAGGGAGTCCTCTAGAAAATTATGGACGTCCAACAAAATTTCCTATGGTCTGGCAAAGCTGAAAAAAAGAAGTGGGCCTTGGTGGCATGGACGAAGATCTGCAAACCTAAGATCCTGGGAGGTCTGGGTCTTCAATACCCAGAAACTGTTAACAGAGCTTGTGTTGCCAATATTTGGTGGAGATGGCTTAAGGAACCCACTACCCCTTGGGCGATGCTCTGGAAGGCCAAGTACACAGAGGATTGGAATCCCCCTGACCTAGTCAGAATGTCAGGGGTGATCTCTGGATCCCCTATTTGTAACTTAGCATGGGTTAATAGAAGCATCATCCAAGACCACTGTTTCTGGGAAATCCAGAATGGCCAAACGACCTTCTTCTGGGAATATTCCTAGCAACAAATTCCTAAGTTGGAGAGCTTGGAGTATCAACTTATTCAACAAAGTTTTCAGAGGCTAGGAAAAATGAAGGTACATCACTACTGGACCAATGTTCACTCGGACCCTCAATGGCGCCACTGGGCTCTGGACCTCCCCTCCCAAGATGACCAAGTGGTGAACTAGCTGCTTTCTTGGCGTCCAAGGGTGGATAAGAGAAGAGTGTGTTGCTCGCAAGAGGATGATCAGCTCCAGTGGGGAAATATGGAAGGAGGAACCTTTAACCTCAAAGAGGCAAGGCACTACCTAGAACAGAGGGATTTAGAAGAAAAATTCAACTGGCATGGCAATGTATGGGATTCTATCTACTGGCCCAAGATTAAAAATTTCCTTTGGCTCCTAATGAATAGGAAAATTCTCACTTGGGAGAATTTATGAAGGAAAGGGTTCATTGGCCCGTCACGATGTTGTCTGTGTGGGGCGGAGGAGGAAACGATGAACCACCTCCTGAATTCTTGTAATTGGGCCAATTTATGGGATTGGATGGCGGAAATTTTTTGGCAAACAGACAGAAGCAAAGACTCTATCATAGACAACATCACTAGGTGGAGGATTAAGTATACCGACCATGAAAATTTAAACCTAATTTGGCATCTTGGCCCTGGTTTCATCGTTTGGTTGGTTTGGAAGGAAAGGAATAGGCGAATCTTCCAAGATGAGGTACGCCAACTTGACCAAATTAAAATTGAAATTATGAAGAACATGAGGGAAACGGTTCTTACCAAGGTTAAAGGGGGATCACAATGACAGGCCTTCGGCTAGCGAGCAGCGCATTATGACCCTATTTGGGATTGAAGGCACAACGGGCACAAGTCTGCCTCTGCGCCATCCGAAGCCTCCTCATTCTCTTCTATCTTGGCAGCTCCCTCACTTAGGTTACTTTAAGCTGAATTTTGACGGTGCTTCGCGTGGAAATCCAGGTCTGGCTGGTTTTGGAGGAGTTATCAGAGATAAAAAAGGACCAATCAAGCATATCTATAGTAGGCCACTAGGCAAAGCTACTAATAATGAAGCAAAATTTGTTGCGCTGGAACAAGCCTTGCGAACTTTGGTTCGGTTGAATAATGGAAATGTAATTGTGGAAGGGGACTCTCTATTAGTGATTAATGTGGCTAAACACCTGCAGAATGGTTCAAAGCCTAGTAGGGTCACTAAGTAGTGGCGCCTCTCACAAGTCACAACGATTATCTTCGCCCACATCTCCATTCTAAGGGGTATTGTGTTTTAGGCTGTTTGACACAAAAAAAAATCAATGGTGGATGTTCTAGCTAATCATGCAGTGGACAACCCTAAGGTCGTTCTTGACACCTACTGGCAGGATATGACACTTGAAAATTTGAGGGAGGAGTGCGAACAAATTTCCATCAAGGACCTGACTGGATCGTAAGGCGGTCTGGACAGTTCACATGGAATTGGACATTAATGTTAGATGAGGTCCCATAGAGATTTTAATTCAAGGCAGTGGTATCAGTGCCCTTTGTCCTTTGGTAAGTGTGGAAGACTGTGGGAGATTTATCATAGTGATCAGGGACAGTACACCAGGACTGATAATCCTATGATGTGGCAAAATAAAATTAGGAGAGTGCGTGGCAACCCCTACGAGACAGATCAAATGGGGTAGAAAAATATCCCCCACTTGCCTTCGGAACAGACTGTTACAAGAAAGGATGGGATAGGGTGGTCTTTTCATTCCAAGGATCGACATAACGGTATTCAGATTATAAATACTGAGATGGGTAGTAACAGTTAGACCATTGGTTTGGTGCAGTCTGTCCTGAAACACGCGCCCAAGTTTCTTGATTTTCTTCTTTGCATTAGTGAGTCGGGAGAGAAAGGGTGGAATCGTAAAATGGCCAAGCGCATCCTATGGAGCTCTAAGGCTACCCTTGAGGTGCAAGAGGCGGAGGTAGGCTTCAACAACTTTGTTTCCTGAAAGGGTAAACAAAAAATCGATGCATTGCAAGTTGAAGTGGCCAAAGCCAATAAAAAATGAACGACAGGGACATTCGAGAGGATGTGGATTGGATTACCGACCCTGGTACTTCGACGACCAGGTCCACGCAGTTTTTGCGACCCCAGAGCATGTTCTGGCACATGAAAACTATGTTGTCCAAGGCGATGAACACACAAGAGGCGGCGCACAGGGAAGCTTACCAGGTCAGCACCCTCGCATCTGCTAAAAGTTCGGCCAGGTTGGATAGCCTAGAAGCTACTCTTAAATCCCTGGTGGAGGAAATGAGAGCTTAGTATAAGCGTCTCGAGGGGTTCGTAAGGCACTTTGAGATCTATCTGAAACATGTGCTGAACATTTCGATTCATCTGCCTAAGGAGAACAATAGGACCACCATCATCCGTCGTTTCAAGCCTCGCAGCACGCCTAGTCAAGAGGACATTGTCGGCCCATGTGCAGGAGGTGATCTTGAAGAGAAGAATAGAAAGAGTAAGGATTAATGCCTTGGATTTTAGTCCTTCTAAGTAACGGGTGCTACTATTTTTCTGTTATGTCATTTTATTTTGATGGCAGCCCAGTTGGGTTGGCTAGTTATCTATATCATTGTCCTGGAAGAGGACAAACTTTTGTAGTCTTCTACAGTACAGTTCCAAGCCTGCGACGACTTAGTATTGTGCTCTATCTGCGTCTGTTGAAGCACTATTCTGGTAGGCCTGGCCCACGGGGTTTCTTTTTGTTCTATGACAGGCAGGCCCTTTTTGTAACACTATGTACTCTATTTTCTCTTTAATACAACTGTTGATTTACAAAAAAAAACATTATAAAAACAAGTCATCATGTATGCAAAATGTAATGTAACTAAATGCATTTATGTACTTCAATCATTGTTACATATTCATGAAATTAAATATGTATTTAACCATCTATAATTGTTTTAAATGACACATGATCATGTGCAAAATGTACACCTAAATATCACTTTTAATATATGTATGTCCTAATTATATAACATTCATACATGTTCAAATGCATTTAACATGTACCGCATGTGTTTTGTAATTTTCAATTTCAATCTAGATTCATTTTAAATAACAAATGACAAACAACTTGAGCTTTAAAAACATAACATTTAATCTAAGATTGAATCTAAGTTAACATTATAACAAAAAGTCATCATGTATGAAAAATGCAACGTAGCTAAATGAATTTATGTTCTTCAATCATTATTACATATTCATGAACTTAAATATGTATTTAACCATCTATAATTGTTTTAAATGACACATGAACATGTGCAAAATGTACACCTAAATATCACTTTTAATAGATGTATGTCCTAATTATATAACATTCATACATGTTCAAATGCATTTAACATGTACCACATGTGTTTTGTAATTTACAATTTCAATCTAGATTCATTTTAAATAACAAATGACAAAACAACTTGGGCTTTAAAAACAAAACATTTAATCCAAGATTGAATCTAACTTAAAATTATAACAACAAGTCCTCGTGTATGAAAAATGTAATGTAACTAAATGCATTTATGTACTTCAATAATTGTTACATATTCATGAACTTAAATATGTATTTAACCATCTATAATTGTTTTAAATGACACATGATCACGTGCAAAATGTACACCTAAATATCACTTTTAATAGACATGTCCTAATTATATAACATTCACACATGTTCAAATGCCTTTAACATGTACCACATGTGTCTTAATTTGCAATTTCAATCTAGATTCATTTTAAATAACAAATGACAAAACAACTTGAGCTTTAAAAACAAAACATTTAATCTAATATTGAATCTAAGTTAACATTATAACACAAGTCATCATGTATGCAAAATGTAATGTAACTAAATGTAAATGTACTTCTATAATTGTTACATATATTCATGAACTTAAATATGTAAAACCATATACGATATGATTGTTTAAATAACACATAATCATGAAAAATGTACCTAAATATCACCTTTAATAGACATTTACACCTAATTATATAACATTCACACATGTTCAAATGCATAACATGTACCACATGTGTTGTAATTTTCACTTTCAATCTAGATTCATTTTAAATAGCAAGTGACAAAACAACAAGTTAAAAAAAAAAACATAATCTAAGATTAAATGATACATATTTAAAATAAATTTAAATAAACTATAAAAATTATATCCCTTTACAAAGATCAAATATTATAACATTGTTTCTTTACTATATTAACACAATTAAAAATAGTAAAAAATGCAATTTTTTTTTACAATAAATATATAATTTCAATGTGAAAAATAATAATATTTTGAATTATCCCCCGGATGCAGGTGAAATCTGCAGAACGAGCGAGAAAAACTCTTCCCATGATTAGTCTAATGCCGCCCTACAACACTAGCTCCTACTTGATGTAGAACCTCAAATCATTGATAATCTTTGTCGGCGCTCTACCACACTTGGCCTCTTGCCACACCACGCATCACATGCAGGCACACTTGAAATGTCCCTCTCTACCTCTATGCTCAAATTTAGTGCCTCATGCCTTCAAAAGGCACAGAGGCTCCTCAATTATCCATTTCATTGTTGCTCCAACCAGTCTCGTGAGCTCTCTCTGCCATCGTTGCTCCTCGTTTCGCCATTACGTTGTTGCTCCAGCCTGCCTCGCGTGCTTCGACCACCATCGCTCCCCCGACTGCACACCCCACCTGTTGTGCATGCCCCTGATGCGAGCCCCCTGCTGCGCGCCCCTCCCCCTATGCTCCTCCCTGCTGCGAGCCCACCTACTGTGCACCCCTCTGTTGCGTGCCCCTACTACGTGCCCCATGCTCTCAAACTTGGCTCACAGTCGGCTTCCCATCATCTACTCGATAGCCTCTCCATGGCCCTCTGCCAACGTCAAAAGCCCATTAGGGGCAGCCATAAAGGGGCATTGTCAGTCCGCTCTCATCGTGGTCGGAAAACAGCGTTTGGAATCAAACGAAGGCTCCTCATCAGGAAGCCATAAAATGTCGGTTACTCAAACGCCTGATAACACTCAGGAGGAGCTTGTTCAGCCGCCGGAGAAGCCTAAGGGCAGAAGAGGCCGCAGAAAATCCACTATTGCGCATTATGAGTCGCCCACACCCCGGAAAACCAAACTGATTCTAGTCCATGAGTCTGCAAAGGAGGAGACAGACGTTTGTATTAAGTACTATGTTTTATTTAATATATGATTTATTAAACTGATAATTTTAATTTTCTTTTTATGAATTTCAAAATTTAGAAAAAAATGGAAAAAGAAAGTAGTTTAATTTAAATATAGCTAAATAAAATAAAAATATTAAATTCAAGTTAGTGTTAAGATTTAGAATTAATCCAAAATAAATATTGATTTTTTTTTTTTCAATTATATTTACATGTTTCATCTTTATATCAACTTATTAAGATTTAATGTTCATTTTGATTTTGTAATAATCTATTTAGTATCAGTGTTTTAATCTAATCTATTTCCTAAATATTAATGTTTTTAATAAATATAATTTTTTTAGTAAATATATTAATTGTTATTTAAATGATAATTATTGAAGATTTAATTATTAAAACAATCAAATACATTTTTTTTTAGTATTATATTGGTTTATTCATTATAAATAAATAAAAGATATATTATTTGAAAAAGATATATTATTTGTAAATTTTAATGAATTCAATATTTAGTAAATAAAAATTTCTATTTTTTAGATAAAAATATATATGATACACAATTCTCATTATTTTATCAAATAATACATGAATAAATTTTATTTACAAAAAAAAGTATGCAATAATTACATCTAAGGTGTCTTTTTTCTAAATCGGTAAAGGTAGGCATTGTCTACCTTTTTTATCTCCATTTGACATATGTTTGTCTGATGTTTTTCCCATTAAGTGACATATGTTTACTAATATAAATAACTATAACTCTTTTTTACCTTTTTAATTAAATTAATTAATTAAAAAAAATGTTATACGAACACGTGTCATATGAAATGAGTTATGGTTTTGTGGGCATGTAGTATTGATAAGTTATAGTAATGTCCCATGATATTATAACAAAGCCTATTCACAAATTAAGAAATAGTAAGGATGCATCATTGCCCGAATTTAGGTGTTAAAACTAGCCATTAAAAACCAGACGTTATTTAGTTAATTATTTAGAAAATTAAATGTTTTTTAATTATTTAATTAATTAGTTAGAAAATTAAAACTTTTTTAATTGATTTAATTAATTAGTTAGAAAATTAAAAGATTTTAATTATTTAAAAATATAATAATTTAGAAAAAAAGGTTAAATTATAAAATCCATAATGGATAAGGGTAACTTATAGTATAGGGGATAACATTAAAATGATTAAATTATGAATAATATAATAATTTGGTAAAATGATAAGGGATAAGGGGTAAATGATGGAAAATGGGGAAAATATTAAAATGACTAAGTTATAAAACTAGTTAGGGAGAAGGGGGTAAATAATAGTATAGGAAATAAAATTAAAATATTGAAGAAGTTAAGAGAAAAATAAGAAAGGAATAATATACAATAAAATCAAAAGGGGAGAAAATTTATAATTATTATTATAAAGAGTGGAGAGCGGGGAAAAATATATATCAACAAGTAAACACACACACACAGATATATATATATATATATATATATATATATATATAAGAAACGAGATAATATAATAATATAGCTCCAGGTAAAAATAAAGAAGAAGGCAAAACCAAAAAAAAAGGAAGAGAATAAAACCAAAGGAAAACATCGCACAGGGACTGAGTCACCTTGAGAGGGCCAGAGTCTAGCTCTTACTTAGTTTCCACCCATCATATATGTTGATATTTTTAGGATGTCTCTCAATTTCAATAGCCTCCCTCAACTTTCTATGATGGAAGTGATACACCCTAGCAATGAATTTGGAGTCTTCAATGCATACATGGTGACACAATTTCCCAACATGCTCTGCAAGAGCAGAAGTGCGGGATCGACTGTGCCTAATGTCTGCAGCATGCTCCTAGATTATCTGAGTAATAGATCGACCAATTTTCCAAATATAGGGAGTGTCGCAGGAGCATGGAACTAAATAAACACCTTTCATGTCCTTTGGGTCTATAGGGTCCTTAACCGATCCAAGAGAATTCTTGATGGTACTGATAGGCTTAAATGAGGAGGCGACATTATTTCTCCCGAGGACATGGGAATTTCTATTCGAGGTCCCTTGGATAAATGGAAGATTCACTTTAGAGATAGGATCCAACCGAGAAGATTTGTCTCTTGAGCCTTTAGAGGATTTTTGGAAGGCCTTAAGACCTTGAGATATGCTATACCCATTAGTCTCAAATACATCCAGAAGATGGGATTTCTCTAAATTCAGATGGCTGTCATCAACTATTCTAAGAGCCCAGGTAGCCAGAGTGTAGAGAACACCAAATTTATGAGCAGGAAAGTGATGAGAATCAACATGAAGATATTGTTCATTGTGCATCTTCTTGCACAAAACCCGGTGAGAGATCGAATCATCATCCCTTCTAGAGAGAAGAATATTTAAGAAGGGAATGAAACCATCCACCTCAACCTCCATCGTGAATTTGATGTAATCAGAATGGGAATTCAGGTGATCAAGAAACAAATCTAACTTCTCACGACCGTGGGGCCAAATGACACAGGTGTCATGCATGAACCTATTCCACTTTCTTGAGGGGAATTGAGTAGAGGCCAAGGCATTCATTTCAAAATCCTCCATAAATAAGTTAGCAACAACAAGGGAAAGAGGGGAACCCATGGCCACCCCATAGGTTTTCTCATAGAACTCACCTTGGAAACTAAAAAAATTCTAGGTGAGGCATAGGCCAACCAACTTAGAAGTGTCCTGGTCCATGACTCGCTTAATGACCTCAATAGCTTCCGAGATGGGGATTTTGGTAAATAAGGAGACAACATCGAAACTAACTAATAAATCTACAAGCTCTAGCCTGATGTCCTTCCATTCAGTTATCATTCAGTAATTTCTCTAGGTTCAAGAGAAAACTCATCGAGGTAACCACAAACCTACTTCAAACTCTAGGATCTAGCCTTCCTAGGGTTTAGAGAGGGCTCTCTCTTTAAAATTTAACTTTGTTTCAATTTGTAAATATTAGGCTAGTTATGAAAGTATAGTTTTGGTTTTGTTTTGATAGATTTGGTGGGAAAAATCACTTGAAAGAATCGATAGTGGGAAATCTATTTGTCCATTGGGCTATGGAGTCAAAGTTAAGCTAACAGAAGTGGGATCAAGGCCTAAAAGGTCAAATGTCTTTAGGGAAAGATAGATAACCTTTGGAGATATTGGTAAATTGGTTTTGTGAGGTGGTATGATCGAGATAAAGGGCACTTAAGGATCCTTTAATCTGGAAAATGGAATTAGTAGATAGAGGTCAAATGGGAGAGGGAGCAATTAAGAGTTCCCTACACCGGAAATCAGAAGAAAACAAAGAAATTATAACTAGTTAAAAACAGGGTGCTATTAACATGTCCTGTAGTAATACTCCTAGTTATACATTCATATTTATAATTAAAACACATATGTATGCATGTAACAAAGAAATATAACAATGACAATTTTTAGAGACTACTTCACTCCAGATAGCTTATCATAGGGATCCTGAAGTATGATGCCAAATAGTTGATCCAGTCTGCTACTCAAAATTGAAACCCAAAGCCTTCAAGTCAAAAAAAATATCTATAGTAATCTCCAGCAATTTTAGTCCACTAAAATACTTCAAAGAGTGAAGTATTTATACAAATTCGAAACTATAATATCTTGGAAAAATTTCAAGATTGGTTTAAAACTATCTCCAACTATTTTACATAAAAAGAACTTAAGTAAAGGACACTCAAAACTAATGTATCTATTTGACACTTTTTTTTATGGATAGGTGATGACAAAGAGGAGAATTCAAATTTGATCTCAACTCTTAGTTGACGATGAGGCATCCAAGTCACTAACTGTTTCCTTTCTTTGTCTATTCTGCTCCAGCAATTTTGCAAACTTGGGGTCCAATGATACCTTTTTATTTCTCAATCCAAAATAGATATATAAAAAGTGAAAGAGGGTATTGTATATAACTATGTTTTTGAGATAAACCTCTCTCTGTTCCCTAAAATGCTTCTCCAGTTGTTCACAATAGGCTCTGAAAAACAATGTGTAAAGCAGAGTTTTCCATAGTCTGAAAAATAGGTTGTAAATATGTGCATGTATCTCTCATTCTATAATACCTGTACAAATATTGAGATAGGTTTTTGTAGAAGGGTCTCTTAGGAACAAAAAAATCCTTCATTTTTGTAAGATGTATTTCGTATTGGCCACAATAATCTCTGCAAAATGATGACTTAACGGGAATTTTCTGCAAAAAGTGCTTTCCAATATTGTTTAATATTTCCAAACCCATAATGGTTGTTAGAAATGTGAGAGAGGTTTTTGTAGTTGGAAATCTTAGGAACATAAAACTCCTTCAATTTTGCAAACTTCATCTTTTATTGTCCACAATATTTTCTGCAAAACTATGACTTAAACATGAAATTTATGCAAAAATGTCCCTTCTTGCTATGTTTTCATCTTTTAACCTTACTGTTCTTTTAACTGTTTTTACTTTCACTTTGGATAAAATTCATTGTTGTTGAAATTATTTCATCTTTATTTACCATTTATTTCCTCTGTATTTACTTTTACTGTTTTCCTTGACTGCTCTGTAACTTTGTCTGATTTGACTTTCACTCTGACTTTCATCTGATACACTTTTACTTTGATCCTCTTTGACTATTTTATTTTCATTGTCATTGTGAATTCTTAATTTAATTTGAATTTTAACCTTTACTGTGAGTTATTCCTTTTACCCTAACTATTATGAATGCCTTTTTCTAATCTTTATGTTAAAATGCTCTTTTATCTTTCACAGGATGACTGTTCTTTAACTCTGATATCTGGAATCTTTTAAGGAAAATCATTTGAATTAATTTCCTTGTAAGTTCTTGGAGTAAAACATATCTTTAACTAGTATTTAGATTGTTTTATCCAAATTATCCTTTTGCTAATGACGTGCAAAAAAAAATAATTGTTAAAGAAACCCTAGATGCAGGGAGGTGATAATGGCTTTAAGTGGTCACAATACTGGATTTGATTTTGGCACTTTTGAACCATCACGATTGCTTGTACTCTACTTCTTAGGCATTTTGATTTGCTTCTGCAAGATTAAACAGTTTGCAAAGGCAATTTTACTATAGCAGAGGCTTAATTGGGAAAATTTGGAAAAATAGAGTCTCTTTTTGGGTTTTCTGCCCAACTAGGTTTATCAAAGAAGTTATGAGGCTTTAAAACTGGTCTAAAACATAAAACAGGGGTTTTATGAGTTTCCTGACTAAGAAATGGGGCTAAAACTCGGTTGAAAAGGGTTACAGAGGGTTCAGGGTACCTGCAAAAGTTTTCTGGCCTTTTAGAGCTTGAAATGGATCATTAAACTGTAAATTTTTTTATTAATTTCCTTGAAATAGCACGTAGCAGACAAACAGGGTTTCTGGGAAAAATTTTCCAGAGTTTAGCCTATTTTTGGGACTTTTGGGCAATTTAATTAATCAATTCCTTAACTTAAAATGTTTCTCTTTCTTTAAAAATGGTTTTCCAACTTGATTGCAGGTTCAATTTTGAGAAAAATACCCGGTATGATGTAGGTATCGGCTTTGGAAGGGTTTCTGAGGTTCTTAGGTGAATTGATGACTTCAGTAATTTTCTCGGAGCAATGTGCAGCTCCTCAACAGTCTTCAGAGGTTTCAGGGAAATGGTTCGCAAGTTTCGGGCATAAAAATGGTAGAAAAAGGCTTTAACTGAGTTTCTTTACAGTCGAGGAGGCACAACAGTAGGTTAAAAAAATGCAAATAAACGGATAAATGCCTTACCAAAGGTTTTATTAAAACATTACAGTTGCATTGAATGCAGGTCTTATCAGGAGGGCGGTTTCGAAATTTCAAAGGGATAGGAAACTGGTGGTTATCACACAGTTTTCTGGTGGTAATTGGTTTTAAAATAAACCCACGTGATCCAATGGCCGAAGGGCACATGGAGGAGAGAGGAATGGGTGAAACCACCCATTTCGCGCGGCTTTGGCTTTTGGGCGATCGTGCTTCTTTTCCATGTGATATCGGCTTCCAATTGTGAGATCTGAGATTTGGATGTGAACGGTCAGGATTGCTTCGGAAGTTGTATTGAAATGGGATGTGGGACCAGGCTTGGTTATATGCAGCGAATGGTTAAAATACATTTAAACCTTTATAATAGAGCTGAGGGGTAAAGGTATAAAACATATATGTAATGTTTTTTAATGTATATGGGTGCAGGTTTTTATTTTTTATATAGTTTCTAAACCTTTTCAATAGTTTAAAGACCATAGGGGCGAGTATTTGAATAACGATAGTTTTAGACCAAAGGGCTTATATAGGGTGGGGTTTTTATATTTAGCATGTGGGAATAATAAACTTTGGTCCAAACATTATAATAGTGGGTTTTTGGGGTATTTTAAATATAAGGGAATTAATAAATACAAGAGGGTACTTCTTAGAGATTTAATAAAAATATGTTAAAAGTTAATATGAAAGGGTAGTGAAATGTAATATAAACACATTTTATCTCCAAGTAAAGTGTATATGATAGAAAAAGCAAAGGAGTGTTGTCTTTTTTAATATTTTACACTTTAACTTAGGACAAATTGTATTTTTAAGGTTTTATGAATGCTTTTGAAGGGATAAAGTTAATTATTTTAGGGTTACAATTTTACTAAGTAAGAATATGTCTTTACTTAGGAAAAAGGGGTTTTAATGTATAAATGAAGAGTTAATGATGATAAATGTGGGTTTAAGGTAGGAATTCCATATTTTTAACTTATCAGTCATCGAGCCTTGGGTCTGGTCCCAACAAAAGTCAAAGAAATGCTCTAAGCCTGTTTGACTGATAGCTTAGAATACTGAATACTCATAGGGGAGGGGAAATTAGTGATTCTGCCTGATGATGTTTTATTTACATGATTGTTCCACTACTTTCTACCTACCCAACTTTATTTCTAACATTTTTTCTTCATTCTGTAGGTGCATTTAGACTTGCAACCTTAAATTTTTTTTCTTTCAAAGCATAAAACTATCTAGATATACCTTATTCATCAGAGGGCTTAGATTAAACTGTTGAGCTCCTCATTATTCTATACCTATCTACTGATTTTTCAAGTTTTAAACTTTTTGACAAATCTTTATTCTCTATCTAAAACTTGAAATTGAAAGCATGAAAAGTTAAGATTAAATTGTTTAACTGATCATGGATTATGGCATTTATTGATACTCTGCACATAATCATTATTCTTGCAGTAAAGTAAAAGTAGTGGCATTTGGATTTGCTCACTTTCAGGTTTTATTTCTCCTTTTGTTTGGGGTCTATATTTTTCTAAGTCCTTTGATTTTTCTTTTAGGAATTTTTACCCTCTTTTTGACTTTTTATTATTTTTTCATTTTTTCAAAATATGGGAAAACAACTTGCATAAATCAAGGTATGTACATATTTACAATACTATCAAATTCAATTCAAAAATTATGAATCCTATATTTATAGGACCCTAACAATGGCTTCACATGTGAATGACATCTCCTGGTGAGATGTCAAGAACATCATTGACTAGTAGCCCGATCCTTTGAGCCAATCCCAAACATGCATTTGCTTTGTTATAAAATCTCTGTGACTGAAACTCTTGGACTAAATTTACACCCTTTTCTACAAATTGAAATATGATCTGAGACTAAAAAGGTGCTGCAACCTTCAAACCAAACTACTAAATTATCAATATCTTAGGGCCTTTTCCTTGGCTGAAAACTGAAAACTGAAAAAAGTTGAAATCATACCTACTTACTCTAATCAGTTGTCCAATTGTTGGCTAGGTAAAATTAAATAGCAAATCCAACCATTGAAGCATTATGTACTTTGATAGATTTTGTTGCATGTGCTTGTTGATTGTCAAAACTGAAATTCTGCAACCTATTAGAAACTTGTCAACAAATGAGAGAATAAGGAAATACTTGATTTCCTTTGTTGACTCTAGAAAATTTTCAAAAGGATCTTCCAAGGTATATACACCAATGTTTAACTGATCTAAATAAATGCACCTCTGTTCTGGATGACCTCCTGCCATGAGACTAAATTGTCATTTTTACCTTTATTTCCTTGCAAAATCAACCTATGATTGTTCTGAGATACTTTCAGATTTTCAGATAAGATTTGTGATGATATTTCTACTGATGAAAATGTTTGTTTGAGGAAATTTTTGTCATCTTGATTCTGAAACTCATAGTTAGTTAATGGAGGCAGGCTTTGAATGCATTTATCATTCATCCTATCTACTACTGGATCATGAAAAACTTGTGAGGATGGCTACAATCTATTGGATATGGAATTCCATGGGACTTCATAAACTTCAACAAGTTGCTCATCCTTTTCTTTAATGATGTTATACCACATTTCCTTTAAAATCTGAAATGATTCAAAACATAGTGGTATGGAATTCTCCTGTGTTACTTGATCATGTATTTCAATGGGAACTGATAACTGCAATTGTGAAACTGAAATATCCTGATCAAGAGTTTTATTATCTTCTTTTTTGTCAATCATAATTACTAAATATTGATGATTATTGATTGTATTAAAGTTGTCTCTAATAAAATGAAATGAAGAAAAACAAAGAGGTAAATAATCTTCACTTATTTCCAAATTTTGTGCTTTTTCTTCCTCACTTTCATGGCTGATCTGTATTGGCTGATCACTGTATTCTGGCTGCTGAAATTGAGTTTCCTCATCCCACAAACTAGCTAGTGATTTCTCTGTGAAGTTAGCTTGAATTTGGAGAACATAATTATCATCATATTGATCATACTTAGGAAAATCTTCAGAAGAAGGAATGTCATCAATTATACGCATTAGATCAGCAGATTTCTTTTCCAGTAATCCTGATATATCATGATTAGATTGGTTGCATTCTATTTGAAGGTCATCATTTTTCTCAATAGGAGTACTATCAGGCAATGGGCATTTTTGGGAAGGTAGAACAACATGAGCATCAACCTGTTCTTCTGTCTCTTCATGGATAAAAACTTTAGTACATATATCAACATTAGAATAAGTAGAAACAATTTCTTCATTATGTAAACATTTTGAGGATGGTTGCATGTTTAGAATCAAATTTATTTCTTCTTTGGTGAGGGGGGGTGGGAATCTTTGAATTTTTAGCTTTGAATAAAATTTTTTTTCTCTCTTATGTAAAAACGGATCATGAGGTTGAATATTTTCTTTAACTTCATTCAAAACTTTACATGAAACATCATTTTTTACTACAGAGGGGCTTTGTGGATCTTGATTCATCTCCTAATCTATTTGATCTTTGATTAACTCTTCTTGATTATTATGACACTTAACTTGAGAATGAAAGTTATGGACTGCTTCTAATAAATATTCATGGTGCCAATTTCCAAAATCTTCATCAATATTTTTAAGGTAATGTATGAGATCTTCAGCTTGATCACAACAATTTTCAGCTAATAATAAGGATGGAAAATCTTCTTTGTAATGCTCATAAAATAACTTGTGAAAATACTTTAAAGAAAATAAACTAGAAGGTTTGAGAGCTTCATACCATTCCCTTGCTTGTCCTTCTAAGGTTTCCATGAATAGCTTCATGAGGCAATCCTCATGCAAATCACCC
Source organism: Pinus albicaulis (assembly GCA_034641835.2). Taxonomy (NCBI): domain Eukaryota; kingdom Viridiplantae; phylum Streptophyta; class Pinopsida; order Pinales; family Pinaceae; genus Pinus; species Pinus albicaulis. The sequence goes on from CM076576.1 coordinate 725,887,435, forward strand.
TTCAAGCTCCATGAGTGTATATGAAACTTAATGAGATGTAACAAAGGATCATCAATATTCTCATCTTGAAACATAGGAAGATTTTTATCCCAATTTACCTTTGGTAGTTTGTGTGGAAATCCAGGTATGTGATCTCTGCTCATGGGAGCACACCTGCGTTTTATTCTTGCGTCATCTTGTAAATTAGTCATAAAGAAGGGCCACTATATCTATACAACCAAGCTAGATCCTTCTATAAAATATAATATACATTGAAAAACTTTCTTAATGAGAAAGAACATAATGTCTTGGATTAAGATCCAAGTTGAAACCCTGATCTTTCCATATTTTTCTTTCAGGTTCATTCCTCCGGTGGAGTCTTGATTGTGAAATTGATTTGGAGTCGCTAGGTGGATGATTTTAACCTTTTTGTGTCTGATCATTTTCCACCATCATAGATCAGATCTAAACCTGTAAAATATTTCTGAATAAAATGTTAGTCTTCCCCAGTATGGTCGCCATTATGTTATAACTCATTAATTTCTCTAGGTTCAAGAGAGAACTCACCGAGGTAACCACAAACCTACTTCAAACTCTAGGATCTAGCCTTCCTAGGGTTCAGAGAGGGCTCTCTCTTTAAAATTTAACTTTCTTTCAATTTGTAAATATTAGGTTAGTTATTAAAGTACAGTTTTGGTTTTGTTTTGATAGATTTGGTGGGAAAAATCACTTGAAAGGATGGATAGTGGGAAATCTATTTTTCCATTGGGCTATGGAGTCAAAGTTAAGCTAACAAGACAGGGATCAAGGGCTAAAAGGTCAAATGTCTTCACGGCAAGATAGGTAACCTTTGGAGATGTTGGAAAATTGGTTTTGTGAGGTGGTATGATCGGGATAAATGGCACTTAAGGATCCTTTAATCCAAAAAATCGAAGTAGTAGATAGAGGTCAAACGGGAGAGGGAGCAATTAAGAGTTCCCTACATCAGAAATCAGAAGAAAACAAATCAATGATAACTAGTTAAAAATAGGGTGCTATTAACATGTCCTGTAGTAATACTCCTAGTTATATATTCAGATTTAGAACTAAAACATAGATGTAGGCATGTAACAAATAAGGATAAAAATGACAAGTTTTAGAGAGTACTTCACTCCAGATAGCTTATCACAGGGATCCTGAAGTATGATGCCAAATAGTTGATCTAGTCTGCTACTCAAAATCGAAACTTAAAGCCTTCAAGTCAATAAAATATCTATAGTAATCTCCAGCAATTTTATTCCACTAAAATACTTCAAAGATTGAAGTATTTATACAAATTCTAAACTAGAATATCTTGAAAAAATATCAAGGTTGGTTTACAAATATCTCCAACTGTTTTACAGAAATAGAACTTAAGTAAAGGACACTCAAAACTAATGTATCTATTTGGAAATTTTTTTATGGATAGGTGATGACAAAGAGGATAATTCGAATTTGATCTCAACTCTTAGTTGATGATGAGGCATCCAAGTCACTAAATGTCTCCTTTCTTTGTGCATTCTGCTCCAGCAATTCTGCAACCTTGGGGTCTAATGATACCTTTTTATTTCTCAATCCGAAATCGATATGTAAAAAGTAAAATAATTTATTGTAGATAAACAAGTTTTTGAGATAAAACTCTCTCGTTTCCCTAATATTCTTCTCCAGCTATTCACAATAGGCTCTGCAAAAAGATGTGTAAAACATAGTTTTCCATAGTCTGAAAAATTGGTTGTAAATATGTGCATGTATCTCTCATTTTGTAATACCTGTGAAAAAATTGAGATAATTTTTTTTATATGGGTCTCGTAGGAACAAAAACCTCCTCCAGTGTTGTAATATGTATTTCTTATTGGCTACAATCTTCTCTGTAAAATGATGACTTAACAGGAATTTTCTACAACAAGTGCTTTCAAATATTGTTTAATATTTCCAAACCCATAATGGATGTTAGAAACATGAGAGAGGTTTTTGTAGTTAGACATCTTAGGAACATAAACCTCCTTCTGTTTTGCAAAATTCATCTTGTATTGTCCACAATAGTTTCTGCAAAACTATGACTTAAACATGAAATTTATGCAAAAATGTCACTTCTTGTTCTGTTTTCATCTTTTAACCTTACTGTTTTTTTAACTTTTTTTACTTTCACTTTGGATAAAATTAATTGTTGTTGAAAGTATTTTCATCTTTATTTACCATTTACTGCCTCTGTATTTACTTTTACTGTTTACCTTGACTACTCTGTAACTTTGTCTAATTTGACTTTCACTCTGACTTTCATCTGATACACTTTAATTTTGATGCTCTTTGAATATATTTTTTTTCACTGTCACTGTGAATTCTTACTTTACTTTGAACTTTAACCTTTACTATGAGTTCTTCCTTTTACCCTGACTAATATGAATGCCTTGTTTTAATCTTTACGTTAAAATGCTCTTTTATCTTTCACAGGATGACCGTTCTTTAACTCTGATGCCTGGAATTTTTAAGGAAAATCCTTTGAATTCATTTCCTTGTAAGTTCTTGGAGTAAAACATATCTTTAACTATTATTTAGATTGTTTTATCCAAATTCTCCTTTTGCTAATGACCTGCAAAACAAAATAATTGTTAATGAAACCCTAGATGCAGGGAGGTTATAATGCCTTTAAGTGGTCACAGTACTAGATTTGATTTTGGCACTTTGGAACCATCAGGATTTCTTGTACTCTGCTTCTTAGGCATTTTGATTTGCTTCTATAAGTTTAAATAGTTTGCAAAGGCAATTTTACTATAACAGAGGCTTAATTGGGAAAATTTGGAAAAATAGAGTCTCTTTTTGGGTTTTCTGCCCAATTAGGTTTATCAAAGAAGTTCTGAGGCATTAAAACTGGTCTAAAACATAAAACAGGGGTTTTCTAAGTTTCTTGACTGATAAATGGGGCTAAAACTCTGTTGAAAAGGGTTACAGAGGGCTCAGGGTACCTGCAAAAGTTTTCTAGCCTTTTAGAGCTTGAAATGGATCATTAAACTATGAAAAAATTGTTAAATTTCCTTGAAATAGCACGTAGCAGACAAACGGGGTTTTTGGGAAAAATTTTGGCCTATTTTTAGGACTTTTGGGCAATATAATTAATCAATTCCTTAACTTAAAATGTTTCTTTTTCTTTAAAAATGGTTTTCCAACTTGATTGCAGGTTCAATTTTGAGAAAAATACCTGGTATGATGTAGGTATCAGCTTTGGAAGGGTTTATGAGGTTCTTAGGTGAATTGATGACTTTAGTAATTTGCTTGTAGCAATGCACAGCTCCTCAATAGTCTTCAGAGGTTTCAGGAAAAGGGTTTGCAAATTTCAGGCATAAAAATGGCAGAAAAAGGCTTTAACCAATTTTCTTTACAGTTAGGGAGGCACAACAGTAGGTTAAAAGCGCGCAAATAAATGGATAAATGCCTTACCAAATTTTTTATTAAAAAATTACAGTTGCATTGAATGCAGGTCTTATCAGGAGGGCGGTTTCGAAATTTCAAATGGATAGGAAACTGGTGGTTATCTCGCAGGCTTCTGGTGGTAAGCGGTTTTAAACTAAACCCATGTGATCCAATGGCGAAAGGGCACGTGGAGGAGAGAGGAATGGGCGAAACCACCCATTTCGTGCGGCTTTGTATTTTGGGTGATAGTGCTTCTTTTCCATGCGATATCGGCTTCCGACCGTTAGATCTGAAATTTGGATGCGAACGGTCAGGATTGCTTCAGAAGTTGTATTGAAATGGGATGTGGGAACAGGCTTGGTTATATGCAGGGGAAGGGTTAAAATACGTTTAAACCTTTATAATAGAGCCGAGGGGTGAAGGTATAAAACATATATGTAATGTTTTAATTAATGTATATGGGTGCGGGTTTTTATTTTTTATATAGTTTTTAAACCTTTTCAATAGTTTAAAGACCATAGGGTGGGGTATTTAAATAAAAATATTTTTAGACCAAAGGGCTTATATAGGATGGGGTTTTTATATTTAGCATGTGGGAATGATAAAATTTGGTCCAAACATTATAATAGTGGGTTTTTGGGGTATTTTAAATATAAGGGAATTAATAAATACGGGAGGGTACTTCTTAGGGATTTAATAAAAATATGTGAAAATTTAATATGAAAGGGTAGTGAAATGTAATATAAACACATTTTATCTCCAAGTAAAGTGTATATGATAGAAAAAGCAAAGGAGTGTTGTCTTTTTTAATATTTTACACTTTAACTTAGGACAAATTGTATTTTTAAGGTTTTATGAATGCTTTTGAAGGGATAAAGTTAATTATTTTAGGGTTACAATTTTACTAAGTAAGAATATGTCTTTACTTAGGAAAAAGGGGTTTTAATGTATAAATGAAGAGTTAATGATGATAAATGTGGGTTTAAGGTAGGAATTCCATATTTTTAACTTATCAGTCATCGAGCCTTGGGTCTGGTCCCAACAAAAGTCAAAGAAATGCTCTAAGCCTGTTTGACTGATAGCTTAGAATACTGAATACTCATAGGGGAGGGGAAATTAGTGATTCTGCCTGATGATGTTTTATTTACATGATTGTTCCACTACTTTCTACCTACCCAACTTTATTTCTAACATTTTTTCTTCATTCTGTAGGTGCATTTAGACTTGCAACCTTAAATTTTTTTTCTTTCAAAGCATAAAACTATCTAGATATACCTTATTCATCAGAGGGCTTAGATTAAACTGTTGAGCTCCTCATTATTCTATACCTATCTACTGATTTTTCAAGTTTTAAACTTTTTGACAAATCTTTATTCTCTATCTAAAACTTGAAATTGAAAGCATGAAAAGTTAAGATTAAATTGTTTAACTGATCATGGATTATGGCATTTATTGATACTCTGCACATAATCATTATTCTTGCAGTAAAGTAAAAGTAGTGGCATTTGGATTTGCTCACTTTCAGGTTTTATTTCTCCTTTTGTTTGGGGTCTATATTTTTCTAAGTCCTTTGATTTTTCTTTTAGGAATTTTTACCCTCTTTTTGTTTTTGTTTTTATTATTTTTTCATTTTTTCAAAATATGGGAAAACATATTGCATAAATCAAGGTATGTACATATCTATAAGACTATCAAAGTCAATTCAAAAATTATGAATCCTATATTTATAGGACCCTAACACATTCCTGGATAAAAGAGGCAGAGTCCTTCATGAGAGAATCAGTAAGCCCTACAAGGGGCTTAAGCTTACGAGTTAAGAATTTAGCTAGATGATAAGAATAACCACCTATTGTGTTAACAATATTTCTTAAAGGGGCCCCAGGTTTATGAATCTTTGGAAGGCCATAAATCGTGTGGGTGAGGGGATTACTCTGAATAAGCTTCCTCGATAGGGGATTAAGAGAGGGATTAGACTTAATAGCGAGGGAAATCCCTTTAGAAATAGATTTAAGGGGATTCTTCTTAGGCTTAACATAGCTACCACTAAGTGAAATATGGTCAACCATTTTGCTGACATAGTCCGACTTATCCAAAATAACAATAGCACCACCCTTATCAGCCTTAAGGATGACAATGTCAGGATTGCTTCTAAGGGATTTAAGGGCAAGAAACTCAGGCTTGCTCAAGTTACTTCTCAAAGGCTTTGCCTTCCTAAGAATAGTGGTGCAATCTTGCCTAATAGTTTCCTTAATATTATCATAGAGATCCTTGATCCCATACTCTATGTTATAGATAATGTCATCAATGGGGATCTTCTTGGGTGTCACGACAAAGTTAAGCCCCTTATTGAGAAGACAAAAGACAGAAGAATCAAAGCTCAACGAAGACAAGTTAATAACATATTTCGAAGAGGAAAGATTTTTATTGCTCTCAATGGAATTACAATTATTAATGATAATTTAGATAAAAATGTCTTTCGGATTAATCACATTATTAGGACCAAATCCTAATAATGTGATTAATCTGAAAAAGACATTTTATTTATTATGGTCACAAAAATCTTAGATCGAACAATGTTAATTTAGTTATTTTTATTATTAGTATCTATAGTATTATTATTAATAGTGCTATTGGTATTAATAGTGCTATATTATTCTCAATAGTATTACTATTATTAATGCAAGTTTGATTATTAAAAGAATTGTTAATTGTTTTTATAACTAATAATAATTTAAAATAAAATTGTAATAAACTTTTTGTTGATCCACACTACATGAAACATTTAGCTTAAAAATAAATTAATATTTTAATATGTTTAGGGTTGAATGTTAAAACTTATAATTTAAAGATTCAACTTAAAAATTTCAACACATGGACTTTAGTAAAATTTACAATATAGGAAAATGTAGGTGGTAAATAAAAAAAAGGACAAATGCAATGTTGGATATATTTAAATCGTTGGATGGATTCCTTTTTCATTTATTTTTTTCAAACACATTTGTCTTTCTATCTTGCATGGAACCTGTGCTTTTAAATCTTGGTATTATATATATGTTTGGAAATATTTTTTTATTAGTATTATATTTAATTAATTTTTAATATCTAAATTAAAGTTAAGTTTGTTATTTATTTATTTTCAATTTTTTTGAAAAAGAATAATATATATATCTTTTTTCAATTTAAACCTATAACATTTTACTAAAAAAAACATTTATTCTTAATCATTGTTTTATATATATATATATATATATATATATATATATATATATATATATATATTAAATTTCTCTCCTTTATATTTATATTTAAAATTTAAAATTTCTACATTCCACATACAAAACAAATATATGTAAAAAATAAACAATTCATTAATATGAAAATTTTCCAAACTATAAATGCATAGCATTTAATTAGTACTCTTTCAAATTTGGAAAACTCATATATAATTTATCAATTATATTTTATGTGCAAAGAAGAGTAACATCAAAAACGTGAAAAGTCTTCTTTGCCCAGGATCTAGAGATACTTTTAATTTTGATGAATATTTCTGGAATGACTTGCATGGTACACTCTCCATCACCATGAACATGCTTAACACAGTAAGTAAAATTAAAGGGTGGGGGGAGCGGTTCAAGTCCAAAAAATGCCCACTTGGAAAAAAATTGGAAGGAGATCATATCTCCTCCTAGTTCTACTTAAGAACTAAATCTTCTAGAATCATTGAAACCCAACTCTTTTGAAGGAATCTTGTTTCAAATTAAAAATGGAAAAACGTTTACTTATTCATTATTAAAAAAGTAAGTATAATAACAAAAATATTATAAATATTAACATTCGAAGTGATGAAAAATAACTCACTTTCATTTAAATTAAATATTTTTCATTTAAAGATATATAATTATACTTATTTTATTTTTTAAGTTATTTGTAAAAAGTTTTCAATTAATCAAATTCACTTTTAATTAACATTATTTTAAAAAAATGGCATTTAAATCTTTATAATAATAAAATCTTGATAGCCTTAATTTTTTAAATTATATCACATATTTAAACTCCTAAGAAATGAAAAATAAATATGTATCGCTATAATATGACATTGAAAATAAAATATAAATAAGTAGGTTCATGCAACATATCAATTGTTCTTATTTTATTAAAATATAATGAATTATCTTCATTTTGGAATTAGGAAAGGTACAAGGTTTTTACATAGGTTAATTTTGATTCGTGTAATGTGCACTCAGATATTTATTAAAAATTAAATATATTCATTTTTAGGATGTGGTTATGGAGCTTTATGTTTAAAATTCATGATACATATAATGTAGTGTTTGGTTTTGCAATCTGAGACCATAAAATTAAATTATATATATATATGGGTTTAAGTTAGATTTTTTTCAACCAATTTACAAATACAAATTTTTTTTTAAATTTGTGATCAAGTTCATATAGCTTTGGGGATTCTTAAGATAACTCCCACACAAAATTGATTTAACTAATTATGATAAATTCTCATATTAAATCGTTCAACCTAAGATGCTAATGGTATTTTTTTGTTTAGGAATAGTCATGCTTAGTATAAATACTTCTTACATGGTCAATCACTATTGTGGGACCCTCACTAGTTGTGAAGCACAAAACATTAAGTATTAAGTACTTCTAGAAAGATGAGAAAGAAAAAAATAAATTATTTTAAAGTTCACAAGGCTAAAGATAAGTTATGGCACAAATTGCTTCTCCATAAACACTCCCAGATTCTCAACAAACCCCTCACAATAAAGGCTCTCAGATTCTCAACAAACCCCTCACTGAATAGATTACACCAAGAGCTAGCTGCTAGAATAACTTTCCCTGTTGTCTTTGAAGGTATCACATTCTAAAATAAAATATATCTGTCTTTCCCTGTTGTCTTTGAAGGTATAGCAATCTAAAATAAAAACAACGAAGTTGATGAGAATTAGTCCTTAGCTGAGCAATAATAATTTCGGCTCTCTAAGAAATATTGGCCCCTATGTACCCTTTTTGTTGATGATTATGAGTGAGATTAAACTCTTCATTATAGTATTTTTTCTTTCTCCCTAGCTCCTTACACTTGTGAAACTTATCCCTAAATTGTGATTTTATGTTGTTTTAAATATATTTATAATTATAAATAAATTTAATTTAAAAACATGTTCTATTATTTAGTCAAATTATAATTTTATTTTTTAAATTTATTTTTTAATGTATAAACAAATTCAACTTGCTTATAACATTAAAATTATGTAAATCTAATTTAAATAATTATTAAAAAAAGAAGTAAAACTAAAAGGTTGAAGATTTAAATAACAAACTTTTTGTTTAGATCGATTTTAACCACAGAATTACCAAGTTTAGGATCCATTCACTTAATATGTGAACCTCTTTTAGAGTGTAAAACTTGAAAAAAAATATGCATTTGAAGAGATTTAATCATCTTCAAAATGGATCTATATTGGTTCTATATATGCATATAGCATGTATAACTTCTCATTTCTAAAGCTTTGTTTTTGAATGCATAAATGGATACAATGCCTTGAAAGTTTAATTGGACACTTGGATTGTGTAAATTACACCACATAAATTTTCATTTCCAACAAATATTTGCTAGGAAGAATTTTAATTTTAATTTAAAACTAGAATTAATGACTCCAAGAAAATGACTGTCACTCTAGTAAAAAAGCTCTTTATTGCAGAGTATTCATCCTGGAATCTGAATGTCACTCTAGTAAAAAAGCTCTTTATTTAATCTTATTATCAATACACTCTTTATTTAATCCCATTATCAACACACACTCACTTTAGTCATTTCATACCCTAGTAAAATAAGCTATTTATTTAATACCATATTAGTCATTTCCTTTGTGAAATTACATTTTTTGTGTATCAATGCCCACGAGGACCTATGGTAATGTTTCTCCTCATTACCCTGCATGTTATAGCTTGGCTATAAATATGTATGTAATATTTTAACATAGTGGTATGATTGGAAAAAATGATTTAGCCAAGAACGGAGGTATGAGCAACATATGTCAACAACAGTACGAGCATCATATGTGCAACATATGTCAACAACATCCACAAAGTGTGAGACTCTTGCGAGTCTCAAGACATTTCCTCCCCTCCATCCTCCACCATTTAGGTTGTTATCATTCCTTTGTTGCAATATTTTTGCAGTAACATCATAGGCATGTCTTATTCCTTTGGTGTATCTTTACACTTTTAAGGACAATGGCTAGTAAATATACTATTGAAATTGAATTCATTAAGAATCCGTGAGATTTTTCTAAGTCATATCTATACAATCAACATGGAAAACTCTGGTAGAGAATAAAAATAAAAATATACGAGTAACCATGCTACACTTGCTTTGAAGATACAAGATTGATGGTACGCAAACAAATTTAAAAGCATTAGCACACTAACCCATAATATTCTCTGGTAGAGAATAAAAAAAAAAATATACCAGTAATCATGCTACACTTGCTTTGAAGATACAAGATTGATGGTACGCAAACAAATTTAAAAGCATTAGCACACTAACCCATAATAATAAAACTTATTTTATTAGGTTAAATTATTATATAAATTCAAAACGTTTTGATAAAAAAACATATTAATACTCCGCCAATGTGCAATTCTTTTGAGCAATATCATGTTGTATAATAAAAAAACTAATATTAATATAATTTTGTAACATTACAAAGTCAAATTTTTAATTCTAACATGTTTAGTAGTGGATTTCCATCCTAAATTGTTATTAAAAAATTAAACATTGAAAAGTTCTTATTATTCAAACAAAAGTTATGCTACACTTGCTTTGAAGATACAAGATTGATGGTATGAAAACAAATTCAAAGCATTAGCATACTACCCAAGAGAAAAATAAATTTAAATATTATTAAATAATAATAAAACTTATTTTATTAGGTTAAATATTATAACTTCAAAAAGTTTTGATAAAAAACATACTAATACTCCACTAATGTGTAAAACTTTTGAGCAAGATCCTTAAGTATAATAAATAATTAATATTAACATAATTTTATAACATTAAAAGGTTTAATTTTTAATTCTAAAACGTTTAGTAGTGGACTTTCATCTTAAATTGTTATTAAAAAAAAAAACATTGAAAGGTTCTAATTATTCAAACGAAATTTTTTCTTGGGGAAATAAATTAACTCAAAATTTGGAACTAGAATTGTTTTATGATAAACATATTTTACCTAAGTAATTAACTATTATATTATTAAAGACAAACAAATTTTCATATTCGATCTTTAGATATAACGCAACAATAATCAACTACAAAAATAATCTCTTTATAACGCAACAATAATCTTTATTTTTTCAGAGGAAAAAAACATTGTTTTATTATGATAGCGACAGTACATGGTGAAAAACATCAGTCAAGAGATATGAAAGCTCTCGTACATCATTAAGCATGCACTCCATATCCAAAAACCATTGAAGATTTAATCCATCCATAGATACATTAATGGAAATGCTAACATCATCACTCTCATCAACAGATTATATACAAGAAGGAAACGGAACATATTAAAAGGCATAAATTATTCCCCAGATCATGCTAATAGAAAATACCAAAATCTATGAAAACTGCAGGTTCGCTTGATGGGCTGTCCTGAGGAAGATGTCGATCATTTAAACTTGAAAAAACGTATTCAGTAGGAAAGAAATTCCAGCAGCATGCTAGACAGGATCTCCCAAGGATGATGCCGATCATGTAAACATGTAAAGCATATTCAACAGGTAAGATATTCCAGCATTCCACACTTAAGACCCATCTGAAAAATGAAGAAGGACACAATATCAAGGTAGACTTTCTTGCACTGAGGTCGGAAGAAAAACAGTGTCCAAAAAATCTTCTAAAGCTTATTGTTCATAAAAACATATTAGAGGGAGGGGACCACGAATTTTTGTATGAGAGCATGGCCATCATAGTGATCAATATAAAAAAACCAAAGGATCAACAAGCCCCTTCTTTGACAGAAGATCTGCCTTGGTATTGCATTCCATGTATGTATGGATCATAGGAGGGTTATTAAGCTTTGACATGAGGTATTTAATTCTGTTAAATCACCCATCCATACCATTTGGTTGAAGAGTAGCACGTCTCCATAATCTGTCGATTACCACCTTGGAATCCCCATATATATTAACTGTGGGTAGTAGCAAATATAAAGCCGGTAGAATATACCACCCCACAATGCCAGTAGTTCAGACCTGAAATTTGATCCACTACCTCCATTCTGGTGTAGATTGAACCTCTAAGAGCCATCAATCTTTCTCCAAGCCCCACATCCACATACCCCATCCTTTTGAGCCCCATCAAGGAAGAGAGCATGAAGTGTAATCGGATGGGGCCTGATCCTATGTGAGAGATCCATGTCTCTATGAAAAGCTGGAGGTTGATTGTGAATCCATGACAAAATGTTGCCGAAAATTATTCCAATGTCAATAGCATAACCCTCAAATATGGCCTTGTTCCAGGCCAGCCACACTTCCCAGATTAAGAAAAAAGGCAGGGTTTTGAACTTTCCATCGAGAGCACCCCATGTATCAAAGGTATTAATAAAGGAGTTAGGTCTCCATCCATGCACCATGTGAAATTTGGAGAATAAGTCCCATACTTTAAGTACACCTAGACATTCTATAAAAAGGTGGAAAGTCGATTCCTCTTGTGAAAGACAAAAGATGCATCTACTAGGCCCATAGAAACCCTGTTTTCTGAGGTTCTCCCAAGTCAAAATCCACTCTTTCCAGGCCATCCAACCAAACAACAATACCTTGTATGGGATATTTCTATGCCAATGAACAGTAAAATGAGATCGGGGAGTGACACCACTATTTCCATTGATGATATGTGCACAAATGTCTCGTACCACCAATCTGCCCCCATTTTGTATCCCATTGCATACTATCCTGTCACCCCCGATGCAGTATACAAGCCCGCCCAACCTCATCGCGTTAACATACAGATTTCACTTTCGGTTTGTCATGTTCAAGCAGCCCTAGCTGGGTCGTAGATTTCCATATGGGGCACCCAAATTGCCACAAATCAATGAGCTGTGATAAGAAAATGAAACCCTTGTGATGCAAAATGTGATAGAGTATGTTACCCTGTGGTATCTCCGGATTGAAAGCCACTATCCTGTCTTCCCCAAAGACGATATTTGCCTCATTTCTGAATTTCCATGCCAGTCGGCCAACCAATATGTCCACAACTTTCATAAATCCCTTCCATATGACCGATTCGCTCCTTTTCCTGGGTAGAGTACCAGTGAAAACTTGAGAAATTGGCCCCCCCTCCAAATATTTCACCCAACATATTCTCAACCAAAAGCTCGATCCATTTATTACCCTCCATAACGATTTGACAAGGATGGTGGACAAGAAATATTCAACATGCAACAGCCCCTATCCCCAGCTTTCCTTCGGTCTAGTCAAATCGTCTAGTTTGCAGAGGTGAAATTTTTTCTCCATTGTAGAACCAACCCAAATAAAACGAGAAATTATTGCATTAATAGGATATATGATGCAGGCATGAAGTAAAAAAAGGTGGCCCCGGTAAAAAAAAAACTAAATCAACACTGCTTGAACCAGAATGTAGCACCCACCCAGGGACAACCATCTGTGATCCCATTTGAATATTTTGTTTCTAAACTTGTCCACTATCCAGATCCAGTCATAAAATCTGTACCCATTCGGTTTTAGTCTAAAACCTAGATAGGAAAGGACTTCACAAAGATGTTTCTGCTACACTCCCAAGAACTCCGCAATGAAATTGATTTCTTCCTACCACATTGACTCGTTCCTTATTGCACATCAATATGGTATCCTCTCTAAATGGTATGCGAAGAATAGTTTTTTCCATTTGGAATGAAGATTAGTTGTCATGAATATGTAGACTAGTACTTAATTCTTGTAACGTGTGAGTGGTGGTTGGTTGATTGAGAAAGAGGCTACGATAAAATGGTACGAGAAGAATAGTTGTTTCCATTTAAAATGAAGATTATTTGTCATGAATATGTAGACTAGTACTTAATTCTTGTCATGTGTGAGTGGTGGTTAGTTGATTGGGAAAGAAGCTATGATAAAAGAGAAGGAATTTTGTATTGGTAACCATATCATGTTGAAAGCCTTAAATTTGATTTATAATATGTACTAGTATATATTCACATCATATTTGTCTATAAACATTCATAAAATTTCTTTTAATAAGAAAATATCTCACATAATATAAATAATATTAAAAAAAATAAAATAATCATATTATCATAATATAAAGAAATCATTGCGCCGAGAGGCACATCTACAGCCCAGTATGACCTCGATGTTAGGTGGGTCACGTCCTCAATGTCGGCTGAAATTTTAAATTAAAATAAAAATAAAAAATAAGTGTAAACAACTCAACTCTGATCGAACATAGAGGTGATTCGCATTTGGTTCACGGCTTTTATTCCAAGCTTCAAACATTTCTGCGGCACGGTTCGAACTGGAAGCTCCCGAGCTAGAGCTCTCTCAGGTAGACGACGATAATTCACACCTGATCTCAGAGAATTGTACGCCAATGCCTTTAAAGAAATTATTAACTCTTTAAACAACAAATTATCGTCCCTTTATCCTGATTTTTTCATGATAAAGGGATAATTGGTGTCCCTTTATCCTGATTTTTTCAGACAAACTCAGACTCTAAAATGCATAAATCTAGACTTACACTGTCAGAAAAAATATTTATTCTCTGTCTACAGAATTTGAAGTACTTCTGTTACCAGATTTCCACAACATCGAAACCAGAATAATAATGAGACGTAGTATGCCAACTGAAAGGAAATAATATGCACATTTTTGTAAACATTCAAGCTTTTGTTTGTTCGGTATGAATGAGCATCACCAGTAATCCCTGCAAGAACACAGCTCACCCTGGAAAAAATGGAAACGGCTTCCATCTCTCACTGTAATTTCTCGTCTGACAATCTTGGAAATATATTTGGTGGCACTGTGGCAGCCACCGCACACACGAAGGTTTTTGGTAATCCTAATCGGAGTTCCATGCCCCGTACTCATAATTCCAAAAGCAATTGCCAGTCTCTCGCTATGACTGCAAAGCGTGCGTTATAGAATGCTTGAAGTAGTTTCGATGGAAACCAAATGGAAAGATGAGACTCGAGGAAAGTAGTGTAAAATTCAAATTGAAGATTTTGAGCAGCAGTGAGACTGCAAAAAGAAAAAGAAAAAAATTGTTAAATTGGTGAAACTTGAAAGTTAACATGGAAGATTTGAAAAAATTGTCACAAAAGAAGAGTGGGACCCCGTCTGTGCCTCCTTTGGCAGGCATTTTCTGCACAAATTTAAACAACAAACAGTGCGTGATAAATTATTAACTCTTTTAGAGTGGATGAACACAGTTGAATAGTTGGAGATTGATCTTCAACAATCTAATGGAAAGAGGCATCTTTTAAGTTGCTTGCTCAGTCATGTAATGGAAATTTGATTTATCCTCTCCAATATCATTCAATTTATTGTCTGCATACTTGGCTTTTGAACCAGAATTCAATTGCTAGAAACTTGCAAAACAGTAGGGCTAGATAATGTTCTTGGATTTGTGGACAAAGTCTGGCAGTTAAGGGTGGGATGATATTGTGGCAAATGTGGAAAATAACTCTGATGGCCTCTATAATGAAACCGGTTGAGCCTAATTTAAAGTCGTAGTAGAAGATCTAGACACTCTAACACCAGAAAATGATTGCTATGGTAGCCTTAAATATTCAGGGTTTTCCAGAAAACGACGCCTTCTGTTAGGTGATCTCAGAGAATTATTGCAATAGTACGCCCACGCCTTTAAAGAAAATAATTTCATTCACTTTGAATTGGCCAAGTTCGTAAAGAGCCAATTATCGCGACAGTCTTCTTCGTAGAATTTCATTCACTTTGAATTCGCCAAGTTCGTAAAGAGCCAATTATCGCGAGAGTCTTCTTCGTAGATTATGATCAATAAATGAAAACCTAATTTTCACGTTGTAAAGTCAAGTGCTGCAACATTTAATAATTCACATCAATTGCGTACTTTTATGTTTAATTTACATGAATACAAGTGACATTTTTTTTTATAGGATACTAATTGCAGATTTTGAATATATTATGATATTTTAAGAATGATGGATTGTCATATGTTATGTTATGATATTTTAAAATATATATATATATATATATATATATATATATATATATATATATATATATATATATATATATATATATATGAAAATTATTTTTATAATTTTATTTAATTAACTATAAAATATAGTGTTTTGGAAATTTGAAAAAAGATTTAATAATATATACATAGAAAGAGTTACAAAAGTTAATGGAATAAAAAATCCATATAGGTTATCATTGTAGATTTTAATCATTCGTCAAATTTAATTTTGTATGAAAGCATTCACTATAGAAACCATTATCTACAGGAAAGTAAGTGAGAAAACATCTGCATTAACATTAGAAAAAGATGAAAATAAATATGGATATTTACTATTTCAACGAAAAAAAAAAGGATGAAAATTAATTTCAGTGTAGATGTTGATTTCTAATTATATTTGACTATTCCCACTAAATAAATAAAGCCTCTTTTTATAACTTATCCATAAACCTCTTTATATTTACAATAAGTTGAAAAAGAAGTTTTATTTAGGTGAAGCCTATATGCAAAATACCATTGGCCAAATTATTATTAATACCATGGGGTAAATACCATATTTATAAAAGAGGTATGGTAAATAAATAAATCAATATAAAATAGGTATAAAGAGGTATGATAAATATATTAAAAAATATCAAATATCATTATAAATCAACATCTAATTATATACGAAGTCTATGGGCCAAATACCATTGTAAATAAAAGAGGTATGGTAAATAAATAAAACCTACTTTTTATATTTACTTCATAAACCTCTTTATATTTACCAACACTCAAACAATAGGTTTTATTT
This sequence comes from Pinus albicaulis, assembly GCA_034641835.2. Taxonomy (NCBI): domain Eukaryota; kingdom Viridiplantae; phylum Streptophyta; class Pinopsida; order Pinales; family Pinaceae; genus Pinus; species Pinus albicaulis. The sequence continues at coordinate 725,903,874 of CM076576.1, forward strand.
AGGTTAATCCTATAGGTAAAATACTATGGGCCAAATTATTATTAATATCGAGCCAAAAAAACCATTATTATCCCTAATATTAATATTAAAAGATTAATAATGTTATTATTATTATTATTAAATCTAATATTCATATCCATATTATTATATTTAATAACATTGGATTAATGCAATATTAACTTTTCTATATTATTAATACATTAATATATCATGATATATATTAACTCTATATATATATGGAAGGTAAGAACAAATACATAGAGTGATAGAGGTGGAGAGATAGAGGGAGTCAGAAGGGAGAGATGAGGATAAAATAAAGGAAAGGGGAGAGGAGGAATGAAGAGAGAGAGAGAGAGGGAGAGGTGTGAGAGGTAGAAAAGGGTATGAGAGGAACAGGGAGACATAAATATGGAGGGGGGGGGGAGAAGAGGAGAGAGGGATGGAGATAGTCAGAGGATTGGAGGGCAGAGAGAGAGAGAGAGAGTTATGGGGGAGAGAGAGGATTAGAGGGAAAATTGAGAGATGGGGGAAGAGAGAGGGAGGTAGGAGAGGAAGGGAGAGAGAGGAAGGAAGAGATAAAGGAGAAGAGAGGGAGGGAGATAGGAGGAGAGAGGGAGGGATAGAGAGATGGAGTTGGAGGGAAGAATAAATACATAGAGAGTGAGAAGTGGAGAGAGAGAGGGAGTGAAAAAGGAGAAATAGAGAGAGTGTGTGTATGCTTGGGGGTGAGATGAAGAGAAAAAGGAGAGATGGAGGGAATGGGGGGAGAAGGAGAGAAGGAGGGATATAGTGATAGAGTTTGAGGGTGAAGAGAGGGAGAGAGAGGAAAAGAGATATATATAGATGTGGGAGAGAAAGGGAGAAAGGGGAAGGAAGAGAGAGAGGATGCGAGAGAGTGGAGAGAGGGAGGGAAAGAGATATGGAGTTGGAGGGGGGAGAGAGGGAAGATTATTTATTTCACTAGATGCATTTATTTCATTGCGGATGGTCATTTATAATCCTATTTGATTTCTTTAACTATATGCATTGATTTTAGTGTAGATGTTGACAGAGAGAGAGAGAGAGAGAGAGAGGAGAGAAAAGGAGGGAGAGGAAGGACAAGAGAGAGCACTTGAGAGAGAGGAAGAGAGTGATGGGGGAAGAGAGAAAATTGGAGGGAATATATATATATATATATATATAGAGAGAGAGAGAGAGAGAGAGAGAGAGTGATAAGTGGAGAGAGATATTAGGTGGCAAGGGAGAGATGGAAAGAGAGTGTGTATGTTTTGGGATGAGATAAAGAGACAAAGAATGAGATATGAAGAGAAGGAGAGAGGTATGGATATAGTAATAGAGTTGGAGGGTGAAGAGAGAGAGAGATAAAGATGTAGGAGAGAAATGGAGAGATAGGAAGGAAAGGGAGGATGTGAGAGAGTGGATAGAGGGAAGGAAACAAATATGTAGTTCGAGGGGGAAGAGAGGGAAGAATATTTCTTGCGCTAGATGAATTAATTTTAGACTTGTAGATTGAGATTTCCAATCCATTTTGATTGCTTGCACTAGATGCATTGATTTTAGTGTCTATGTTTATTTCTAATTATATTTAATTTCTTGCACTATATGCATTGATTTCAGTGTAGATGATTGGTAATCCTATATGATTTATAGCACTAAATGCATTGATTTCAGTGTAGATGATGATTTTTTATCCTATTTGATTGCTTTCACTAGATGCATTAATTTCAGTGTAGATGTTGATTTCTAATTATATTTGACTACTTCCACTAGATGCATTGATTTCAATGTACATGATTTCTTACCGTATTTGATTGCTTGCACTAAATGCATCGATTTCAGTGTAGATGTTGATTTCTAATCCTATTTGATTGCATGCACTATATGCATTGGTTTCAGTGATGTTGGTTTCTAATATTATTTTCTTACTTGCACTACATACATTGATTTCAGTGTACATGTTGATTTCTAATCCTATTTGATTACCTGCATTAGATGCATCCATTTCATTGTAGATGTTTTTTTCTAATCCTATTTCATTGTTTGCATTATATGCATTGATTTCAGTGTAGACGTTGATTTTTGATTTGATGTAATTGGATGTACATTGATGGTACATTAATTTTAAAGTGATTGGATTAACATTGTAGATTAATTTCATTGTAAGCAGGAAAAATTATTGACAATGTACATTTATTTTTATGTTTTAGTAATTCAACCTATTAATATCGAACAGCAAGAGAGAAAAGTATGATTTTTAGTACAATAGTTCCAGAAAAATATTTAAATAATTGAATAGTGTAGATGTTGATTTCTCCAATTATTATGTGGTTCAGTATTCAAAATAGTGTTCTAACATTTGTTAGAATTTGTATTTCTAATCTTCAAAATTTCAAAGTATGATGTATATCTAAAAAATATACAAAAAATTTAATAATCTGAAAAATGTGACGTCGATGCCTCCAACTGGAACCAGCCTAGATCCATCTTACTCTGGATCTATCATGCGCCGAGAGGGATCAAATCTCTTGAGGTGCAAACCTTTCCTCAAGTTTTGCACTCAAAAAATAGGTTTGCACCTCGAGAGATTTGATCCCTCTCGACACATGATAGATCCAGAGTAAGCTGGATCTAGGCTGGTAAGTTCCAATGACATTTTTTTTTAATAAGAAACTCGCATATTGACGCCATTATTTGTGTGCCTTGCTTTACTAAAAAATGCAAAGGTTTCTACCTTGGCTATTTCTTCGACATGGGTGAGATTGAACAAAAGCAGAGAACACAGTTCGATTTTGGTGCTATGTTCAAAGTGGAAAGCAGAAATATGCTTGTAAAATTACTACAGTTTTTTAAATATTGACATATATTCACATTTATCAAAATACTTTTTATTAAATTGCAATATGTGTTTAATGATTTTTTAAATTTTTTCAAATTTCTAAGATAAAAGAATTATAGTTTTAATTAATTGAAAAGATTCTAGACTAGATTAAATTAATAATTTTATTAGTAAAACCAAATTAAAAATTAATAAATATTTATATAAATATATGTTTAATTATTTTTTTAAATATTTATAATTATATTTTTTAATATTTCAAGTAATTTGTCATAACTGCTATTAATTTTATTTGTTTTATCCATTTGACAAAATGCATGACATTGATAATCCAAATCTTTCTCTTTCAAAATTTATTTCATTAAATTGTATAACACTGGCTTGTATCGACGAAATACATTACTTGTAATATTTTTATCCGAGGAGCTGCCTTATGTTAGCTCTGGTCGTATTGTCAAAAAGTACTATGTGATTAGGTCTCGCATCTGTTGAGATTGACTTTATGACTTTTTGAAAATCATATATTATGGCTTTGGGCTAATAAATTACAAAGTTACTTTTAAGCCATGGCTCTTAATATCACATAGATAAACTAAAGTTTGAAAAAAAATATATAATAGAAAGGAAAAATTTAACATATTACGTTAGAGGTGTTATCTTTGTTAAAGTGAAATGACGTGAGCAAACACTGTTCACCCCACCCGATGAATACCAAATCAAAATGATTTTTCATCGCCCTCCTGTTTAATAAAATATTTACAAGTGTAATTCCATTTTTTTCAGAGAGAAACATTGACACGCGGAAATGCAAAAGAGGTCATGTAGACGATGTGATGGGTTCGCCGGGAAGGTCGTCATTGTTTCTTCGGGGTGGATTCCTTTCGCTTGTGGGGAAGAAGGGTGTCGTTGTTTCTTCGCTTACACCACAGTTTATTCGACATCAAAGTGTTTCCCCTCCAACACGTCAGTGGAGACCAACCAGAGGAGTTTCCTCTATCCATCACCACCAAAACTGAGACTAGATAGGAAATGAATGAGTTGGGAGGTCATGCATAGTGTGTAAGGGCTGTAACGAAAACACAATATTGGCATATGCAACTAGATAGGCACTCGCATTTATGGCTGGGGATGGGATGGTTTATTTCTCAATGGCGTCTTCGTTGCTTTCCCCTCTCTTTGTTGTTGGTCATTAGCACGGATTTTACCATCACAACAATCTATTCACTCGAGCATTGCAATTCCACCATCAACATAAAATTCTCTTCGTTCACAACTCACAAGCACTACAACCCCTACCCTCCCCACCTTTTGAGCGCCGCCCAGTAGATCATATTTGTTTAATAAACACTAGTGCAAGGTCTGTTCTAACACCGAGTTCAATTTTTTGGGTTTCATGGTCGCCATATCTCGGAGGATTGAGCCGAAATTTTCCTTTACCATACTTGAGGACACTTCTGTTAGGCATTACCACTACAAGCCTCTATATTCCTTCAGTCTACTAATTTCCTTGGCTGCTGTTTCATCAAACTCCTCTGGAGCATCCTTAAAATCATTATTATTCAGACTCCTCTGGAGCATCCTTAAAATCGTTATTATTCAAGGAAGAGAATTGGTTCTCCAGCATCTCCCGCAACCTCAGCACCATCATATATTCTTCCTGAGCCTAAGAAGAAGTAGCTATGGCTTCGTTCATTTTTTCTGAAAATATTTTGATGAATTTTCTATGGCTACAAATTCAAAGGTGAGACTCCCTCCTTTTCTGAATGTTGGTCATCGCCAAGGATGTTGTTTATGAGAGTAGTTCAGGGTAGAGTCTTGAAATTCGAACCACCACCGAAAACAAAAACAGTCTGCTTCTTCCTCTCACTCCTAACATATTTTCTCCGCCCATGAGGATGTTGGGTATTTGCAGAGAAAATTTCAGGATGAAGGACTCAGAAAAAATGATCAAAAGATCGAAAGAGTTGAACCTGCCTTGCCATCAGTACTACATAAAGGGGGGTTTTAAGACAATATTTAAGACAATTTTTGGGTAAATTGTCTTAATTTGAGACAAAATAAAACTTGTGTATTCTCTTAAATATTGTCTTTAAGTGGGTGTCTCAAATTAAATCGTCTTAAAATTAAATTGTCTTAAAATATTGTCTCTATAAAGACAATATATAACACAAGCATTTTTGTCTCTCCAAAGACAATTTCATTTTTGTCTCTCCAGAGACAATAGTTGCACTACAACACAAAGGGGGGTTTTAAGACAATTTTTGGGTAAATTGTCTTAACTTAAGACAATTTCATTTTTGTCTCTCCAAAGACAATAGTTGGAATTAAAGACATATTGTCTTTATGGAGACAATGTCTTTAATCCTATGTATTGTCTTTCTAGAGACAATATAAAACAATGACTCCAGAAAAATATCTCACCATTAAAATAAATCAATATAAAAATATTTAATTAAAAAAATCAACAATATCATTGAATAATTCATGTTAGGGTGCGGTGGAATCGAACCACCAACCTCCTGCATGGAAGGTGCTCTTCCAATGAGCTAGCACCCTTTAAAGAATTATGTGAGGAGTTATGACAGTCCTTGAAATTGTATAATGAGCATTGATTTTTAGAAAATGTTCAACACATAATTAGAGAAAAAAAAAACCAAAGCATTCTCAGAAGTGAAAAACACTGACAGCAAGCCCAAACAATCTCAATACAAACCAAAAGTATAGACACAGAAGGTAATGAAGCCAACCAGATTCTAATGAATTACGTCAAGAAGAACACATAAGAGAAGTCCAACCTAGGTTTTCATCATTGGAGAGATCTAGACAACACTAATAACCATATAGCACAGTAACGCAAGGCGACTTTGAAATGACAAAAATTTAATTCGCAATTACTGATGACAGACTCCTTTATCCATACATTAAGAAATAGATAAATCCAAACAAATATTCTCAGGTCTAATTGGTACAGTCCTTGAAATTATATAATAAGAATTGATTTTTAAACAATGTTCCACACATAATTAGAGAAAAACAAAAACAAAGCATTCTCAGAAGTGAAAAACACTGACAGCAAGCCCAAATAATCTCAAAATAACAACAAGTATAGACACAGAAGGAAATGAAGCCAACCAAATTCCATTGAATTATAATAAAGGTGATTGGGATTATATGACAAACCCAAGTAAAATGTTCCAAGACAAGCTTGTGATCAGATGATTCTTCTAGAAATCGTGTTTCCTCTACAACAGTTGCCAGCTAATCATGTGTCATACCAGTTGACTCCTTTCCTCTTTTCTGCATAATAGGAGACCCTTGCAAAGGTATTTTCAAATTTATTTGTGCTATGATTCTCCATATGTCCAATGCTCATTGTTGTAATCCTTTACTTGCATACAAGAATGAAAGTGTTCGTAAATGCCCAGACTCTTCTAGCAAAGATTCTAGTTTCTCATGCACTGTCCATTCAAGCCATAGGGCCATCCTTCTAGCAGCCTTCTTATAATAGTATCCATTCTTTTGAAGCATGCATGGTTTCTAAATTCTAGAACCCCACTCTATTACAATGTATGCAAAAGACACATGATCTTAAGACATCGAGTCACTAAGTTGGACTATGGAACTAGAATGCAAAATAACATACATTGACCTCTGTTGACAACGTGCAAATGAATACACAGTTTTACCTGAAAAAATATTACGTTTAAAGCAGCATAATACATTACAATGAAAGTTACATACCACAACACAACTATTTTCAGAGATGCAACTTGCTTCATTTCTTCTGTAAGTCCAAGAACTCTGTAAAGTTACACCAAAAGTGTATCAATTTCCTCCTTCATTAAAGGAGCCATATCCTTGTTTTAGGAAGCCTTGCGATACCTGGAGTTGTATAAAAAACACAATATTTCACATAGAAAATAAATTGTGTCAGAAAAATGCTTAGATTTGGGGGAAAGAAAATCAGAAACTCAGAATATCATGTTTGGTAGGCATAAAAAACAGGAATATATTCCCATGCTACTAGAAAGTCTAAACCAAAAGCCACAAGGACTATTGCTGACAAATTCATACACAAGCAGTTCACATTTTTATAAGTCTCTATCGATAGCATTGATATATTTCAATGACTTGAAAAGTAAGTCCATTGCCAACTAGCCTTAAGTTCTTCAGGATATATCCGCAATATTATGTTAAGACAAGAAGAAAAAGAAGGGACTTGATAATATTTTGAATTGTCAACTCCAATAAGATACTTCTACTTGAAGAACTTGGAAGCATACCGTCCTGATTGGTAAAAAAGAATTGTCAACTCCAATAAGATACTTCTACTTGAAGAACTTGGAAGAACTACAATATACTGTCCTGATTGGTAAAAAGAAGTTTTATTAGTAACAGTATAAAGTTTTGTTGGCTGTATAATTGGTGGGGTTGTATTTCTGGTGGATCTACCTATTTTGGGCCCCTAAAGTGCGGCATCTCAATCACACGAGTGATTTCAGATTTTATCGGTTCTCCCTTTACAATCGCAAGAGAGACATATTGATATGCGGCCTGGCCACACGAATTTTTACTTTTGCATGCATGTTGGCATCCATTATAATTACCTACTAACCCATGTGCCCACACAAAATCATAGAAAAATACAGAAAAAAATTATAAAATAAATCACTCCACTCTGTAAGAGTATGTAAGCATTTATGAGCTTGGTAATTACTCTCTCTTCTCTATTAATGGAATCCTATAAAGAAATTTCTCGTATCCTACCTGTGGTATGTATAATATTAGAGGGTATTAATCTTAAGCTCTATGCTCTACCACCATATATGCACATCACAAGTTCATTACAGGCACACTACGCGATTATGCTCCACTTTGTCTGCCTCAGAAGTATATGTCGATTGAAACCAGGTGTATTATTTATAAAACCAGTGATAACATGTTTTTATGTATCATTGATAGCATGTTTTATTGTATAATTGGTTTGTTTTACAAATTTGTGAAATAGGAGGCTCTAACCATATCTGTACTGGTCTAACCATATTCGACACATGTTACATAAATTACAGTCCCAGTATCTGAACATGCAAAAAAGAAATTAGTGGGTTTCCTATAGCTTCCGCATATTGAACTGCTCCAATACCCTGTTGTTCCATCCAAACTGCAAGTATTGTTTAGGGATGTATATAGGTTAGTGTTATTTGAACCTCATGGGTTTTTTTCTTGAGTGTAGATGTAGTCCACATGAGCAGCTAGTGTGCATCTCATCAAACATTTTTCTTCCTCATCAACGTTGTTGCATCAATGATACATAAAACATGCTATCACTGGTTGAGGAAGGGTGTTCTTAGAGAATTTATGGAGAATTATCCTTGCTATTCTTTAACCTAGGTATCGTGCTCTATTTGGAGTGAATCTTGCTTGTGTTTGATAGGTTATATTTCGCTTGGATAGGAGCTTGTTTGTGTTTGATGGGTTATATTTGGCTTGGATAGGAGCTTGCTTGTGTTTGATGGGTTATATTTGGCTTGGATAGGAGCCTGTTTTGGAGGGGCTCCCCATGAATTTTCCCGCAAAGAGAGAAAAAATATAGTCAAAAGAAAAGATGGTGAAGAAGACTGCTAAAAATTTATAAAAAATGGAGCTCACTGGGGAAACAACAGTGAAGGCAAAAGAATGACATGAAAAGACTTGTTGAAAATATTGGACAGGTGAGATATAATCACAAGGCCAAAATTGTCAATAGTCAACTTCTATAATAGAAAATATTACATCATTGAGAGGAGTTGAAAGTAAAAAATAACCTATTAATCTTCATATAAGCATTGTTGCATTAAGAACTTAGCAAGTTTCATGTGAGAGACTGTCATAATGCAAGATAACTTGGGTTTCGATTTTTCTGCCACTCATTTGAAATCTATCAAACAAGTATGCAGTATATTAAAGCTAGAATTGACACAATACAATGAAGTGGGTGGAATTTCCAACAGGTTCCTATGGAATTTCATAAGAACTGCACACATCAGCATATAATAGAGGCCCTGACATTACACAAACACAGGACATGAGACTTCAATATTTTATGGATCTCAGCCTAGAAAGGATCCCCTCTTATGAAGCTTTTAATTTGACACATGCAATGATATCAAAAGAAAGCAAGGCCCAAAAAACATATATTTGTAACAAAGTTACAATTTTCAAGTAATCAGTCAAGTAAAATTCCCAAAAACAGAAACTGATAATCTGTAACTACAATGGAAGAAGTAAAGCACAATATAGTGGCTCATCAAGGAATATAAGTTTGGGATTCCCCATAAAGGCCTACTTCCCAACTAAGGAAGCACTTCATTCCTCCACTATAGCTACCAGCCTGGATATTGGACGCACCTGTAAGCTTACCTTATAGGTTTTCTACATCCTATGTTTAAAGCAAAACACTTTTCCACTGTGTATGGTAAATGATTTGACAAAAATATAAAATGGACAGGATGTTAAAAAATAAACTAATCGCATAAATGAAAGACACTATGCTACCTTCTGATTCCAAAATCATTTAGAACATACCTCTTCGAATGCAGCTGACAGTATTCCCTTGATGCTGGCAAAGAGAGAGGTTCTTGAGATGACAGGTCTTCCCATAAAATGTCAAATTGCACAGTTCATTTATGGTACCAGAAAGACATATATGGAAGAACAAAATTTTGAATACACGACACATTGAGAAGTGAATGCATCCTATCTCTTTTAACATTTGTGCCAGAGAAATTTAACTGAGGGAAAACTCCACTGAGACGTTGAACATGGGAAATTCCAATTGTACCTATGATTTTGTAGCCATATACAAGGGCTGGAAGCAGTTATTTAAATAAATAATGATTTAATATAGTAAGTGTGATTCTTTTAAATTTTTCTGCCACTACATCCAAATGAACAATATAGTAAACCCAGCAAACAATGGAAACCATTCCTAGAAATCCCACATTAAATGTACAATGTTCAAACTTAAAACTAACCACTCCATTAAAAACTCACTCCAGGAAGCTAACTAGAACTCAATTGGAAGAATAAACCCTTCATTTAACTTGCTGACTAGAGGTGAAAACTGAATGTTCTATATGGATATGCTTCAACCCGGAATAGTAGTTGACCAAAGAATAATTGAAGCATTTGAAGAATTATTGATCAATATTATGTGATAACTCGTAATTTTTCATAGAAATTGAAGTTCATACATTACAGTCCTTCACTTCATGATAAGCCAACGAAAAATAAGGTTCTTATTAGCAGTCAGCAACATCCAATTACCATTTCCAGCTGTTATTGACGAGAAAACAGGATTGACGAGACAGCCGCACATGACTCTAAGAAAGAATGTGGGTGGGTGATTGATTGTCCATCCCTTTTGGAATTGTTTAAGAACACATACGGGAACACATCTGCAGATGCCCCTGGGTTCAAGAATAGTTGCAGAATGGGGAGAATACTCGATACCTCTTTCGATATTGTGACAATTTAAGCATTGGGGTTTGCAATAAAGAAGGTAGAAGGTGGTCAGGAAATGTACCAGTGGTATTTCCAGGGCATCTGTCTAGATTCGAGCTTCCATCGGAACAGTGGAAAAGAAATGTTGTGGGTTTCAGAGTGTCATAACCACAACTACCCTCATTGTCAAAACAAGCGCCCCATGTTCGATCTCTGTTGGTGTCCACATTCCATGTTGTTTCAAAGATGAATGAGAGGGATGTGATCATATCTCCATTCTCTATGAGTGGAAGGTTGTTAGTAACTGGCAGTTGAATATGGATTTGGCAAAATTGTTTCCCAGATTCTGGATTGGAAATGGAGTACCAATCATGGCCACATACACGCCATTTTTGAAAACTCTCTCCACAAATACTTTCTTTGAAGTGCTTCCAAAGCATGAGATTGGTGTATGCACCAGCCACATGAAAATGAGCAGCGCCTTTGATCATTCCATCCATCTCATTCTTGTTTCGCAAGGAAGCACCCCCATTTCGAGTGGTGAAGGATCTGCCTTTAGCTCTGTGGCCCTAATTTCCCTTGTTACTGGTGCATCTTCTTGTTCGGATGCTGGTAAGAAACTGCCTTTGGTTATGGATTAATTTCACCTGCTCCTACTTCTGCTACCCTTGCTTTAGATTCCTTTATCTATGCTCCTAGTGCTAGTGGTTTTAGGTCAACAAGGTCAATCTCCTTTCCTACCGCTATCTTTATTGCTCCCGTTTCAAGCATTGCTAAGGGTCTCAATCTCGATCCAGAAGGGCTGCTACGGGCTATCGAATTAAGGGATCTTACTCTGCTTCCTACTATGCCCCTATCTATGTCCCCGTTACTTAAAAATAATCTGCTGCTAGTAAAGAAAATAGTAATAACCAAAGGTCCATTATTTTACAGTGACAGGAAGAATACACTCCACTGAAGCCCATGAGAGCAGAATCTGCCAGTGGCTGCCACTGGCCTAAATCACGCTTACATTGCGAACATGGTTATCTCACAAAAGTACAATATTCCCTCTTGGACTTTAGTGATGGGGTACAATATGGCCTCTTGGTATCCCTCAACGAGCATAAATTCAAGAATCTCTGACGTCTTTCAATGACAACATATATAGCTCACCTATGATTCGCCAAGATTTGTGTGAGATGAATTATGTGTTGTTGCAGGGACTTCTAATCAATGGTCAATTCATGGGACCCCAGATTGACAATGTTACCAATGATAACATTGTTGTGAATGTGTTTAACAACTTGGATCAGGCTTTCTTAATATCTTGGTAAGTTCTTCCTGTTCTCTCTGTGTATTGGTTGATTGAAATTCATGGAGTGTTTTTAATGCATGGAGGTTCTTACACACGTTATGCTACAGGAGTGGTTTCCAACAACGGAGGAAATCATGGGAAGATGGAGTTTTTGGAGCAAACTGCCCTATTCCACTAGGAAAGAACTTTACATAAAATTTATAGGTGAAGGATCAGATAGGAAGCTACTACTACTTTCCATCGTTGCATATGCAGAAAATGGCAGGGGAATTTGGAGGACTAACTGTTGCTAGTAGGCCCCTCATCCCTGTTCCATTCCATCCTCCTGATGGTGATATCACTCTGCTTATAGATGACTGGTACAAGTCCAACGTAACATTAAGTTATTGATCCATCCCAGATACAAAATACATCTTTGGAATTTACAAAGAATGGATATGTTCAACTTCAGCCTGCCACTGAAATGTTCTCTTGCACTGCATCAATGTCTGACCATTTTGTACCTTTGGGAAGATCCTTAGAAGAACACTTGATGTGGGAAAATTTCTTGGTAATCTTGATGTTGTTCTCATTAATGGGCATGGGCTACCATACCAAGCATCAATTATAGTGGATCAAGGTATCAGATTGCTAATCTCTATAACAAGCTAGTCTACTAGATCTAGTATAGGTGTTGCTAGGGAATGAAAGTTTCACTAGATCTAGTATATATTTATTATCAATTCATTTACTTATTTTCTGATATATATAAAATTACCTATCTATTTATGTGCAGGAAAAACATACCGGCTCCGCATTTCAAATGTGGGATTTCCATCATCTTTGAACTTCAGGATTCAAGGTCACAAACTGAAGCTTGTGGGGGTGGAAGGATCTCACACCGTTCAAAATCCGTATGATTCTCTTGAAATTCACATTGGCCAAACGTACTCTATTTTTGTCACTGCAGACCAGCCACCTCAATACTATTACATGGTTGCATCTACTCATTTCATCACTCCTGTTATTTCTACAAGTGGCATTTTCCACTATAGAAATTCCCAGAATTCCCAGAAGTGGCATTTTCTAATCAATGGTCAATTCCCGGGACCCCAGATTGACAGTGTTACCAATGATAACATTTTTGTGAATGTGTTTAACAAATTGGATCAGGCTTTCTTAATATCTTGGCAAGTTCTTCCTGTTCTCTCTGTGCATTGGCTGATTGAAATTCATGGGGTGTTTTTAATGCATGGAGGTCCTTACACACGTTCTGCTATAGGAGTAGTGTCCAACAATGGAGGAAATCATGGGAAGATGGAGTTTTTGGAGCAAACTGCCCTATTCCACTAGGAAAGAACTTTACATAAAATTTATAGGTGAAGGATCAGATAGGAATCTACTACTACTTTCCATCGTTGTATATGCAGAAAGCGACAGGGGGATTTGGAGGACTAACTGTTGCTAGTAGGCCCCTCATCCCTGTTCCATTCCCTCCTCCTGATGGTGATATCACTCTACTTATAGGTGACTGGTACAAGTACAACGTAACAATAAGTTATTGATCCATCCCAGAAACAAAATACATCTTTGGAATTTACAAAGAATGGATATGTTCAACTTCAGCCTGCCACTTATCATTTCACCTGGGATACAAACTTATCATTCTCTTTTGAACAGAGAAGCATACTTTCATTACAAAATATTTCACCCAAATTATGTTAAATTTGAGAGCTAAAGCAGAAAATATTACAGAAATAGAAGAAAAAATCCCAATGGTGAATTAATGAATGGCACTGAAATAAAAATCATAACATATAAAAATATCAACATAAAAGACAAAAAAATAAAGAAAGCATTTACCAATGGACACTACAGATTTGTCAGGTCATATAGATGACTGCAATAAATGTTATCATTTATGTTGCATTATACATCAATGATAGAATGTAGTACATACTAATGTCAATCATTCTGTAAACTCTGAGATACCTTCACCAAATATCTTACTCATTGGAATCTCACATATCTCTCATGCACGCTCACACTACAACCATGATATGAAGATAATAAAATATAGAGAGAGGTTGCATGGCATAAACCATGGGCTACAAATCCATGAATCCAAAACCATGTGCCAAAACTATGTCGAAACCATGTACCAAAACCACTACACTGTAGAAGACATTTTCCCATTCAGCAATTATCTTTTCCATGGTAGTGCTCGAATGGAATCTCTACACCAAGTAAATTTATCTCCATTGACTGGTTTTTTCAATACATCTGCAGCATTTTCCTCTATCCCGCATCTCCTTAAGATAACTATGCTGACATCTACCATTTCTCTCACAAAATAGAGAAATTTTAAATTGCTTCTCCTTGCTTGAGTCCAATATCTTCACATAACCTCCTCAACCAAATCACTTCCTTGGAAGCCTCAATGGTGGATATATATTGTGCCTTGGTACTAGAAAAAACAATGTGCTATTTTTTTCTCATCTAGCTAATTTCTGCTCCAGACAAAGTAAAGAGATAGGCACTAATAGATTTTCTTTCACCTACATCTCCTGACCAGTCTACATCCACATATCCATGCAAAACTAGGACTTTTATTTCAAGAAACTTCTTCCCTTATAGTATAGGCCCAAATCCATGGTGCCACATAGGTATTTACAACAATCCTATGCTACTTCCCAAGATTGGCCATGAACCTATTACCACTCCCACCACTTGTGCAACAACATCCAATCTAGTGTATACCATAACATACATAAGTGATCCTCCAGCACTGAAAAATAGTTTCCTTTCCATCTCTTCTTCATCTTTCGCTGTCTTGGGAAACATGTCTTTTCAAAACTTGACTCCCACTAAATAAGGAGTCCCCATAAACTTACAGCGCATCATCCCAAACTCTTGAAGTATCCCATGAATATACTTCTTTTGGCCCCACCAAATTTTTCTACTCTGACAGTCCCTTTTCACTTTGATGCCAAGCATATAATGAATAACTCACAAGTCTATCATATCAAATTCTTATTCAGTTAGCCCTTGGTGATGTTAACAAGCTCTTTGCTATCACTAAAAGACAAATGTCATCTACGTATAGCAAAAGAAAAATATGATTGTCACCTTTATTGTTGATGTTGATTCAATGATTAGCCTTGGTCAATCAAATATTTGTCATATTTTTTATACCATTCCCTTGGAAACTACCTAAGTCCTTATAAGAACTTCTTTAACTTGCACACCATGTTTTCCTTTCCCTCTGTAGCAGAACATGTTGATTTCTCCATATAAATTTCTCCTTTGATATTTCCATGCAAGAATCTTATTTATACATCCATTTGTTCTATCTTGAATCCCATGGTGTTATCCATGCTACGAACATCCTAATCGAGGCTATCTTAACCACTGGAAAGAGTTTCCTATTAATTTACTCCTTATTCAGTTAGCCCTTAGTGACATTGACAGAACCCACTCGCTTGGTAAATGTCAAGCCCCTAGTTTTTATCAACAAGTTGGAAGCTTGAGAACTATGCACCTGCAACACCTTTCAAGCAGCTCACAGACATCCTTCCTCAAAGCTTGTGAAATCAGACTGGTATGTTGACTACTTTTTAAGCTTTCCATTCATGTCACCAACCTTCTACTCAATCTCACATTAATCTCACATAAATCCCGAAATTTTTGGGTTATATGTGGGGTAAATCTTCGTGTAGAAATACATAGTGTAGGAAACAGCTAACGGATTGTTGGCGCCATGATTTCATTCTCCTATTATGTTTAAGTCCAATTTGGTACAGTCAATGATACAGGTGAACTAGTTAATGCTCCATATCCTCAAATTTGGGCCAAACCTTGTGCCACCTTAATGATTATTGCAATTGTGTTTAATTTGAAAGTTAGCACTCTTTCAAGGGGGACAAGATAATATTTCATACTGCCAAGGGGATGCTAAGGTTATCAAAACTAGTCAACGCGAAGGTGAGTATTCCTCATTTCCTTCTTATTTTCTATGAGTCAAAATGTTTTGATTCAGATTCTCTCTTAAGATCTATAAAATTCCCTCCCAGCTTTTTTCCTTGTTCATCTCTGGAGTTTTAAACACTCTCAGATCTCTATCTTCTAGCTTGAGTTCCTGATTTGCCACACAATCTTCTTATGGTAGTGCTTCTAATATGATACAATTCAATATTATGAATGATTGGCTAACCTGTTTTAACCATTTTAGTTGTTTTAAATGCTCCCAGTTTTTGGGATAAGCCTTGCCTTTCTAGTGTTTATGATTATCTAAGAGTCCTCTTTTACTGCAATATCTTGGAAACCAATCATTTGTAATCTCTTATCTCTACAATGAAGGCATTGACTTTGTCTTGCCTATTTGTATAACCCCCTAATACTTTCGTTGAGATTTTTGTGAACTGACCCCTGTGATCCAAAAGGAAGTCTCTTCCACAACATGCTTTCTAGGGTTTTCTTTTGTTATCCCATTGAAATTGATCTTTATCTGCCCCTCCCTTGGAGGTTTCCAAGACTCCTTGGGAGTAGGCAGCTCTCCTTCATTAGGAATGTACAGGCATAACATACCTCTTTTGGGCATCCAGGTTTGAACCTCCAGTCATTGAGACAAATTGAACTAATTCCATGTATTTCTATGACCCAAAAACAAAGACCTTGGAAAAAAATTATGAAGCAAATTTGGTGGACACTATCTTCACATAGCCCTATTGTTGTATCTAGGACATTTATCTTCAAGAAAATCGGATAAAAAATTCTAAATTAGGAATTTGGCTTCTGTGATCCATAGAATTTATATAAAAATATTTCGGTGATAAACACATCTAATCAAATTTTGTCAACGCATTTCGAACCAGCCAGTGTGGTTCAACATCATCTTGTCCTGATGATGAACCACACTGGCTAGTTTTAAAGGCGTCAATAAAATTTGATTAGATTTGATTATCACCAAAATATTTTTATATAAGTTCTAAATTTTTTTGACAAGGGTATCTGTAACCTATTTCTTCAGCTCATTAACATTTCTTTGACAACTACTATTATTACAAATAGGCCATATTGCCTATTTTTCTGGCCTTTACTGACTGTGAACTAGCCCTACAGTTGTTGGACAAGTACTAAGCGCCAATTTCCCGAGAGGAGAAGTATACATATAAAGTGCCATGACAAAAGCACAATAAGCACGCTCTCTTATAACAACATCTTGCCTATTTGATGTGTCATTTACAACTTTATGTATGTAGCAAATTTTGTTGATATACTTGTCTTTTCCTTGGAAAAGCAAAATGGCGATTGAATTTTTTTGCACTCAATTGATGTCCCATAACAATGTAATTACTGTATCTGGATGACAAATTTATAGCTTTAGAAGTTTTTTCTATGTCTTAATTAACTTGAACAATGTTTGGGTTGAACAGGTAATGCAGTTCACAGAGGTAGAGGAGCTATGTAAACATGCCCAAAATATTCATTCTGAACAATGTGGTGCAGGTTCAGAAGAAGTAGGTTTAGACAGAAAGTTAATGGTTATTATTCTTAGTGGAAATGGTGACCATGAGAAGGCATTGCAAAATTTGGCTCTAGCAAGAGTAGTTATTTTAGCAAACGGAAAATATGTTGAGGTGGCATATATATATGCCACCACTGGAGACACGTATCTCGCTCTGGGTCGCTATGATGAAGCAGTAACTGCCTATCGAAAATCTCTTCCAATATTTGAATGGATACATGGGGAAGACCACACATGAGTAGGGATATTATTTGTAAGCCTTGTTGAACTCTATATGAAAATGGGAAAACTCAGGGAGTCAAAAAGTTACTGTGAAAATGCATTGAGGACTTTTTGGAAGATGACAAGCAGGCGATCCCCCTGATGAGATTGCAACTGGTTTGACAGAGGTTGCCAAATTGTTTGAATCTATGGGTGAATATCAATTTACAATTAGGCTATTCCGATGAGCCTTAAATATTCTGGAGAAATTACCTGGACAACAAAGTGAAATTGCTGGGATTGAAGCTCAGATGGGAGTTTTGTTCCACATAATTGGAAAATATAAGGAGGCTTATACGACATTCAAGAGTGTCGTTTGCAAGTTCAGATGTGGGGTTCAGAAGAATAAATAGTTCTTGGGAATTCTTTTGAATCAGATGGGACTTGCTTGTGTCGGCCTCAATGCAATACAGGATGCAAGTAAATTTTTTGAAGAAGCAAGAGGCATATTAGGGGAAGTATGTGGCTTTCGCCATGCTGTTAGCCTGTCGATTAGCACAAACCTTTCAGGAGTATATGATGCCTTGGACAGGTACTTTTATAAGCCCCAAACTTCACTCTCTTTTGGTTAAGGATGCATATCCATATGTAAGAGGTTTCAGGGCCATTCTCTATTTGGTTAAGGATGCATACCCGAAATAAGAACAAAATGGGAAATAGGAGGAGATACTTACCATTCTGGCCCGTTCACCCTTCTCATCCCTGGAATCATCTTTAAATAACCTTTCAGTCTGCATCAAATCACAAAACAAACTATAAAACCTAACCCTTAATTGTAGAACCCTGTCCCTGATGCAAGTCCAGTACTGCAAAATGGGGATCAAAAGGGGTGTTATTAACTTCAGAAAATCGGCATGAAAGAAAGCAAGGGAACGTGGGAACTTACCCCCATGTCTGTGAGCAGGAAGCTTCAACTATAGAATCGTTCGCCCGTTCGCTCCTTTTCCCCTGAAGGCTTCTATCCGTCGGGAAAATATTTGTTGCAGAGAAAGCGAAGGGATCGAGTGTAAAGTGATGGATTGGTTAAAACAATAAAGGAGAAACAAAATGTTTCAAATTGGCTGGGGGGACAAATGAACATGCGCTGGGCCTAAGTGCTCTCTACCCCCTTCATCCAAATGACTTATGGTCTCATGGGAGTGTTATACATGTGACCTCTTTTAGGTTGGATTAAGACTTGGCGGAAATAAATGAAACGAATGAATTTGTTTACTTCCCCTCTTTTTCAGAATTTTGCTGCCTCTTTGAACAAATGATCGACACGCCCTCACAAATACTTCATGTTGACAATGGTAATGGAAGTTTTGGATTCCAAACCTACCATGATTTTGTTTCGAATCAAATTTTTAAATAGTGAGATATACATTCCCAAATTTTAAGACTTGATAACTATAATTATAAGCGATTTATTTAACTTACCTTTTTCAATATTAAACCAACTCTGCCACGTAATAATTTTTTTTGGATTTGATTGGAAAGAGGGTCGACTGTTATCAACATTATAATATTAAAATATTTCAATACCAACAACGATTGGCCACCATGTCAAGTTTTATATGGCTTGCAACTATGTACAATTTAACATAATGTGTTAATAGGCTGGAAAGCCTATAGTTTTGAGTTGTAAAATAGTTGCGAGAGATTTCCATACAAATATAGCCGATAACCCTTGGGTTTGACCCCAGATCTATCAACCCATAATGATTTTAAATATTAAAATTTTTCCATAATTCCACAATTTTAATTTAATTTTATTCACACCTGAACAATTTAACAAACCAAGTCACTTTAATGATATTAGAGCATAAGGAAATGTTTATGGTGGTTCTTACCAAAGATTAGATTACAAAAGCAAAGAACCATGCTAGAGATCTAGTATCTAAATAATATAAAAAAATAAATTAAAATGTAGGGAAGGAACTTGCAACCTTAATCTTCTCCAATAAGGAAATTGTACCTTTATATACCCCCTTGTTTCCTTTGTCATCCACAATCCTAGAGATAAAACCTCCAACAATGTGCCCAAAACATGCAACCACACATATAAAAATTGTACAAATCAAATCTATCACTTATACATAAAAATATGTTTTAGTAAATAAGCTTGGAGCTTCATGTGTATTATGCAAACAACTTATTCCCTTTATAGTTAATCAAATTTTATTTGACAAAGCACCATGTAATCAAAGTTTATTTGTGGGGAAGACAAGCACCATGTAATCAAAGTATTTACTCGGCGTGCTCTTCACTCTGGTCCATATTCAATCCTCAATTGAACCTTCGCATCATATGTGAACATTTAGCTTTGGTTTTAAAAGGAGACCAAATCACCAGCAAGTCAAAACATACATTAACCCGACCAACAGGATTATACTTAGTTCCCACAGCAATATCGTTTTAATTGATGCAAACTCTTATGTTTGAAATCCAAATATGCTCTTTATTCAATGTGCTCACGTAACATTTCAATTACCCAAGTCTTCGACCTTGGTTAATTAACCACACACCAATATTCATAAATGTACACTTCGCTCACGCCTCAACCATGCATTTGGACCCTTTGTTAACCCTTATGTAACTTGACAACGTGAACATCATCGATCTTTGATGGTTAAGATTGAACGGAAATCACACCACTAACATGAACGTCCTTTGTTTTCCCAAAATTACGCGACATAAGTGGGATCCTAAAACCGCCTATCACCACGTGTCGAGCAACGGGTGATATCGCGTTCTATTTCAAAGAAACTGCTTAGCATTTGGAAGCCACGCGAAAACCATATGTGGTTTTCCCAAACTGCTTCACTTCAAAATTTCACCTTCAATTCTGTGCCTTTGATTTTCACGGTTCAATTCTCTGCCATTGAATGAGTCTTGACTCATACTTCACTGCGTCATCGCTTTTTTTTCATCGATTCCTCATTCGGTCCATCGCTTGACTTATGGTTTCATTAAACCGTCACTCTCTGCGCAGTTGACCAAATAGGGCTAGGTTCCCATCCAATCCTTAGACACTATACTTTGATCCATAATGCAATTACTAACGCCTCAGGTCCACAGGCTTAAACCACCATTACGCAGAGAATGGATCCCATTCCATTCTCATAAATTCACTGCTACTCCTTCGTTCGACCATTCGAACAGTTCAGTTCTATCAAAAAAATCCACCACACAGCTATTGGCTTATATCTAATGCCACCTCTTAGTTCATTGTGTTGTGACCAAAGTTCCACCGTGTCATTGCTTGACCGGTCACTTCTCCTTTTCACAGCGTTTTTGCTATGCGTATTCTGCCTTCAATTCTTCACTACGATATTTCAATGGTGTTGTGTCTTTGCTTGGTCTTCCACCGTGATACATTTTAATGTTTCGAACAGGCATCAAAACCCCCCTGTTCATTCATAAATGCAGGAATGGACTTCTACTTCTAAGCTTCTGTGGTTTTTATCCAATAAAACCATAAATGGTAAGCTACAAGTCGCAGATATGTAAAACCACTGCTCATATTATTGTACTGTAATTACACAATAAAATGCATAATTAAAACCTCTCCAACATTCCATTTTCACAATATACTCGGGCACTTTATACCTCAATCAAAATCTAGGGCAATTTTATTAAATAGCATCGATCTACCTTGAAATCGGTAGTAAATTTCCAGTGTAGTGAATTTTCATTAAATAGCATTGATCTCTCTAGTGAAATTTCTCTCTTTCAAAACTAGGTTTGTTGAAAGCACACATCTCCTCAAAACACTTTGTAGCTAATGTTTTCCCTTTAATTGACAATTGTGTTTAATGTGTCTTTATTTAGGCACATGTCTTCTAAAATATGTGTTATTTTAGCACATAATACTCAGAATAGTGCATTAAATGTATGAGCAACAAGTCAACACAACACTGTGGCACTACTTCTCCATGATATCTATTTTTTTCTTATTACAAAGTTCCAACCTACTAGAAATAGTTCAGTATGGTGCCCCCTTTGTAATAACTTGTTCTTTTCCTTTAGTAACCATATATATCTATTGATTTTTGTTTGTAGGGATGAAATACAAACATTTCCTAGAATGATCCTCCTTGAGCACACCCTCTCAAAGACTGTTCACCGTTTTCATGGTTGAAACACGAAATATGCCAATAATAATCCATTTTGACTACATCACCTCTCAATATTTACCTTTCTCATTGTAATAATTAACATGTGTGGATGAAAATAGGTCTAATTTGACTTCATGAAGAAAAGAAACCATGCATATATGGCTAGGTTGAATTGCATCATGTGGAGTTTCCAAGAAGAGGCTCACATGCAAGGTGTGGGAATAAAGGTTTATTTTCTCTAAAATAGTATGATGCATAGAGAGGCTAAAATAAAAAAGGATAAGGTGTATAAAAATAGCAAAAGGCCCTCAAGCAAGGCATCGCTTCCTAGGCTAGATTAGAGCTCTAGGAATCCTCCAATTTTGAACAAAATACGATGGTGGAATTTCAAATAAATTGATTCCCTAACTATCACACCAAGAGGGAACCCTTGATGCTCCTTTGACTTGAGTATTTCTTGAAGGTTTGCACTTTATAGTTCATCATTAAAAACCTATTATCTTAACTATAAATGATCATTGGATGAGCCTTTACCACGGTATATCTCCCAAACCTTAGTCTCTTATAGTATTTCTCTCAAAAAACAATTCATGGAAAGTCACCCTAGATTCTCCCAAAGCTCATACTTTAATTGAATTTTTACTTGCCTCACTTTGAAGCCTAGTATAAATACGTCAATCACAAGAGAGGGATTTTGGAAGTTTTGATCTTAGGCATTCATCATTTTTTAATATTCCTAAACCCGAGGTCATCTTTCCCTCAAGCCTTTCTTGGAGAGTCATTCTTTTGCTTCTAAAGTAGGGAACCTATTATCTAATCCTCTTCTTTGAATGGGCATTGGAAATCACATTATGCATCACTATTGGTCTCATCATTCTATTAATTTCCCTATACCGAGACTCCTCCCATCAGTGAAAGTTCATAAAGAGCAGGGGAAATTGAATGAGGTGACAATGGGTCCTTGTCCCATTGTTTCCACTTGATATAGTAGTAGTCCCTTTGGAACCCCTCCTAGAACCCTTGCTAAAATAAGCACTAACATTTTTTAAAAACAAGTATAAAGCAGATGGCTCACTTGAAATAATAAATCTAGGCTTGTGGCAAAAGGTTTTACACAAAAATAAGGGGTCTATTATGAGAATAATTTTTCCCCCATAGAAAAATGGGATACCATATGGACATTCTTTGCCCTAGAAACTCAAAAAGTTGGAAATTCCATCAAATGGATGTAAAAACTGCTTTCTTGAATGGAGATATGAAAGAGAATGTTTTTGTGTCCCAACCAGAAGGATTTTTTGTGAAGGGTTAGGAACATAAAGCATGCAAGTGGTAAAATCCTTGTATGGCCTCAAGAAAGCACCACGAGCCTGGTATAATAATGGGTTAGGGGAATAGGGGCTTAGGGGTTAGAGGTTTAGGGTTTAAGGGAATAATGGGTTAGTGGTTAAGAGGTTAGGGATTGGGGGCTTAAGGGTTAGGAGATTTAGGTGCATTTAGGGGTTAGGGCCATAATGAGTTAGTATTTAAGGGATTAAGGATTCGGGTTTTTTATAGCATCATTTTTCACCCTAATTTGATTCATGATTGTCTCTTTGGCCTTGGGCACCCATTCCCACAGACTTGAGTAAAAGTTCATTAAAAACATTGTTTAAAATCCCATACGCAGGTATGCCTAGACTTTTCCGCATGTATACGCGAGTCTAGAGATACTTTTCCGTGTATGCCATTAAAATCATTAAAATATATATATAAATCCCTATTTTCGAGGCTGGGTTGATGGTTATTCCCATAACTCAACCACCCCAGCCCGTGGCCAACTGTTTCCAACAGATTGAAACTACTTTGAGGGAGTATAAAAGCCCCTCATATGCATGGCCTAAGGGAGAGAAAATTATAGACATTATACTCTGTTGGAGCCCAATTCAAGTCTGATTTCCCGTGCCTCCTGCACTTCCCAGATTTTTACAGGAAACCCTTGTTTCCTGGAGATGTTCATCAGCTTATATGTCATCTCGTGTGCACAAGTCTTGAAAGTATCCTAGTGAGGCAAGGGCGGGACGGATCCAGATGACGGTCTGTTCGAAGATCGTGGAAGGATTCAGGTGATCTCTCCACCTTTCTATTATTGTACATGCTATTCGTAATGAAGAAGAACCATCTTGTTCCCGAATTCACGTGTTAATATCTGCTTGCATATGTGAAAAGATTGTTAATTAAGCATTTATTATTGTTTATATGATGTTTCACATGGATTACACTGACATTTAGGAAAGATATATGTTGTACAACTAGATTTCTGTGCATGTCTCTTCTTGATTTCCAGGTTGAAGAGGAAGAAGGGTTGCTGGGGGTTTGGACCCCGCGGGATCTACATCAAACGTAGGATCTACAGGTGAGTTCTACAATTGATGTTATCTAGTTTTTAGTATACAAGTGTGGTTGTGTGAGTCCTTGAATAGCATGCCCTGATCTGTGGAGGTTTTGACCCAACAACCTCTAGGGAGTTATTTCCCGAAACAGAACTGGCGACTCCGCTGGGGATCGCATTCTTGTGATTCCCCTGTTGGGTGGTTTCAGCTGTTTTAAAGGTTTCCGACAATTTTAATCACTATTTCTAGTCCCGTTAATTTGTTCTCAGTCAGACTGAAGACCTGGTTCTTTAGCCAGGCTTGATCATTTGTATTTTTCATTATTTACCTTTCCATACGCTAGTTTTCCTATACATAGTCGCGTATACATGCAATTTTTGTCAAAGGGAGTCGTGTATATGCGTTTTTCATTTGACACAGTCGCGTATGCACGCTTGTTGAAAAACTGCTAAGTAGCGTATGCCTGGGCAAATTTTGAAATTTTTGATTTCTTGACTTTTTGGTCTTGTCTGCCTGTGGAGACCTGTTCCTGCAGTGTCCTTTTAGTCTCTGGATTGTGTTGAAAGTAGTTATTAGTATTTTTCTCTCTTGTCTGGTTGAAGATTGGCTTATTTGGAAAACCTTGTTTTTAGTGCTTACATTTCTGGTTCGAGTACCGAGATCTCTTTTTGGGGATTCTTGGTTGTTCTGCTTAATCAGAACAGAGAGCTTCTACTCATATGCTCTTTCCTCACTTTATGTTTTGCTTTGCACTTTAATTGTTTTCCTTCTTTTCGGTTGGTTTTCTTGATTTCATTTGACTAGGTCTTGTTGCAATTTTTGAAGAGTCATTTTTGGGTCTTTGAAGTTTTGTTTGCTGCAAGATTGTGCTATTCTTCTGGGCTAAGTTACTGAGTTTCTTGTCTTCCTTTTGCTCGTATAAATCTTGCTACTAAGTGGCACTATAATATTTGGAGCATTTTTGTTGAATTTTTGCTTGAAATTCAGAGATTGTTTGGCTTGGTAATTGGATAGTTCTTCTTGGTCTCTTTGAAATCTTATTTTTATAAAATTCAAAAGCTCAAAAACATTTTGTTTTTCCATTGCCTTTGTTTTGCATTTTTTTTTGGTTTTTTTTAATCTTTTGAAGCTTTGTTGAGATTTCTTGCCTTCAGTTTCTGACTTGATTTGGGAAGGGAATTTTCATTGGTTTCTTTCTCTTATTTCAAGCATATTTTGGTGTCTTTATACTGAGAGTTTCTGATTTGGGAACTGGCTTTGTGGACAACCGGAAAAGTGATAGAACTGGGGGATTCTTGGAAATTTCTCTTTGCTTTGTTAGATTTTGCATCTTAGAATTGGCATGCTCTTAGTAATTTGCATTAGGTGTACTTAAACATTTGTAGCCTTTTTCATAAATTTTACGAGTGTGAAGTTTGATATTTGAAAAGAAAAAAAAAATAGTCTCGTAGAACCCGTGTAGAAATTTCTTTTCATCGAAAGGCAATTACTGCATTTGCATGTAGTTTGGTTTTCATTAATTTATTTTCTGCGTCATAAAACATCACGAGTTTCATTTCCATATTCCCTTGACTTAATATAACAGCCAACTAAAATAAGCGCATTAATTTAAAAACAACTAGCAAGTTTTTTTTATTAAGTGTCATACATCAACTAGCTAGGTTGTAGGGCCTTGGATTAGGTGAGTGGAGAGTTAACTCTCCAAGGCCGCTCAAACTAAAACATAGAAGTTTATTAAATGAGCGAAATCCAACACCGTTAGGTGGACCGGGAAAGCTCTCCTCCAGAGAGTCAAGCGCGAGGGGAAGTGAAGGTTGAGAAGAGAGATACCCCCTCTCCGATTTACTGGATCTTGCCTTAAGACCGTTCCGCCCAGCTGCTAACACGGATTGGTGCCCTTAGTTTCCATTCCTAGGTTCCACACAGGTGACTGCGGGGGGGAATACCCGTGGTACCTGAGGCAAACGCCGTATCACTTCTAGCAGTACTTCTGGAGGGTGCCCCGGTGAAGCTTGGGTACTTGCACCAGCAAAGGCTGTTGTTAGGAGGTCGGCGTAACTATTTCTGTTACCTTCGCTAGTAGGCCTGGGCCGTAATTATCCCAGACTACTTTTGGGAGGTCCTATTTTTCGCTTTCTCGTATTTTGGTGTCCGGTCCTAATCACCCGGAGTGGAAATACTGGAAGGCTGCTTGCTTGGTTGTATCTTAGGGATTTTTGTAGTGAGTGCTCTTTTCTCCTAGCTTGCCTAGCTTTATACTTTTTTGAGTCTAATTAATCTGTTAAAGTGGCTGATCAAGCGCCTCGTCGATCGAGGAGATTTCGGGGGTTATCTCCCGAAACTGTTGAGCCTTCTTCAAGAAGGCGTAGGAGTAATATAGCAGGTGAATATCACCCAGTGGCATCTGATGCAGTGGAGAGAGATCCTCCACAAGGGCTTGAAGGTTTTGTAGTTGGTTCTAAGAGGAGCGCTCCACTCACCTCGAGAGTCTTATTTCCGGGAGAAGAAGAAGTAGAAGTAGAGGAAGTATCTCAGTTTTCTGAATCACTTCCATCTCCTCTTCCTACTGATTATCCGTTTTTTGTTGAGTAAATCGGACCTGAGTCAGAAAGACCAGAAATTCCCTATCCATCTTATTCATACCTTTCGATGGCCACGACTGGGAACGCGGCTTCGGCCGTGAGTGCTGTAGGCATTCAGACTCCTGCTTCAGTAGAAGGAGGAGGCACAATTCCTATATCTTCAATTGCTTCTAGTACTGTTGTGTTTGGCTCTGGTTTCACCCAAGCACATGCTTCTCAATCTAGTCCCTTTTGTTTTGGAATGCCCAGTAGTGGGATTCCTTCGTTTTCCTTCTCTGCTGCTGCAACTGCGTCTGCACCCATGTCTTCCATGGCTAGTGGGTCAGATTCTTTTCAAGGGTTCCCCTTCGGAAGTGGGCATATTCCTAGTTCGAATCCTTCCTTAGGGTCTTTTCCTTTTACTTCTCAGACTCAGAGTTTTAACCCTTGGTCTGGAGGTCAGAGTTCGACTACCTTTACAGGTTGGAACCCTGTATTTACAGCAGTGGGGGCAGGGAATCAGTTTCTTGCTGGTCAACAAGGGAATGTTTCTTTCCCTTCGTTGAGTGCTTATTAGGCTTTTCCCCCTCTTTCTAGCGCTTGGAACCCCTACCAGGGGGTTTCCTCTTTATTCACTACTTCGGGGGGGGGAACTGGTCTGGTCTTTGGTAACTCTACGTTGGGAGGGGGTCCTTCTCCAAATGCTAGGTCCTATGGCCCAAAATTTTCTATGAGTTCTTTCTGGCAACCTGGTGCCTCATCAAATCCAGGTTATTGTTTTCAGAATGTTGGGAATTCATCCTACCAAGGATGGAATCCTCAGGCTCCTCCTCGTTTACCTTTTCTGGCAACGTTGAACTTGCCAGATTTGTCGAAATTGACGAATGATCCAATCCGATATAGTCCGAGGTGGCCTCCGGTTCCTACCAAACTACCTTCAGACATTCCAAAGTTTGAAGGCAAGAATGGAGAGGACCCGGCTAATCATATCACCACTTTCCATTTATGGTGTTCATCTAACTCCCTGATCGAGGATTCGATTAGGTTGAGGTTGTTTCAACGCACCTTGACTGGAAACGCTGCCAAGTGGTATATTGAGTTAACTAGGGGCAGTTTTGCTACTTTTGGAGATCTGGCTACTATATTTCTAAATCATTTCCAGTTGCCTGTCCGTTATGATGCCGGGACTGAACTCCTAGCTAATTTTAAGCAGGACAACGTAACCCACATTTCTGATCATATTCAGGAATGGCGGAGAAGGAAGAGGCTTATCAAAGCTTATATTCCGGGAGAATTTATTTTGGAATGATTTTTGAAATCTCTGCAGGCAGATATTTCTAAGGATGTATCCCTCTCAGGGGTATTTTCTGAGGAGCAGGCTATTTTTAGGGCCCAACAACTTGAATTGATATATTCTCAGTCTGGTGTCCTTCATAAATATTTTCCTAATTCTCCTCGCTCCAAATTAGACATATCCAAGACTAAACCTGGTCCTCATGGTGACGGAATTATTGGGTCGATCAATAGTGGTGCAGCTAACCTGCTTAGTCAATTGCAGCAGTTTTCTATACAATATGCTTCTTCTGGTCAGGTTGTGCCTGCCGAGTCATCGCCTTCTCAATATTTGTCGGTGAATGCCGTTCAGACTTCTAACCCTAAAGAAAATCAACAATCCGAAGGGAAGAAGAAGGGACAGAATAATAAGAAAAAGGGCAAGAATGGGAAGGGTAATGCAAATAAATCCAACGAGCATGTTGGTGAGGGTCCAAAGGATAAAAAGAAAGTGAAGTTTCCATGCAAGTTATGTGTTGGAGACCATCTTACTCACCTTTTCCCTAAAATTTAGGATGCGCGCAGCGCTTGTTAGCTAAGCAGGGTTCTTCTAGTTCCCAGGCTGTGTTGACAAACCCTTTTCCCCAAGGGCAACAACTAGTTGTTCGCGCGAATCAAAATACTGGGGCTTCCTCTGGGGGCACCCAGGAAGGGGAAACTCCATCAAACATATACATGATGAGTGCTCATGCGGATATCGCCACAAGATCCCGTGATTATGGCGAAGATGAGTCTTCGAAAGCCAAGGGTGCTCCCGATGGTACTAAGCCGCTTCATATTACGAGGCCTACTGTTGAGCCTATACCTTAGATGCCAAAAGCATCTACCATGTGTACGACGATTAATCCAAATGCCAGGGCTGACCAGAACTACACTATTGTGGAAGATCTGGCGTAGAGTCCTTGTGCCATGTCGGCTCTTGAGGTGCTCCAGTCTTGTCCTGCTCAGCGCAGTGCTCTGCTCACTGCTATTGGGGCTGTCGATCCAAAGAACTCTCTTGCGATT